>CM032387.1:10079569-10419975 GCA_019049475.1 Eueides isabella
CGCTTCGTACTTAAGCGGGTGAGATAAGCGTGTATTTAATATTGAACGCTAATCCCAGTGGACATAACCGACCGCGAAATGGTCTCATGGTCCTCAAATCCACTTTATAAAGTCTACTTTCCATTGGATCTGTTAAATGGCTTGGAATTGAGATCGGTAATAGAAAATGATATCGTCCTCTTCATTTCCTTCCTTACAAATGATATTAAAATATAAAGTGATGTAAAATGCAATTGGATTCTATATTCTTATGTTACTTATTAAATCATCCCGTACCGAGCTGACAGCGTGGTTGAACATCTAATTTTAAACGTAACTGCACGGTGCAAGTTCGATTCTCAAACGAGAATATTAATAGTAGAAACAATTTTATTTTCCTCGCTCTAGTAAGGCGTAACGCTGAGTTTCATCACACAGTGTGAAAATTAGACGATACAAGGGCATATAGTACATATGTTGTAGAATATCATATTAACAGTAAGATAGATACATTTTTATACAGAGCAAAAAAAAGCATTAAAATATCTAGAAATCATTAAATTTATCTGAGAAACTGTAAACAAAAAAAAGAAATACTATAAAAATAAGCAATAAAATTTCATAGTTAATTTTTTTGCGAGAACAATACAATTATAAACTACCTATAGAATAAATATTTACGTAGTACTTTCATCATTGCGTAGTAATGAAAGTATAAGGTAAACATTGACTCACCACTCCATCCTTCCTCAATAAAGGGAACTGAGGAAATTGATAGGTAGGTACAATCATAACGCAAAGGAAGCGCAATCAGATTTTCATTGCAAACGTCTCCCCTCTGCCGTAGAAATGAATACTTATTGCGAAAATGAGACGGCCATTAATGAACGCTGGCTTCAGAGCTATCGGCCGCCGCTTAATTCACTTCGAAAAATATTCAATAAACGCTTGAAAGGACGTCTATAGTGTTATAATGATAGATGAACCTAGTAATCGGATATCTGTTCAAATCACAGTGTTACGCTAAGTTTTATTTGCTAATGCCTATGCTTTTATTAATTCCTAATAGCGAAATTGTGGTTTTCTTTTAAGCATATTTCTTTTCCCGTTTCATGTTCTTTTTCTAATGTTAAAAAAATCACGGAAAACTGAATATGTGCCATATTCTCTAATATACTTAACTGTGCTTGTATAGTGCTTCTACTAAAGTAATATTTGCATTAATGAAGATTTTGTTTAATATTACATTAAGTAAATGACTATTATAATCATCTCGTTGAGAGTAGGTGCTTAAGTACCACAAATATCGATATTTGTATATAACCCTTTAATATCAGAATATTAACTAGGTATTTTAAAAAGTTAGAAGTGCCTATCTCTTCAAAATACTCCTAACTGAGTAGGTATAGAGCCTAACTTACTTAAGCTGTTGAAGGCCTCCTATAGAAATTATTAAATTAATATAAAGTAGATTCGTAGAAATTTTGTAAAATTTGTTATAGTTACTAAAAGAGAGTTTAGAAATGAAGATAACTTTAAAAATGATTTCACGAGTAAAATCTTGGGAATATAAATAATGTTCAAAATGAATACATACTATAAAAGTTTAAGCGTTTGCGTAAGCTATGTTATGTGTTTAAAATTTAATTGCAGAATAAATATCTGGTGCGGGTTATACAGATTACGAGTCATTTTATATAATAATTTCGATTTATCATACTACATAGATATTTTTAACGTTCTAAGCAAGGTATTCTTACACACTCTAAGGTTTAGGTTACGCTCTTTAGATTAAATTTCGACGTAAGTATATAATCATTTGTGATTTAGTTGATTAGAGCGCATGAACAGGTCAAAGGCGCGGGTTCAAAAAAAATATTTTTATTCTATCACTTTAAATATGTTTGAAATATTTAATAAATAACATTCTCTATTGCCAAGTGATAATTCTAATCCTTTATATTTGGGTTGCGGGAATTTGTGATTATCTCCCTTCAGATATGCTAAGAACAAAAAATAAGTGGTAACATGTGTATAATTCCGGTGTTTTCCAGATGGTGCACTGACAAATATCCACAACAGTGCATAAAAGTAGTGCCTGCCTGTCACTACACTATCTGTGGATAAAAATGTGCCAACAAATGAGCTAATGGCCAAAGCCCGCCGTGAGAGACTAAACTATATGATGAACTTGAAATTATGGAGGAGCAGATGTTCATACTTAAACTGGAACGTGCCCGGGATTAAGCGACAAAAGATATCGTAGAAAATTTTTAGGTGCTTCTGTGAAGCTATGCTTCTGTGAAGGAGTTTTAGAAGAGAAAGGAGCTGAGTTCAAGATTGTGTTAATTATAGCGACGTATGAGTATCAAGCTTATGAACCTCATCGAGCTTATGATTTAATGATTAATTTCAACCAGGATCAGTGTCTATCAAAGCCAGAATTTTGACGGACTGAGCTCTCCTTACTTCTTTGTATATACCTGTATATACGGCAATAATGCAGAGCACTGTATGTGGCCATTTTAGATCTGCAGAAAACCCTTAACCTGTATCTCGATTTTTAGAGCTAGTAACCGAAACTCCAGTTCTATGATTAGGACTGCTCTTAGCGACTCAAAAACCTTCCAGACTACAAGAACAGTTCAACAAAGCTCAGGGACTAGACCACATTGATACTAAACCAGCCGTTAAGTCGAGAAGAATCAGGTACCTCGGATTCCTTATGCACGAGTCTGGAGGCATCGATTACGATCTCCATTACCGGATAAGCGTTGGGTCAAATGGCAGGTCACTGGTATGGTCTGCAATCGCAGGATATCGCCCAAAGGTAAGAGCTGAGGTAAGGCAGATTTGCAAGAGCATCATTTAACTGGTTCTGAGAGTGTCCTAAGATAGTAAGGTCACACTGACCTAGGAACTCTGTACCTTGGGTGGGTGCATCTGTACCTTGGCGGGTGCACCCATAAAACCGGGCGGCCGCAAACTGATTCCAGCACCTGCTTTGGAGGGTGACTGTGTTCAAAGGGGCGGGGCTGCTCGGACAGTAGTAAGGTAGAGGGAAGCTTTTGTTAGTGCCTCGACGGTTGCCTGTTCGCGAGCTCAGAGGAATCTAAGCGACACGGGCCATGGCTGTTCCAATACCCGGGGATAGTCGGGTCGCAGCTGGAACTACGGGTCCGGTTGTTTGTCTAGGGTGCCGCGGGGACCGGAAGTTCCCAAAGCCCTTGTCAGGTCATTTGGTGTTGGACTCGCGGTGGTTGTGGTTGGCTGCAGAGTTTGGGCATGTTCGTCTGCCCGGTATAATTGTCACCAGGGCGTCTGACCTCGCGCGCAGCAAGCTAGTGTTTTCACCGGCCCAAGGCGAAGGGCTGCCTGGTGGACCTAGCGCGGTCCGGAGCGACCGTTAGTGGCGGCCTAAGTACTGATAGGCTGCTACAGCTCGGGTACATGCCTGCTTAGCATGAGAGACGGGAGCTAGACCCGTATCCAAAGTAGCCGCTTGTAGTTCTAGGCTAGACCACGTGATGCATGTCGGGAAATGAGTGTGCCTTACAACTCCGGTACCAACTGGAAATTGGGAGTCGGCTTCTCTGGCGGCCTTAGCGAGGTCAGTCTCGAGCATGCTAGACTGCGTGCGGGAAGTGAGCGTGCCTACAGCTCCGGCGCCTATCTGGAAACAGAGGTAGCGTGATTGAAGACCGTCTTCCTTCGGGCGGGCGGTCGGAGGTTGCGTGGGGCTACTTACCCTTTAAGTACTACCACGAAAGTGGTAGGAGCCAGACTTGTTTGGTCCCTGCCACTGGGGTAAAACCAGTGGCAGGTATACTAGCCCACCTGTCAATAACCGCAAGGTTGGTTCAGGGGGCCAGTATAAAATAAAGTTAGTCTCGAAAAAGAAACATGGCTTTGACCTAGGAACTATATAGAATGCAAGTGCCGTGCTATGTCTTTCACTGGCGTGAAACCTTCCAGGTGCCCAAGGAAGCTCTGATTGGATTTCGTCATACAGGACATGAGATTCATTGGTCTAACTTTTTATTATTGAAAAATAAATAAGAAGGAGTGATGTATTATTATGAGCAGGATAACATCCTCTTACTGTTAAAAATAATAGTGGACCAGTAGAAGATAATTTTGTATTGACATTGACGAAACTTCATTTTTTTGTCCATTTAATACATTCATTACTTGTCCATTTAATAACATATTAATCGTATCTCCTTATCTCAGCCTACGCTATATAGCTAGCGGAGTAGGCAGAGAGAACGGAACGCCAAACGTCTTATTCGCATTCAGGCTTAGACCATTATTTACACATCCATCGTTCAGACTGGTAACCAATGATGATGCAATAAGCACTGCACTTTCACTGCACTTTCACTTCCGTGTCACTTTGTCTCACTCCTTGAGGACAGCTTTCCAAACACAAATTGAACAACCAAGCTGCCTAAGTGTTCTCTGTAAAGAACTTGGACAACCAGTGCGGCTAGGCTAACCTGTGAACCGACCTCTTATTGTAGCTACGAGTAGACAATTGTCTTTCCAAATTCAGCACGGCTAAACACTAGCGTGTCCACGTCGCAGGCTTCGAATACGCTGATCCACCAATATAATATTTCGAGCCTTATTCATTCTCTTATTATCACCATACTTGCCTAGCATTCCTTCCTTGGCTTCCTATTGAATAAAATAAAAAAATAAATTAGAAAAAATAAATAAAATTAACTGGCTCAACATATCACGAAAGTACTTTCCTGGCTGGGTAGCAACATAACATTTTATTTCAGGGATTCTGGCCATTCTGACTGACGGACTGGAATACCTTGTCAGCTGACTGATTGAAACCATGGTCAGTTGTGATATCCAGTCGCTGTTTACCAGTATACTTATTAAGGACTGCATTAGGATAGTTAAGCAGAAGCTAGAGGAGATAAATATGCATTTAGAATTTCTTGAATTTTTAAAACACTGCCTCACATTCAAATATTTAGCCTTTAATTATGAATTTTATTTACAAATAGATGCCTTTGCTATGGGATCATTTGTGTCCCGGATAACATATATTATATTATTAACAGAATTTAGGTAGTTTAGGTATATATATATATACCTAAACTACCTAAATTCTTTTAATAATATCATTCAATCTACAATGAAATTACAGGCAAATAATTGTTTAGTTTTCTTTGACGGTTTAGTCCTAAACAATCCTAATGGCACAATAGGCCACACAGTATACAAGAAACTCACGCACCACCACCACCAATATCGATGGAATAACTGTGGAGTGGTGACGAAATTTACCTAAATGGTAAATTTCGTCACCACTCCACAGTTATTTTTTTGCTTTCCTATATCTTGTGATATTTAGTTTAGTTTCTTTTTTGTTCCTTACTGAGTGTATAAATTTATTTTCTTTGTTTGTTTTGTGTATGAAATAAATTTGGATAATTATTCGGCAAAAAAATTGAATTTTAATTTATATATGTATATATATATATATATGTATATATATATATATATATATATATATATATATATATATATATATATATATATATATATATATAAATATATATATATATATATATATATATATATATATATATATATATATATATATATATATATATATATATATATATATATATATATATGTATATATATATATATATATAAATGTTAATAAAGGTTATACCTTTTAAAAGGAAGTAGTTTGATTTTGTTCTTTAGGGACTTCGTCAGTTAGACATATAGGGAATCCACTAAATCTGTTTGAGGTAGTTAGTATTTGACGGACTATTAGTTTGTCTTTTTCTTGCCGATTTACACTGTTGGTGACTTTTGCTATACAAAATGGCAAAGTTTAGCAACGCTGTCTATGTTATTTGCCTCTAATGTGCAAGACAGGTTTCCCTTCTTACATTTTTTTTATGAAAATGACAAGTCAAACGAGCATACGGGTCCCCCGATGGTAAGTGATCACCGCCGCTCACGGTCCCATCTAACACCAGAGGAGCTATATGTGCTTTGCCGGCCTTTAAGGTGTATGTCGTATAGACCTGAAAATACTGCCGAGGGTTAGCCTTTCCACAGATTCGTGGCACGTGGAAACAAATTCTTACGAAACTGCACACTAATGATGAGATAAACCAGATGATGAGGATGGTACTTTAGTTTGTAACGTCCGTGCAGTTAGAAACATCGGCGGCAGGTACCAATTTAAATAAGTTCTCCAGAACAGCCTCATGATAAATGCGGTAGAGAACGCATAGCGAGGATGAGTCTCTACGAAAAGCCAAAGCATCAAGTCCCTCAGAGATCATTGGGTCCCCGACGATTCGAACGACTCTACGTTGTATGTGATCAAATCTTTCAAGCTGATACTGGTGTGCAGCAGCCCAGAGGTGAGAACAGTACTCTATAAAGGTTTAAACTGTGTTTTGGCGTAAAGTACTGTCTCGCTCTGCTGATGACCTCCAGTTTCTTCGAGGCCAACTTGGCCTTGCTTTCCAAATGATCGCAATACTGGCAGTCACTCGAATAGCTGAGGCCCAACGTACTGATGCTGGACGCGGCTTTAGGGGAAATGTTCTCGAAATCTGGTGATACGACAAATGAGGTTTTTAATGGATAACGCGCATACTTGTGTCTTCTGGAGGTTGAACTTAACCAAGTTCTTTTCGCCCCATACGGAGACACTCGAGGGTCGCTAATCAATCGGTCTTCCTCCAGATAAACCAAGAGTTGGCTATTGCTTATTTATTTTTGTATTATTTTGAGTAGCACTTTCTGACAAGTCTTAGTCGCTCGCTCCGATGCAGTCTAAAGACTGCATCGGAGTAACCGATTTCTCACTTGCATGCCCAGGTACCTGTTATCTCCGGGGCTAGCCAGGTCGCATGAAAAAAGCTTTTACTTTCATTATTTATTAAAAAGGAGTACTTTTCCTAGGTACCGCAATCTCTCTTTTAGAAAGGGTTTAGTTTCTCGAGGTATGTGAAAGTACTTCACTGGTTTAATACTAATAATTTAGTATTAAACGCACAAAAAACAAAATGTATAGAATTTACTATGCCGAATGTTAAGAAAGAGAAGCTTAATTTAAGCGTGAATAATAAAATTCTCAATTTTTGTGATACCGCGGTATTCCTGGGAGTAACCCTAGATTCGAAACTACAATGGGGCCCCCATCTGTCTTCTCTTGTGGACAGACTGAGCTCCGATGCATATGCTGTTAGAAAAGTGAGGCAGCTTACGGACGTTGATACTGCACGCCTAGTCTACTTTAGCTATTTTCATAGCATATTGTCCTACGGAATATTACTATGGGGTAATGCTGCAGATATGAATCTTTATTCGTAATTCAAAAAAGAGCAGTCCGAGCCATTTACGGCATGGGAGCTCGGGAATCCCTGAGAGATTTTTTTAAAGAAACGGGTATTCTTACGGTGGCATCACAGTACATATATGATAATATAATACTTGTTCGGAAAAATAGCCACAATTTATTAAAAGACACTGACCGACATGATAACAATACAAGAAGTAAAAACAAGCTGATCACTCCTAGTTTTCGTCTTCAAAAAGTTAGTAAATCTTTTATGGGACATGGTACACGTATGTATAATAAAATTCCACAAGTAATTTTAAATTTGCCACTTCAAAAATTTAAAGTGAATGTTAAAAATATATTGTTAAGCAAAGCATATTATTCTATTCAAGAATACTACAATGATAAGAGTGCGTGGGATTAAATGCTGTTGGTACTCACTCAGTAAGCTATGTTATATATATTTACTTTAATTGATATTTTGAAAAGAGCAACTGTCGATTTTCTTCCGGCTCTTCTCAGCAGACCCGCCTTCCGAGCCGGTGGTAGCTTCCTGTAAGGACTGACACCACAGACACTTATATGTAACTTGACGATTCAAAAGTGCTTAAATAGCCTAATTGAATAAAGAATATTTTGATTTTGTGATGCACCAAAAAACCGCCGCTGATTGCTACTTGGCGTAGCTACTCAGTTTGCACTACCAAGGGGACACGTATAGGATGGGTTAAGGTGGTAAGACCTACAGACGCGGGAACATAACCTCCCTTAATGAAAACAAAATAAAACACTAAAATATTACATATCCTTTAATGCTTTAACAACACATATATTATACAACAAAAGGTTCTGTAATTTAGACCAAGCGTGCGTCGCGGCTTCTTCCACTAATTCCAATACTTCTCTTAGCTCATCCTCTTCACTTATAATCTTTGTGTGTATTTTCAAAAACAAACTCAAATACGACTGAGCCAATTCAAAATCTTTATTAGATTTTAATATGATCTCTAAAAGTTTAAGAAATTGCTTCATTAGTTTAATATTGCCGCCTGCATCCGGCGCCATACTCGTCACTTCCGCTTCGATTGAAGATGGCGAATACGTTTTTAATTTCTCAATACATTCTGTATAGTCGCCATCTTCTTCACAGCTGTTCAGTTTTTTTGCAAATGGCGTCAGTGTGGACAACGATTCCGGTATTAAGAGTTTTTGATCGGAGCTATTCTGTTTATCCTTTTCTAAATCAAACTCAAGTTCCAGGCTGGGAATAGTTGGTAGGAAAAATGGCGCCGATTTAGGTACTGTCAGAGGGGTTTTAGGTTTATTTCTCCTTTTTACTATATCTAGATTTAATAAATTAAGCCATCTTGAAGTGGGTTGGCCGGATAACGTGATGAGTTCTTCACTTATTTGTTCAGGTGATTTATATTCAGGTTCACCAACGTCTATTGTTCCTATGTCTTCAATGTCTGGTTTTTCAGACGAAGATGTCGGTAATTCTGAAACAAATTAGTTTTTAGCTTAATATATATATATTAGGCGGCACAGTGGCTGACTTTACTCGACGGTTGTGAATTCGATTTCCACGTGGGGAATTATTTATTTTTCTAGTAATTAAAGAAAACAATGAGTGAGTCCAAGCATTGATTGAGTAGAGTGTTGAGCTTCTTCAGCAAGCATACAATGTCTCAAAAATTAATCAGAGACAAATGAGGTATAACTAAGTTTCCTTTACTTATTCTACTATACAGTACTCAGGTTCACACTGTATCCCGCCGCGCAATGCCTTGTTACCAGAGCAAAGAAATGCAAATATATTAAATATGTAAATTGAAAATATTAAATATTTCATTTCCTCGAGGGGATCGATCCCACAACCTGTCGGTTACAGTCACATGCTTGTGCCTCTGCGCCACGACAGACTGTTTTAAATTAAAACAATACAAGATTGTTGTACTCATTAAAATGTGTACAATAATAGACGGGTGAAAAATATTTAAATTACATAATAATATACCACTCGACATGGTACTATTTGCCATGTTAAGCTTTATTACAAAAATCCAATACTACTTACTATATTTTAAGTATGAGTTAAATGCAAATTAACATCTCTAAGTGTTGTTAGAAGTGTGTAATATATGTATATATATACTCACTTAATTGCGGTATATTAACTGCATTTCTGTCGATCGGTTTCAAGAATACTTTTTCATATAAAAGCCTATTTGCCCACAAAAACACTCCCAATTCACCAATATGGGTTGTTGCTAAGAAATCTCCAGTTGGGGACATGCTTAGAGACGTACATGGTTTTTCTACCTGAAAGAAACAAATAAAATAATAATTACTAAAGCATAAGTTAAAAAAACTAGAGACCATTGTGACTGTGGATAGTGAATTAATTTTAATTCATTTCTTTCTCCATTTAGTAAAGACGTAGAGATCTAAATTCAAAACGAAATGCTTTGAAAACTCCGCGACGCTTGGAGAATGGACAGTGTTAACTGTTTGATTTTCAAAAAATATTATTTTGAGTACTCAGCTTCACGCTGTATCCCGCACACGGCAGGGTAGGCAGAGGGAACTTGGGAACCTAGTGTTAAGACACTCCGTTCCACTTCCGTTTCCAACTTTCTGTCGAATTTGAGACATTACGTGTTGAGTGGTGGAACTCAACGCCGGACTTTGCCTTGTAACCAGAGCGAAGAAATGAAAACATTAAATATTTATTTTGAAAATATTAAATGTTTCATTTCCTCGAGTGGGAATTGAAAAATTATTTTGAGTAAAATATTTAAATTTGAAATTTGCCTTACAGTAGCCCTCTGCCTACCCCGAAGCTACAGCTAAGACTCGATCCTATAATGACATGCGACAAGGTATTTAATAGTAAATGTATTTTAAAGGTCATACCGAAAATATATCAACCAGTTGAGCGGTAGGTATATCCCAAGTACAAACAGTGCAGTCCATTGATGATGAAACTAACCATCTAAAACATACAAAATGAAGAAATAAATTTAATGGATAACTTATTAAAATTCATTTTATTTGTTTTATGTTTTAATAAAATATTATTATCAATTTTTTCTTTAAAAAAATTCAGAGTCAATTATTTTTTTAGAATCTTCAGTTATCAAGTAAATTTAAACCTAATTCTACACTTTAAGCAAATAAAAATATAAATATAAATAGTACTTTAAATATATAATTCACACAAATTAAACAAAACATCAATAAATATTTAAAATTACATACCGGCTCTGACAATCGAAATCAAAATCATTAATCTTGCCGACGTGGCCGTCAAATCTCCTCACAACTTTCATAGTATCTATGTCCACCAGAGTGATTGAGAAGTCTTCATTAGCCAATGCCAACAAACCGCTGTCTCTTTGACATTTTGTCATACTGACAGATTCTTCCAATTTTAGTACATGATATGGAGTTTTAGCTGAAAGATAAATTATCAAGATCTTTAGAAAATTGTTATTCCAACTTAGGAAAGAAAAATATTAATTAAAAATAAAGTAACATAAGAGGATTTAAACCTCTTAGAAACTATCCAACAACAACAAACATTTTCACTATTTTTAAACTAATATTTCACACTTGGACAAAAATACTAATTTTAAAAACATATAAAAATTAATAATGTCTTTGATTTTCGCGATTGTTATACATTTTAAATGAAACACTTTTAAACGGATTAATCGCGTACATTGAATGGTAAACATTTTTGGGAAACCCGACGTTTCGAACACTTTACAGGAGTCCGTAACACTCAAAATCGTTAGATCTCGACATTAAATCTCTTGTGCCTAGCTGTGTAAAACCTCCAAAGTTGTATGGGTTACCAAAAATACACAAAAAAGATGTACCTTTTCGTCCAATAGTGAGCCAAATCGATACACCGACGTATAAACTGGCTCAACACGTCGCGAAAGTACTTTCTCCACTGCGTGGCCACACAACATCTTATGTCAGGGATTCTTACCATTTTGTTAGCGGACTGAAAGACCTTAAGTTAGCTAGCAATGAAACCATGGTCAGTTTTGATGTCCAGTCGCTGTTCACCAGTATACCTATTAAAGACTGCATCAGGATTGTGAAGCGGAAGCTAGAGGAGAATAACATGCCTATAGAATATCTTGAACTTTTAGAACACTGCCTTACATCTGGATATCTGGTGTTCAATCAAGAATTCTATTTACAAATAGATGGCATTGCTATGTGTTCGCCTGTGTCCCCGGTAATAGCAGATATATACATGGAGGACTTCGAGGAGATGGCTCTTAGCTCTGCACCATGTCTACCTAGGATATATAAGCGGTACGTAGATGACACATTCACAATTTTACCTACGGACAGTGTTTATATATTCTTAAACCACCTTAATTCTATTAATAATAATATTCAGTTTACAATGGAATTACAGGCAAATAATTCTTTAGCTTTCCTTGATGTTTTAGTCATAAAGAATTCTAATGGCACAATAGGCCACACAGTATATAGGAAACCCACGCACACCAATAGATACCTCAATGGTGAATCTCACCACCACCGTACACAGTTATCTACCGTTGGCAAATCTTTGTTTCAGAGAGCCCACCACCTCTGCGATGCTGAACACCTAGGGGACGAGCTTCGACAGGTGAAGACTGCTCTTCATCAGAAAAAGCTGCCAGTTCCCCGCCAGCGTTGTCAGATGACCAACAAGCAACCCACAGTTGAGAGGCAACCAGCACTTTTACCATATGTAAAGGGTGTTACAGACAGGATCGGCAACATCTTAAGAAGAGCTTCTATTAAAACTATTTTCAAGCCTAACAAGAAAGTGAGCCAATTCTTGAGACCAGTGAAGAGTAATATTCCTTAGCAGTGTGCAGGTGTATACAAACTTGATTGTGACTGTGGCTTATCATATATAGGTCAAACAAAGAGAAGCATCGGTGTTAGGGTGAAGGAACACATCTCCGATGTCAAGAATGGGCATGTATCAAAGTCAGCTGTGTGTGAGCATACATCGAACAAATCCAACCATTACATCAGGTTTGATAAGCCCCACATACTCGCTAGGGAGAATAGATATATCCCTAGAATGATCCGCGAGGCTATTGAAATACAAAAACATCCTAATTTCAATAGAGAAGATGGTTGGAAACTTTTCACCACCTGGGACCCACTATTAAAAAATTTAAAATCCCCAGCACACCACACTAGAGGACCAGATACAGTTAGCTCATTCTGCAAGAATCCAGGGCAGTACGATAGGCAATTAAGGAATCGTTGGCGGTAGTTTGATATAATAATTATATCAACTGACAGACAAATGCCACCTCAGTCTACCCGTGACCACGGACTACTGTAAAGTGTTCGAAACGTCGGGTTTCCCAAAAATGTTTACCATTCAATATACGCGATTAATCCGTTTAAAAGTGTTTCATTTAAAACATATAAAAATTTTAAGACTCTTGGAAACCTACAAATATTTTTGTAGTGAAATCTTACATACCTGATTTGAAATACCAGAATTTCAATCTATCATCGGCACCAGCGGTAATAAGCCTTTGATTACACAGATCAGTCTCGACGCCCCTCACTGCTCCTTTATGTGCAATCCTCTTTTCACTGCCATAGTGACCTCTGTATATACCTGACTGCATGTTAAATTTGTGAACTTGGCCATTGCTGTAGCCTTTAATAGAAAATAAAATAGTATTAAATATTAGAAAATAGCATTAGGGAATTTGAAAAATGCACTGTAAAGATGATAATAATAAGTATGTAGCTAAAAAATTAAGAAAGAAACCTATTTAATTACCCTATAAATGTTTGTATATATTTATTTATGGATGTTTAAAGTACCAGGTAGGTTATACACTTTTCAAGATAATCATTTAATAAAATATAGATTTTTTTTAACAGTACAAAACTAAGTAAATGACCTAAACATATAGGAAAATTTGGATTTTTGTGCAAAAAATCGATAGAGGATTTGGTAATAGATACCAGTATATTCAGTTAAGGTTACAGAACTTCATAACATCCCTGTAATAAACCTACAATCATAGCTTTTGTATCATGTAGATATCTAATATGTACATCATTTTGACTCTCTAAATACTTTATAATAAAATAATCTATAATGTTTTTATATTATAAGTAATAAGTCCATTACGAGGCACATATAAAACAATATAAATAATGCAATTCTTCTACTAATTGTAATTAAAAAATTATGTTTCTAAATCAACCTATAAATTTATTCATATCTACTACTGAAGTAATGTTAAAGAACTTACCAATAATAACAAAATTACCACAATGTGTAACTGTCAAGCATGTTGCTAAAACTCCCTTCTCCATTTCTGGGGGCTTCAGTTTGTGTTGCCCCATACATATTTTATTGTATGACCAAGTCGTTGCCATATATTTATGCTCATGTAATGATGCTATACTATCCCATTGTTTGTCTCTTTGCATACATGAACTCAATTTAATAATTGGTGGTAGTATAAGATTATCTCTTTGTAGTCTTTCTAATGAAATAAGGACATATATATAATAAGTTATAACACCAACATGTATATTACAGCAGATAATAAACATGGATAATATTTATTCTAAATTTATTTTTATTTTCAGGTTTATGTTGCATTAGGCCATTGAGGCCTGTCGTGGCACAGCGGCACAAGAATGTGATTGTAACCGACAGGTTCTGGGTTGGATCCCTAGTTGAGGAAATGAAATATTTAACATTTTCAATTTTAATATTTAATGTTTCATTTCTTCGCTCTGGTAATAAGGCAAAGCGCGGCGTTGAGTTCCGCCACTCAACACGCATTGCCTCAAATTCGGCGGAAAGTGGGGAACTGAAGTGGAACGGAGTGTCTTTACACTAGGTTCCCGAGTTCTCTCCGCCTACCCTGCCTCGTGCGGGATACAGCGTGAAGCAAAAAAAAAAAAGAAAAAAAAATGTTGCATTATGTTGCAGGGAAGGCAGAGAACCTGGTGCGAAATAGTGATGTGTTCGATATTCTATGGAGAAAAGCTCATCTCTACATTGTTATATGTTTTTACATTTTTACATTTTGGACAAATATATATATATTTTCTGAAAAGCTTAGATATGTGATATTACAATTACAAGCACCAACTTCTGTTCTGACACTTAAATGAAAATAAATCTCTCCTCCATTTAAATGACTGATCAGCTAATCTCAGTTGATATGAAGATTTCTTTGATGGTACTTAACACCTTCCATCCGTTGATCAAGTGAGGTTTGAAAAGTAAAGAGGGGGTTTGGCAAAAATCATGAAATATTACAAGGGGGTAGGGGGTGCAGTAAGTAATTAATAAGTTTAAACTTTACCACATGTCACCAAGAGGGGAGGGGGGTCAAAAAATGCTACAGAAAAACAAAGTGTTTAATGGACGGCCCCTAAGAGGTTTTCACTAAATTTAAAATAGTCGTGAATTAAGGTGCTGCAGTTAAATATATTGGATTCAATGCTAAGTATGATTTTTAGATTGGGAAGGTCATATGCACCCATATCAATTGAGATGGCAAGTTTAGACCTGTATCTTGGCAGATCCAGATCTTGGCACTAAATATCTATATACATATCTTTGGATATACTTTGTTAATGGGATAGTTCAGTGTCGACACTGTTGTTTAGTTCAAGATTTTATACATCAAGTAGCACAGAAGTCAATGTTATAAGAGTTTACCAGAATGGAGCAAACAAAATTATTCATCAACCCATAGGAAGATTGATTTTATAATGTAAACTATTAAATATTTAAACTTACTTTTCTTTTTAGAAGCTTTTTTGTTGTGAGAAGCTTTACCCATACTTTTATTAAATGTTTCTGTCACAGTATTCATTATGTGTAGGCTGCTATCTCTGCCTGCAGCAAGTATATTTTCACCAGTAGGCTCACAATATCTAACTAAGTTTGGTGGTAGTGCATGTCCTTCTCTGTGAAAGACAATCATAAAAAAACCATGTATTTGATTGAACTTTACTTTACACTTATATTAAAATAAAGCTGTTGTGGGCCACATTTTAAATTGATTCCCACTCAGGTTAATGATTAAAATATATTATATTTCATCCTGACAAAGTGTGGTGTAGAGTCCTGCCACTCAATATGCACTGTTTTTAAAATTGTGCAAAAAAACAAGGGAGCAAAGTATCTTCCTAATCATTCTGCCTACTCTGCTATATGAGGCAAGATTTAAAGTTATTATATTGTATAACAATCATGCTATATCGAATATAGTATATAATAATACAAATATATAATAATTAAATATTAATAATGATACATTTACCTTCTTTTAAGTAACCTTGCTCCACCATCAGGCATATCAAATATCCACATTTTCAGAGAGTTATCTTGAGAATTTGTAACCATTAAAGGTTCTGATGGTAAGCACTGCAAGCCAGCAATACTTGAAAAGTGTGCAGATTGGATTTGAGATTTAACTCTTCTTTCTTCTAAATCCCACATCACTAAATGACCCTTAGTACTTCCTGTCACCATTATAGGCACTCCATCCATTCTAAAAGACAAACAATTGATCTTGCCCCAATCATGGTTGAATTCCATAACAATCTCATCATAACGAATGTTATGGAGAATAATTTTTCCATTCTTTAAAGCAATAGCAACTACATCCACTGCGGGTGCAGGTTGTAATACAACAACTGGAGATTCCCAACCTTTGAAAGTATATACAAGTTTTGATGTCCTAATGTTCCATAACTGCAATTGACCCTGTTCACTGCCAAGTAAAATTTTATTTAAATAAGTAGGTGGGTGACATATTGTTGTAATTTTAAAGTGTTCTTCATCAAAAGGAAGATCTAAAAACTCTGTTTCCTCTTTAATGTCAAAAATTTTCAAAACATTATCTTCATCTATGGATATAAGATGAATACCAAAAGGTAGAATCTTATGTACAGGAGCTTGATGTCCTTTGTAAACGTGTTTTAGCTCACAGCCTCGCCGCCACGCGTAAATGTCGTTTTCGCTTGCCGTATACACATGATAACTGTCTCCACTCATACATGTTATGGGACCGGGATGTTCACCACTTACACTTAGTAAACGGAATTTATCACATCCATAAGTATGGAACCACTTTCCTACACTAGTACAAAGCAATGTTTCTCCTCTCCTTTTTATAAATCGAGACACAAAAGGAACATGTGTACTGACATAACCTAAAACCCGCGCTCCGGTAAAAATTTGACTACTTTTCTTTTCAAGTGACATGTTCAATTATTATTCGTATTTGATGTTCCTTATTCATAAAAATTATATATCTTATATCAAAAATTTATTTAAATGTCACTTCATTATCTATTATTACAAACTGGTATGGTATTACAAACTGTGTTAAATACTTTGTTTTGATTACTGACAGTCAGGAACCCACATGTAACAATCATTTAAACATCACATTGACAATGACATTTGTTTAAGGATAACAATAAATCTTAAAAACAACCGTATGTGCCTTGACATGGCCCGGTCGACTTCCTTAGGGGCATTGGCGACATACCTACGGGGGATTGGCCGTGGGTCTTTAAGAATAAATTTATGTAAAATTTACGGTATACGGTCTTTCATAATGCTCGTAGGTGTTTAGTGCTGCTAGGTTTAAGTAAAACTACTAATTAGTAGTATTTTTTAAATTTTTGAAGCAGATGTATTTAATGTTATTATTATATGAATATTTAATATTTAAGAAATAACATTTCGTTTAATGTTTTTAATATATAGTTTGAGTATTATAAAAAAATAATAATTCCAAAAAGGGATGAAAGTTGCTTGTAAATTAATGTTAAAAAAGAAACTAAAAAGAGAGTGCTATAATTTAATTTTAAACAGTTTTTGTTTAGTATAAGATACAATTTATCTAACCAGTATTCAAAGCATAGTAGTAAAATTGCCTTTCGATATGGCAGCATTGTAATTTGACATTTAATAATAAAATTGAAAATAGTGTTTCAATTTACAAATGGCCGAAGTATTGTTTATTTTCAAAAACGTTAAACGACGCTATCCAGTATTTTTGTTGTATTATTTAATTCGTTTCTTTTACATAGACACTTATCTTCATAATTAGCACAAATTAAAAGTAGTGTTCTAGAAGTGATTCGCCGAAGTATAACATCAAACGAGACATTTTATACAGGGATATTTGATACAAGGATTATCTGTTCTTATAAAAGGCAAGTGTAAAGTGGAACTATGCTATTTAGTTAGATTTGTAACGCTTATAATTTTGTATTCAATTTATATTTTTTCTTCAGGTTTTCCATTTTATAAAATTGATTTAAATGTTGGTGATATGAGTGGAGTCAACAAAAGAGCAATATCAATTTTGGAAGATTCTAAAGACCAGACAAGAAATGGTTACTACATTAATCTACTTCACTGCAAGTAAATTATTTCAGAAATGTTTCTTTTAAAACACAAAACCTTCAAACAATATTGAAGAAGAAGATAATATTATATTACAATAAGGAAAAAGGTTGACAGTAATATTGTAATACAAATATGTATTACAATCTATTGTAATTAATATACAGAAATACTTTTTGTTAAAAATGTTAATATGCAATAAAATTAAATATAAAGTGTTTATTAGTTTCATTTCAGTATTTATATTTTATTATTATGATCACACCAGAAATGATTCACAGTTTCAAAATCATTTGAAAGTATTGATGTTTAAATCAATATTTCGATGATTTTGAAAGAGTGAATCTTTCTGATTTTGCATAAAATAAAGGTTTCATAAGGCCAAATTTCAATTTTGCCGCCGAGAAATTTGACAGATTAGTTTCCGTGGGATTACGGATGGTGGCAGCAGTGGCGATTTTTGTCCCCCACTTTTTTGTATGAAGTCGACACTCTTCCCGTAGGGTAAATGTGCTCTATGCTTGACATGAAGGGCACATACCATTACACGGGATAAGGAAAAATGTCTAAAAATTTACCTTTATTAATTATAAAAATTAAATTAACATGGAAAAAAGAATGTATTTTTTTAGAAACAAAATAATAGAAAAAATATAGAACGGCTTATATATCGTAGCTGCATAAACTAAAACCATATACTTTTGACTAGTTTCTTCGTGAATGTAATACACATTCACGAAGATTTAAAATTCAGGAAACGTCACATTAAGGGAAGCACGACAAATAAGGCGTCACTTATTTTTTAAATCTCTTATTATATCGCATACAACGTAGAGCCAGTTGTATCGTCGGGCTCGACACATTGGCTTTGCGTAGAGATGTATCCTCATTATTCGTGCTCTACCACATTTATTACGGAGAGTGTTCTTGGGAACATTTTTTGTTTGAATTGTTACCTGCCACCAAATTTCCTAACTGCACTGTACGTCACAAGCTATCATCTGTAGGCGTGGCACTCCAAAACTGTGCGGTTTTGTAGGAAGTTTCTTTAACACATCTCACATTACTGTGGAATGGTATACCTACAACAGTGCTTCCAGGTCAATACGACAAAAAGCGAGTCTATCTTTATCTTAACGCCGTTAACACACCTGTAGCTTCTCTGGTGTTACACGAGGCCGTGGGTGGTGATGATCATTCGCCTTCATGTGACTCATACACTTGTTTCCTATCCATAGACTGAGCTCTGCAGCTTTCGCTGTAAAAAAAATTAGACTATTGACTGATGAGGAAACGGCTCGCCTTGTTTACTTTAGCTACTTCCACAGTATTATGTCTTACGGCATCTTACTTTGGGGTAATGCAGCCGGTATTAGGTCAATCTTTGTCTTGCAGAAGCGAGCTATTCGCGCAATCTATAACTTAAGCCCTAAGGATTCTTTGAGGGAAATGTTTAAAAATATTAATATATTGACCGTTTCATCTCAATACATTTTTGACAATGTTATGTATGTCAAGAAAAATATTAATAAGTTTACTAAAATCAGTGATGTACATAATATTAATACTAGAAATAGGCTTAAACTTAGTGCGTCTGTAACTCGATTGCATCGAGTCCGTAATTCGTTTATGGGACAGGGTGTACGCTTTTACAATAGGATCCCAGAAAACGTCAGAGAATTTTCTGTTTCACAATTTAAAAAAGTTGTGAAAAGACGTTTGTGTGTTAAAGGTTATTACCATATTGACGATTTTGTAAATGATAACACGCCTTGGGAATAAAATGCTCGCTCCAGGCTGTTTCAAGTGTATCATTGTCACTTAATTATATAATGTAAAGTTTTTGATAAAAAAAAAGAATGGACATGTCCCGCTGAGTTTCTTTCGCCGGTTCTTCTCAGTTCTGAGGCAGTAACTTTTGTGAACTGGTGGTAAATTATGTGACGTTCAAAAACGAAGTTGTAACTTCTTATTTTGAATAAAAATATTTGAATTTGAATTAAGAAAGTCTTTAACTCCAACAAATAATAGCTTACAATATAGCCAATTAACTTAATAGACTACGGAGAAGTGATATTTTTCTACATTCTCGTACTTAAAAATAGTCCAGACATCTAATTCTAGCCATTTTTTTAAAGCTGTATCCCGCACATAGCAGGGCATCAAACAGAGGGAACTTGGGAACCAGTTAGTAGTGTTAATAAACTCAATTCTGATTTAGATTCCCTATTTGCCGGCGAATTTATGAGGCATTGAGTTGAATGGCGGAACTCCACGTCGCTTTTGTTACTACAGAGAATAAATAAAAATATTACATAAGTCGCTCTCCCGAGTTGGGATCAAATCCAAAACTGTCGCATTTACAGTTGTACGCTTATAATTCTGCGCCACAGCGGGTTCAGTATACTTTTTAACTATGACTGTAAATTAAGGTTGGATATAATAACTATAAAGCAGTGAAATAAAACTGAAGTATAATTAATTCTATGTTTCATTTATTAAAACAACATATAATTATATAAATCGTTTAAAGTAATCCTTGACGTTTTAGATCTTCAAAGGTTTTTCTGTTGACAACATTTCCTTGTGAGTCTTCAAACTCTTCATCGTTTTCTGCGAAGAACCTCTCGCTTTCTTTTTGATTCTTTATTTTCTCCCAAACTATAATAAATAAAGGTATTTAGTAACAAATTTAATTAATATTAAATATTTGATTTGAACATTTTCAAAATCAAATTTTCGCATTAATATTGCTATTCTAATTCCTACTATAAATATATTCATTTTAAATAACTGCAACAAGAAAAAGATTAATAATAAAGTTGAACAATAAACTTACGAGCTAGCGCATCTTCAATCTGCGTGACGTTTGCAAAATGAGCAGTATTGGGTATGCCGAGGCACCGCATGCCGTGAGCGTGACGCCACTCCGCAAAATGACGTTGAAACGCTTTCGGCCCCTTGTAGGTGTAGTTGCCGCATATTTCACACGAGTAACTTATGTTAAGACCATGCAATTTGTACAGCCAGTAGGGGATAGGCTAAAACATACATTACAAAAAAGTCTATTAAAGCACAATTATAAATAGAAAAGATACAAAACCCACATAGATATAAAAAATATAGGATAAAAATATTCTCTGATGGAACAAATGAAGTCTAGAAGTCTTTCAAGTAATTACCCTTATTATATACAGGGGGAGACCCTAGTCACCTATTGGTTGACCTATAACCATTTACCTTTTTCTCTGATCTGCAAAGTGTTTAGTCATATTTTATAATATAATATAAATAACTGGAGCTCATCAACATTCCATTCAGTAAAATACATTAAAATTGCATCATGGCTCTGATACAAGCAAACTTATTTTCAATTACATTACAATAGCAAACTATAAACAGATTTCATTGATTACATTCAGTGTTTTATGATATCATTATAATGATGTTTTTTTAGCTCCATTAAAAGTAAACACATTTTTACATTATTACCTTCTCTAATATTTATACCAAAATGTCTGTTGGGTTACCAACCTAAGTTTTTTTTAGAACCTTTTTATAAATGATATACTATTTTAAAATATTTGTTTCCTTTGCCTACTCTGCTACACATATTATGTATACGCTCTCACATATATATCCATGTATATCATTTATCCGTATTAGCAGTCTTGCCCAGGCTTCTTAGCAATACAACAAAAAAAGTTTAATTCAAATCCGTCCGTTCCGCAAGTTCTCTTTCACTGTTTCATGATCAACCTATTTTATTTTTAATGAAAAATATTAAAATGAACAGACATACTTTTTTACTATATGTATTGATACTGGCTTTATACTTACTTTGTTTGAGAAACTGGTAAAATAAAGGAAAACTTACTTTACCGTCCCAGCCGAGCGGCAAATTCTTAGGATTGTAGGGTACTTCGTCGTCGTCCGAGTCCAGGTCGGCGGCGACGGACGCGTCGCTCTCCTCGTCGCTGTCGTCGCGGCGCTCGCCGGCCGCGCGCGCCGCCCGCCGCGTCACGTTCTCTATCGTAGACGCACGTGTACTACTCACTATGTTGGCGAATCTGAAACGATGTGGATTTAGATATTATATATTTTCGAGGCTGAAGAATGATAGAGATTTTAAATTTAGAACACTTTGCAAAAAGTAGGAAATGGAATGTCATAACAGTAGGTTCTCTGGGCCTTCTGTTTTACTAGCTGTATACGGTGCGGCGCACGGCGTATCGGTATAAAAAACGATACCATTTTATCTAAGAAATCTATAGAATATACCTACTACGTTTTTAACCTAAAATAAAAAATAAACTTTTTCTCATTAAACATGACAGGCAGAGAGAAACTATAATCACTATGACTTCTCAAGACAGTTTCCGCCCGAATTAGAGATGATCGTGGTGGATGAAGCGACCTCAGTTCTCCAAACCATCATCTTTACAGTCGATGTATATTTATAATATACAAGGGGAGGTCCAATAGTTCTGGAATGGAGGGGATGGAGTGACGATAGGGGCGCTCGTTTAATGTCATACAACTGTGGGACTCATCATTATTATATTTGTAGAGTTTTGTAGCCCTGTTGCGTCATTCATTTACGAACACTCCCCTGCTAAACAAGTCAATCCGGAAAAAAACTGAATCTATGGACACCCTGTAAAATTCCTTACCAAGCAAAGAAAGAATGGCCAAACCATTTTAAATGGAATGCAATGCGTCTTATCGTCTATTTTTGGAGTTGTGTGGAGATGAACCGGCACAGATTTTGGAACGGATTGTAACTGGAGATGAAACATGGGTCCATCACTTTGAATCCGAGTCAAAACAGAAATTCATTGCCACTTTTTTATGCCGTGTGGTTCCAGCTTAGAATAGGATTACCCTGATACTGATGGAGTCGTAAGAGGCGACTAAAATACGTATGGGAGGGTCACCAAAGAAAAACGTCGAGGAAATTTGTTCACAAGAGCAGAGTTGCAAAGGCTGCTCTGCACACGCACGGCTTCGAATCAGTAGTCCACCTACCATACAGTCTAGACCCGGCCCCTAGTGATTTTCATTTGTTCCCTAATTTATAAAAGAAGACTTAAGGGGAAGGAAATTTTCAGACGACCATGAAGTGAAGGAGGTAATTTTGGGCCATGTTGAGGGGAGAAAAAAGATATTATATTCACGGTTAAGAAAAAAATATTCTTAGATGCAATTAATGTATTCAGCTTAAGGGTGAAAAGGAAAAATAGATTTATTGTTTCATTTAATTAGGAAAGTTGATGTCTGTCGTGGCGCAGTGGCACAAGCGTGTAACTGTAACCGACAGGTTGAGGATTCTATCTCCACTCGAGGAAACGAAATATCATCATATTTTTAATTAAAACATATAATGTTTTCTTTTGTTCGCAAAACGCGGCGTTGAGTTTCGCCACTCAGCACGCAATGCCTCAAATTCGGTGGAAAGTGGGGAACGGAGGTGGAACGGCGTGTCTTAACACTAGGTTCCCGAGTTCCCTCTACCTACCCTGCCATGTGCGGGATACAGCGTGAAGATGAGAGAATTAGGAAACCTTTCATTCCACGAACTTTTGGACCTCCCCTCGTATATATATGAAGTATTTATTTACATTTCTTGCATCAGATGTATTAACAAAAAGGGGATTCCAATAAAGGGTTAACAATCTAGGTCATTCTACGTACTTATTACAGATAGTAAACCGGAAACTACTATTTACTACTTCAAATCTAGGTATGTTATTTAAATATTGTGATATTTTCCTTCTACAAGATAAGCATAATCTACGAATAAAAGATCCATTCTAAGGCTTGTATTTACAAAAAGTTCAAGTATAAATATGGTTATTTGCAGCAGGATAAACAGGATAGACTACGTATCACGCAATATTTGCGTGTTGAGTGGCGAAATTCAACTTCAACGATAATTAATACCTCGTATGAGAATTGAAAAGATATAAAATATATATTCTTAATTGCACTAAATCATTCATAATAATATACGTATTCATTACAATTTAGAAAGTTTCATTAAATCTTGTATACATATGTAACCCACTCCTGTTTTCCAATATTTGAGAATTTGCAAAAACCGCCATTTTCAACGACTTTGAAATATATATACTTAGATGTATATAACAAACAAAGAGATCAAATCAAATTCAAAACTTTACAAAACAATTGTACAGTCTAATTTTTCTGTAAGTAATTAAAGATATTCTTTGTTAAATGCCTATATTGAAGGTCATTCTTCAAGTTAAGTATAAAATCTTAAAAAAAAATTCATAGAGGATTTCCCCATAGGCAATCGCATGAAACGGTTTCATGTGATTGCCTTCTTCTGCCTTCTGTCCAAATAACTGATACAAACTTATTGTTTTTCAGCTTCACGCTGTATCCCGGGCATAGCAAAGTAGGCAGAGGGAATTTGTGAACCTAGTCTTAGGACAACCCGTTCAGTTCCCCACTTTCTGCCTCATTTGAAGCAACGCATGTCGAGTGCGAGGTGGAATTCAACGCCGAACTCGAGTGGGGATCGAACCCACTGCCTGTCGCGTTTACAAAGACACACTTTTGTGTACATATACAAATGTATATGGCTAAATATTTTATTACACATGTAAAAATTTATTAATTTCAAGTACTTATTTTTACAAATTGCATTTTTATTTTTTTTATTTATCTTACATTAAAATACACAAACATTCTTTTTTTATTGGAAACAAATTATAACTTTGTTATTGTTAAAAATAATAGTGTATAAATTCAATTTTCCTACTTTCACCAACCATTGTTGTTTCTTAATAGAGTAGGCAAGTAACTTTTAAACTATTTTTAGTACTATTACTCTAAGAATCCAGGCTACCTTGCCTCAAAAAAACCTACTTTTAGAATTGCATAATTATAATTATCTTTACATATAATAAAATTATAACAACCTCATGTCTGTACATTATAGATATTAGAGAAAAACTAAGATGGAGGATCTTCATACAACCAATAAAATGAAAAAAAAAAATATGATTTAGAAAAATTTTATCTGTCTGTCTGTTTGTTGTCCGCTTTTCACGCAAGAACTACTCGACGGATTTTGATGAGACTTTTTATGTTACAAAGCTAGTAGTCCTCGCTAACATATAGGCTCTCTTTTTTGGAAATTCTCTCTTTAAGAGGGTAAAAGGATGGGCGTATTTTTCTACGAAACTCCGTCAGTTTCAAAGCTAATTCGACTATAATTAATATTTGGCTATTTGGTTAGAAATAAAGAATGACGCAATAAGGATTTTTGAAAATTCTGCCTTAACGGGGGTGAAAAACGTGGGGTGTTTCTATGAAACTCTTTCAGTTGGCGATGTATTTTGACATTTGGTATGGTAGAAGTAAAAAATGTCCTGATCGACATCTATGAAAAGTGATTATTTTAAAGCTTTGGAGTCTGACTGCCTACCTAACTGGCATGCAACACCAAGAGCTTCACGGCTTCACTTTAAAAAAATACGGAATTGACTCTATTATAATAGTATTTTATCTTCTGTTGGCTCATAAACATCCCTTGGCGAGACGAATTTCACGGGAATAAGCTAGTTTATTATATAATTACAATATATTACCTATACACTTGTGCTTCAATAGCCGCAATATCTTTATGACGCTGTTGAGTCGAAGCTTTGGCCTTGTTAGCCCCTTTCTTAGCCACAAGGGATTTGTCTAACGCAGTTTGTCCTTTAGTGCTGAATAATCTATCAAAAAAGAAACAAATATATCAAAAATAAATATAACAAAAATCTGCTTAAAAATGTAGTTATATTATGCCACCATATAACTTAAGAACATTAACCTGGTGTAAAGAATGTCATACATTTCAAAACAGATAATAATATAGGACTATATTTTATAGCTTTTTAATCACAAGTATTGTTTACATACTTCGAGTGCAACTGTTAAAAGATAAATGTTATTTATAGATTAACTGTATTTAAACAACATTCATCATAAAATGTTATATACAATATTACAAAAAGCAAAAGGTTTAGCAAAAGTTTAAACCAATCACTCAACAATTTTTTTTTCATCTTCATGCTCTATTCTGGACATGCTCTATTTCTGCCTACTCCATTTAGTAGGCAGATAGAACCTTGTGTTAAGACATTATAACATGATTATTTATTATATTTATTTCCTGGCTCTTGAAACACAAAACGCGGCGTTACGTTCCACCATTAAATAGGCAATATTACAAAACATCTGTCGGAAGTGGAGAATGCAGTTATAACACTACCTTCCCTTTGCCTACATTCATATGACTCTATGGGCTGATCTCAATTTTTTTAGAACTAATTTGTATAAGCATGAATTATGTATGACATATGATACATTCAAATTGCCCAAGGTACTATATGCTACTCATTGATTGTTTGATACTTTACTATCTTAATATTTGTTTTTATTTTTTTTTTAAATAAGCAGTGCAATGAAACAAGCTCTTCAGATTTATCTGAGAACTACTTGTTCAGGTAGTTTAAGTAGTAAACCTGAAGTTAGTAAATGAAGTAAGTAGTAAGAGTATAGGTACCTTTGAGCCCTTTCTTCTAAAGTGCCACCACATTTTAGGCCGAGAGCCATCAAGGCTGACTTCAATCTGTCCAAACCAAGGGATGCTAATTCTTCCCAAGATGAAAAAGCTGATAGATCCAAATGGGCACCCACATTGGTTAATGCACCTCCTGTTTCTTTCTAAAATGTTATTAAAATAAATTAAATATAATGTTTTTCATCTTCTGTTTTGCCTACATAAGATACAAACAGCATGTATAATAAAAATAATAATAATTTTTCATACAAAATATTTTTAAACAAAATGCCTCGACATAAAAAAAATATAAATATAAATAATATATGAATGATGACATGTCTCATCTCTTTCCGTATGACGTCAACGCCCCCTCGAAACAACAACAAAATATCATGTATATAACACCTATTTACACCTTCATCTTGTCCACTGTCTTTTAGAGAAAATCATATTAAAACCTGTTTAATTGATTGAAAACATTCTTCACACCCATAAGGAAACTATTTAACATAATTTTAAAGTTTTTTTTTGCTTCACGCTGTATCCCGCACGAGGCAGGGTAGGCAGAGGGAACCCGGGAAAATAGTGTTAAGACACTCCGTTCCACTTCCGTTCCCCACTTTCCGCCGAATTCGAGTCATTGCGTGTTGAGTGGCGGAACTCAAAGCCCGCGCTTTGCCTTATTACCAGAGCGAAGAAACGAAACATGAAATATTTTAAATTGAAAATATTAGATATTTCATTTCCTCGATGGGGGATCGGACCCAGAACCTGTCGGTAACAGTCACGCGCTTGTGCCGCTGCCCCACGACAGGCCTCAAAGGCCAGGCCAGCCAAGCCTCTTTAAAGTTTGTAAGGAGTTAGTTAAGATGAAGACTATAAGTTCTAATCTGTTATTATAAAGGCTCTGGCTTTGTTAGGATTTATAATTAACAATATTATACACTCACTGGCCATCCGGGAAAACTTCCTGCTTCCCACTGTTTTATAAATTCCTGATGAGCTGACGCCATTTCCTGTGCTTGGTCTTGTAATGGTTTCACTCTATTAACAAAATCCTTTAAATATGTGAGCAATGCTCTTATATAATTTCTGTATTCACTGTTCTTCCTTTCCCTTGGTATGTCAAATAAGTGATCAAATAAACTTAAGTATGTGATATAATCAACTTTCTGGAAAATATATAATGTTTAGTTCAATGGGTTCATAACTATGAAAAAGATTTTTTTTATTAATATAATATATGGGCTGTTATTGCATAGCGGCACAAACTTTAACTGTAAACACAATGTTTGCAGGTTAATTTCAAAGAAATATCTACATCTACTAGTGTTAAAACAAGGGGTATGATCATGTGGACTACAAGGTTACTTATACTATTTCAATATTATTAATTTGATGAGTTAAGGTTAAACTGTTTATATATTGTTTATTACAACATATCACATATTTATATTTTAACTAGCAAGGTTAGCGGAGGCAATCTAACTATTACTACTAACCTAACCTAACCCACTTTCCACTCAAGTTTTTTGTGTTGTATGGAAGAACTTGGTACTTTTTTGTAATACTGGATTGAAGTAATGAAAATATTTCATACCCTCAAAGTTAATACACAGTGAATAAATATAATTAACTATTATATTGTTATGTATTCTGTACCCTAAATGAATCTTACGTAAGAAATAATGTTTTATGCATTTAATTTATACATAAACTTTTCAATGGAATCACTGGGTGTATTTGTAAAGGCAGCATGAAAAATTTACAAATAGTAATAAAGTTTGAAATACTAAATATGGTATGCAGTAAAGGAAGCAATTTTAGTTTATTATAAGTAGAAATAATAAACTTTATGATATTTTAATAAATATAAATTATATTATGGTGCAATTTTGAATTATCAGTGCAAATTTCAATTTAAATCTTACCTCAATACCCTTTAAATTAATATATTTTTCATAGCACTCATGAAGATCTAAATATTTTCCATAACCCTCTTCATCAGTAAACTCCACTGGTGCTAAAATAATACACAGAATATTAAAAATGCTATATAACCTTCCACACATATCCAACGCATGGAAGGGTTGACAAAAAAGAACCTGGGAACTTAGTGTAATGACACTCTTGTTGCTTTTCATTCTGTTCCCTACTGTGCACTAAATTTAATATCTTGCATGCTGAGTGGAAGAACTCAACATTGTAATTTGTCTTAATACCACAGCAAAGAAATTAAAATAATAAATATTTCAATTATGTGGCCCCAAATAGGAAAACCACATCTGTGACTAGACAAAGTGGACTGGAGCATAATAGCACCATTTTCATAAATGAATAACGGTTACTTCAAAGAATATTAGCTTTTTAATTTAAAAAAAAAAACATCACAAACATATTTCACTCACTTGTATAATCCTCAGAAGGATTCTCTCTAATTTTAGCAATCTCTTCAAATTCCACTGACATTGGCACACAGATCTTTAACATAAAAAAAATATTGAATATTCATAAAAATAATCAGAGATAATTGTACATATTTGATTTTAGATATCTTTTGGTGAATATTTAAATAGGTTAAGAAATAAATAAAAATGAACCTCATTAGGATGTTTCCTGTGAAATTCTTTTATTTGTTTAAGTCTAGCATAAAACTCTTGAAATTCATTTGGTCCTGATAATGCAGCGATTTCTTCTTTACGCAATCCATCTTTATCCTCATACAATTCTTTTAGTCTTATCGTAGATTCAATGTACCTCTGAAATATAGTTTATAAGTTACATTGTTCTGCTTCGAAAAATCATAAAATTTTCTATTTAAAGTATAATTAACTTACATCATGTAAATTTTTGAGCCGGTGATCAGCATTGATGGTTTCCCTATGCTAAAATAATTTTAAGGTTATATTTCATAAGGCAAAGTAGATGTTCAACATTATTTATACTACTATTAAAATTAAAGAAAATTTAAATGAATTAGGTTTTATCATACCCCAGTCTTTTTATGTAAAATTTCTTTAACCATTGCGTCCATGGTACGTTCTCTTTCTTCATGATAACTTCGTTGCTGTTCTAATATCGTGTCCATTTTACGGATGTATAAAATTATTATAATTCTAAGCTAAATTACACAAATAAAAAACTTTATTTTTTCACTCTATAAACTATTTATCACCAAAAATCAAGACTTAACAATAATTAAAAGGGACCAATATTATGACAGTTTGGCAGTATTAGGTTTAGCGTCCTGCTTTGACAATAAATACAGATAATAAAAATAGTATAAGGAAAACGTCAGTTTTAGCCAATTATATTTCAACACGAAATGCTTTTTAATTTTATAAGCTATTCTAAAAAAGCTGATTCTACGTCATAATTAAAGAACTGAACTGAAATGCAGAGTTTTCAGTTATTTGGTTATGATGTTTAGATAAATTATATAAAGTAGTTGATAATAAGATATATAACATAACATAATCAATGGGAATTGTTAAAAATTATAAATAATTCAGGAAAAATAATTTATTAAACAATAATCACATATATAACCAAAAACAATGTTTTATTAATTGCATAAATTGATTTGCTCACATTCATGATTTACCAGTTTGATCAACAGCCTTACTATATTTAAGGAATGTGTAATACAATAATTGTTATTTAGGTCAGTCTTAAATACAAAAGATTGATTAAAATTTAATAAATAAGATTGTTCTTAAGTAAATGAAAAGTATGATAAATGCAACTGGGAGTGAAAATTTATTGATAATATTCTAATTGCCTATTTATCACAATACTATAAATAGACAAATTCTATAAATATATCAAATAGTACTTATATTTCTTTGCTAATAAAAATTTAAACTAATTTTACAAAAACAAGGACCAAAGGATTGACCAGACTACATTTCATTTTAACTTATTGTGACAAATGGTGAAATGAGTGATCTATCCTAATATTTTCAATACATATCACATGCATAGAAATCAAACTTTATCACAGCTCGTCATGTGATGACTGCTGGTTTGCGTAATTTGAATCATCACAGGCAGCTGGAGTATTTAAATCTATTTTATATTCACAACGGAATGGTTCTGTTACGGATGTTATTTTTGTTTCTAAGCCACAACTTATATTGACAATTGTCATACGATTAGGCCCATTCCAGCAAGCAATTCCATTTGTATACTTCATAACAGAATATTTGTCGCCTTCTTCACCAGCCCATTCTCCCCAATTTCCTAGACCAACTTCCATACCTCCATTCTTAGATTTTTGGGTAACTTTCTGGAATAGACAAAGTCTATAAACATATTCTTTATCCTCAAATTCAAAACATTCACCATCTAAAGTAGCATATTCTTGATGTAACCCATAATCTTTTGCCAGATTTTCTTGGAAGTTTTTGATGTTTGATTCAATTTCCCTTACAGTGCGTTCTGCATCTGTAAATTGACGTCGGGCTTCTGTTGCTTCTTTTATTAAATTTTGAGTTTCATCATCATAAGATTTTGTGTTTTCAGTTTCCAAATCAACATCTTCAGCTTCTTCTGGTAATGCATCATCAACATTGTCATCATCTGAGCCTAAATCGTCAACATCTTCAACTTTCTGACTTTCCTCCACATCAGATTCTTCTGCTTCTTCTTCTGGTTCTGCTGGACGAAACATTCCCTGTTCCATCATCAATAAAGGTTTTAATAGTGGCCAAGTTGTTGATACAAAGTCTTCCAAATTCACACTTTCTTTGTCACTAAAGAAATATTGGATTTCATCCTGGTCTACTTCTCCATCTTTGTTTTTATCAAATACATTTGCAACTCTGATTTCATCAATAGATAATGAGCCATCACCATTAGAATCAAATCGATCAAATTGTTCACTAGCTTCTTTTTCTTGCTGTTCACGCTCAATTTCTGCTTTTCTTTGTCTTTCTTTTTCCTCTGCCTCTCTATATATTTTAAGTGCATCATTTTCTTTAGTTTCAAGATCATTTTTAAGAGCTTCTTTCTCTTCTTTGATTTTTTGAGCATCATCTCTATCTTTTTCTAACTGGGACAGTTGTTCAGCCATTTCATTACGTTTTTTATTACCCTTTTCAATGAGTTCCAACCTTATATAGTTTCCAGACTTATGTAAATCTGCTAAATGTTGAGCTTTAGCTCTAGCTTCTCTACCTAATTCCTCACAATTATTTAAGCACGGCTCTGACGCAGCATATTCATCTGTACCATCACAACAATCACACACTCCATCATTAACTCGAGAACTTGGAATGTTTTGCGGTCTATGCCCAGCATTTGTACAATGAAAAACTCCATTTAAGCATGCAGATGTACCTGGCTCGTCACTTCCATCGAAGCAGTCGCAATAGTCATCATTTACATAGCTAAAAGGTATTGTACTGGTTCCATCAAAACAGGTAAAATCTTTAGTCGGCGAATATAACGACGCTTTAGATAAAGAAACGCCGCGCGGTCTCGGAACCTCAGTTTGAACGGAAATAACACATGAAACTACAATTAATATTAAGACTTGGAGTTGCTTAATCCAACCAGAGTAAATCATGATTAGATACAACCACTCTTCTTGCGATGATTATCGAAAATTATGAAATATAACTTGATAAATAGAACGTGTAGAAAACTGACAACTGACCGCTGACGATGACCGAATGACATTCATAACTTTATGAAAATATTTTACGTAGATTCCAACACATTAGCTTATAAATTTTTCCATTTTACGTAAAAGGATTATCCAATCGTGCCATATATTATATACTTATAAAAATCTTTTTTGACTTCTTTTAATATAAAGGAATATGATCTTCCTCTCATTTTTAAGAGCTTCTTTCTCTTCTTTGATTTTATGAGCATCAGCTCGATTTGAAACACTATTCAATTTGATGTCGAGCGAGCACTCTTCATTATTGCCGCCGCTTAAGCCAATCTCAGCTTCGGGGGTTTATAAATTCCCAAAGCTGTCATCGGCTTACAAACAGGGCACTGGGAAACGTATCGATAAGAGTAATTGCACCGTTGACCAGGCTCTTCAAGGCTATCCGATCAGGCCTTCCTATATTTAAGGATGGCGTTGAAGAACCTGGTGTCACGATATCAGCCAATTACGCTGCTAAGTGCAGTGTCCAAGTTGTTTGAAGTACGCTTCTAACCGCTCCCTGAACAAATTGAATTTCACCTGGCCAAGTTGGCAACGCTACAGATAATCAGAGGGGACGAGTCTGAAATATTGGACAATCAACAATGATATTCCACTTCAACGGGGCACTGAGTTAGCGTTTTACGCCGTTGACGTTACGCTCTGGGTGAAATCCTTAAATTCACTCCACACTGCTAGCAAATTATAGCGTACACCAGACCTTCTTACAGATTGCTAGCGTAGCGGTTGATTCTGGACGTGACCAAGATCCAAAAATGTGAAATACATTGATTTTGCATGCAGCTTAGAAGAATTATAATCAAATTATAGAAAATATCAATACATAAATAATATCATATATGTTGTTCTGATATAGTTTTATTATAGACTAGCTGTCCCGGCAAACGTTGTTTTGCCATAAAAAGGGAAACATGTTAAGGTTGTTCAACCCTTATCACTGAGGGGTTTGAGAAAATTAAGAGTTGTTTATAAAAACACTATCGCAAATAATACATTATTTTAGAACAAATTGGATAGCATAAAAAGCTAACCTAAAAAGATAGATATATATCCTGTCGCGGACTTTTTTTTAAAAACTTTAAAATGAGAACAATTCTTTCATACATGATTTTTGCGAAACCTTAATCGTTTACGCAACGCACGCAGCGGAAACTCTCAATTAGGAAAAAAAATCCCCGATTTAGAAACATTCTTATTTAGTGCTCCGGTCCTATTGGTCTTATCGTGGTGATATATAGCCTATAAATTCAAATTTAAATTCAAAATATTCTTTATTCAAATAGGCTTTAGCAAGCACTTTTGAATCGTCACAACATAAAATTACTATAAAATTACCACCGGCTCGGAATGCAGTTCTGCTGAGAAGAGCCGGCAAGAAACTCAACAGTTGCTCTTTTCAATATTGAATAAAGTCACAATTTCATTGTTTAATACAATAGTGATTATCCTGCATGAAATTCAAATGACCTTAAATACATTTTTATCATTTAAATATTCTTCGACAGTGTAGTACGCTTTCTTAATTAACATTACTTTAACATTTGCTTTAAACTTCTCTAGTGGCAAATTCAAAATACACTGCGGAATACTATTGTAGATACGTATACTCAGACCCATAAATGACTTATTTACTTTTGGAGGCGATAACTAGGCGTCACGTCACAAGTTTGTCCTTGTTTCTCGTCCCAATCGTGTGTCTGTCACTGTGTTTGCTATAGCACTGAATATGTTGCCGGACAAACAAAATATTGTAAAAAATATATTGAGAAGCAACCGTAAGAATACCTGTATCCTTAAAAACATCTCGCAGAGAATCTCGAGCTTTAAGATTATAAATAGATCTTACGGCTCTTTTTTGCAGTATAAATATTGAATTAATATCGGCAGCGCTGCCCCATAGTAGCATCCCATAAGAAAGAATACTATGAAAATAACTAAAATAAACTAGTCGGGCAGTATTAATGTCCGTAATTTGCCTTACTTTTTTAACTGCGAACGCGGCTTTGCTGAGTTTATCTGCGAGTGTTGCAAGATGGGAATTCCACTGAAGCTTGGAATCTATAGTTATACCTAAAAACACCGTTGATTCCGTCACCTCGACAGGTTCACCTTTAATAGTAAGATAAAGATTTTGTTTTCTAACGTTAGGTAACCAAAATTTTACACATTTAGTTTTTTTTTGCATTTAACATAAGGTTATTTACGTCAAACCAATAAATAATATGCGACAAAGCAATATTCACTTCGTCAAAGTTAACTTTACTTCTGTCAATCTTAAATTATAGCCTTCCTCGATAAATGAGCTATCTAATACTGAAAGAATTTTTCAAATTGGACCAGTGATTTCTGAGATTAGCTCGTTCAAGCGAACAAACAACTCTTCAGCTTTATAATATTAGTATAGATGTCGTTGCAAATACTATACTGAATTGCGTAACGTAATATTTTACTTCTTGAACTCACTAAATTAATCATATCTTTTGATAGAGTGAACCGATTTTGATGAAACAAAAACTAAGTTATGCCATAAGTTGCGTATATTTTTTGTATATAAACATTGTCTGCATTGAATTCGTAGATTTTACGTGATTTGCGCACAAACAAACAAACAAACAGACAAAAATTTCAAAAATGATGGAAATGGGTTCTGTTACTTAGCTTTTCACACGCTGGTTATTTTTTTTTTTTTTTTTTTCAATGTACAAAAATTACTTTTGTACAGATTTATTATATGTATAGATATAAAGTTTCATACAAATTCATTTAGTGCTTTTTGCGAAAGCCTGGAGCATCCACCTTTACAAAATATTGCAAATAGCTAGGATTAACCAACTTTGTCTACTCCATTCTACGTGACACAATGTAAGCTCTGCGCTACTGCCACGCCTAAAAATCATATAGTTTAAAAAATGTCATCAGTCATTACTGACAGCGTCATGTTCACTTAAACAAAGGAGCTTGGACTTTGCTAGCGTATGTTTTGGATGACGCACGTGGAGTGAAATTTTGTTTTAATTTTTCTTTATGAATATAGTTTTTTTTGATAAATTAAGGGTTTAAATAGATTATTGTAGTTTGTTTATGATTATTTGGTGGTGTTATGTAGTTAGTGTTTATTTAATAGTGGTGTATTATAGGTAAGTTTTTATTTTTATTTATAATTAAGTTTGTGGGTAGGTATGGGTAAAGACCGACCACCCGACCCTCCAGATTCTGGGGGGTCTACAATTTCAGATATTTTGTCTTGTGCAGTTAGCCAAACACGAAAACGTCAAGGCGATAATGTTATGGTGGTTGATACACCTAAAAAAACAATTACTGACCCGGCAACCGCCACTCCCTCTATCCAACACGTGTATGTTCACCCCAGTATGACTGATGGTCCTAAATCATACACTAATGATGATAAAGGTCCATTTATTGTTCATGTCTCCCGAGAAGTCGAAGATCCATCCTCAGGAGCTGCTATACGGGCTATAAAATTTGGTCAATTTTTACATCACAACAAAATTGATTCAATACTCAATGACGGTATCAAAAATATTGGTAGAAATAAAGTTTCCGTACAGTTTAGTTCTGCTCAAGCTGCCAATAATTTTTTAAATAATACTTTCCTTGCTCTAGCGAAATACAAAGCAATTATTCCTACGTACAATATAACACGAATGGGTCTAGCTAAGGGAGTGCCGATTGACTTTTCAATGCAAGAATTGGTAGATTCTCTTGTCCTTCCTTCAGGCTGTGGCGCAGTAATGAAAGCGAGACGCCTGAATCGTAAGAATGTTAGTGAGGGGGATGTTACTTGGGTTCCAACACAAACCGTGGTAATAACCTTCCGTGGTCAAATGTTGCCAGAGAGATTGTTTAGCTACAGTTCTGTTTTAACACTGGAACCATATAAATTTCCTACTATACAGTGTATGAACTGTTGTCGTTTTGGCCACGTTAAAGCTCAGTGCCGATCGAAGCCTAGATGTTATAGGTGTGCACAGCCCCACAATGGAGATTCATGTGAAATTACAAAAGACTTATCTTCATGTTTATATTGTACAGCTAAGCACTTTGCTGTTGATAAGACTTGTCCTGAGTTTTTAAGGCAGCAATCAATTAAAATTCTCATGTCTCAGGACAACATGTCATATATGGAAGCTTCCTCTCGTTTCCCTGACGACCAAAAATCTTATGCAGACGTAGCAAAGGAAATTTTTGTCCCTCCAGCAGCCTCAAATGTTATTCCTTCCCCGCTATCTACTACCTCTTATCGTAAAACTATTTTTCGTCAATCGCGTCCCCATGCTTCTATGAGCAAAGGATACGATAAACAATCCCATGAAGCCATCATTGGCAACTACCCATCATCCTTACCCAATGGTTGTGCTATCCCCAATAATAATAATTCATTTAATAATACTAACGCTCCAATAGACAATTATAAAAACTTACTTGTTTCGCTCACGGAGATGTTAATAAATATTATTTCTCCGTGTAATGAAATTCCTTTACCGCCCAACGTTGCCCAAAAACTAACTCAACTTTTTAAAATTATAAATAATGGCCCCTGTCCGCTTTCTACAATGGAATAGCAATAGTATTCGTGCTAAAAAGCATGAACTTATTGCTATTATCAACTTGCATGATCCTGTCATTATTGCCATCTCCGAAACTTGGTTGAGGCCTGATACTTCTTTTGGAGTTTCGGGCTTCACTTGTCTAAGGGATGACAGAAGTGATGGGTTTGCAGGTTGTGCCATTTTAGTTAAGCAACTTACTCCTTTTTCCCTTATTCCCCCCCCCCCCCCCTCATAGCGATCAGATTAATGCTGTAGCTATAAGGGCTTTTGATATTTCCTTTATTTCCATTTATATCCCTTATCCCAATACATCCCTTATTCCTGAGCTACGTCGTATAATATCCGCCCTTCCTGGTCCAATTCTGGTTATGGGAGATTTTAACGCCCATCACACTTTGTGGGGGTGTTATTACTGTGATGGTTTCTCTCCTTTGTTGGTAGACATGATTGATGATGTGAATCTTTGCATCGTCAATGATGGCTCACCGACTCGAAGGGTGAATCCAAATCAGAATCCCAAAACCGCTGTGGATTTGTCCCTTTCCTCTCCCTCACTTGCTTCCCAATTATCTTGGTTCGTTCTGCCATCTACCCATGGTAGTGACCACTTTCCTATCCTTCTGTCTCTGAACAATAGACCTATATCCCTTCCTCCTTATAACCCTTTGCTTCCATATAATGTAAAAAAGGCAAATTGGTCAGACTTTGCTTCTTCTGTCGATGACTTGGTTAGCTCACTTCCGGATGTTACTGGTGGTGAGAGTGTAATTTTTTGTTATGAAAAATTTCTCTCAGCTCTTTTGACTTCTGCAGATCTCAACATCCCTAAGAAAAGCTCCATACAGAATCAGTTGCCATCCAATCCCTGGTGGGATCAGGAATGCACTGATTCTCTCAATCAGCGCTTTATTGCTGAGGTGTCATATACAGCCTCTATGACAGTGGAGAATTTTGTCAATTACCAACACAGTGACTCTAAATTTAAAAAATTAATTAATAAGAAAAAAAAATTAGGCTGGTACAAATTTTGTGAATCTTTAAATCCTCGTTCTCCTACTACTATAGTCTGGAATAACATTAAGAGATTTCGCCGGTCTCTTAATGCTCCTCAAATCCTCTCCAATAATCCCTCTCAATGGCTTAACGACTTTGCAAGCAAATTATCTCCCCCCTTTGTCCCGTACCATGACTGTTTCTTAAAGTACATGCCAGTAGCTACAACTGATGAGATGGAAGCTCCCTTCTCCTTTGCTGAACTCATAACTGTCTTAACGGATTTAAAAGATACCTCCCCTGGAGAAGATGGAGTTCCATACTCCTTTATTAGAAACCTTAATGACGACTCAAAGATGTACTTTTTTAATATCATTAATGCAGCTTTCGATTCAGGTGTGATTCCTGAATCATGGAAATCACAGTTAGTTCTTCCTATTCTTAAACCCAGTAAATTCCCCTCAGATCATAACTCCTACAGACCAATTGCTCTTTCATCAACTCTTGCAAAAATTTTTGAACATCTATTAAAAAACCGTTTGGAATGGATAATGGAAAGCAGAAACGTTTTAGCTCCCTCTCAATTTGGCTTTCGAAAGGGGTTAAGCACAATAGATAGTCTCAGTATTCTTACGACAGACATTCGACTATCCTTTACTAAGGGCGAGTATTTAGTTGGGGTTTTCTTGGATATTGCTTCTGCATATGATAATGTCTTACTTCCGTTGCTCAGGCAGAAAATGCTACAGCTGAGTATTCCTGCGAGGTTGACATATTCCATATGTAATCGGCTGTCCGGTAGAACTATGTCTGTGAGACACCGGCTGCTTACTGGTCCTCCCAGACTCGTTTGGAAGGGTCTTCCACAAGGGTCGGTCCTCAGTCCTTTACTGTACAGTATATATACGCATGACCTCGATTTGTCTGTCAATAACTTTTGCAATATCCTTCAATATGCTGACGACATCGTCCTTTACAGTAGTTCAAAATCTGTAGAGGACATCTCTTTTCAAATAAATACTGCTTTGCATTATCTTGACCAATGGCTATCTGATCATGATTTATCCCTGTCAGTAGCTAAATCACAGGCGGTGGTTTTTACTAAAAAGCGTTCCATACCTAATTTTGATATTTTGTATAATGATCAATGTATTACAATGGTAAGCAAAGTTAAATTCCTAGGCATATACCTCGATAACCGTTTGAATGGATCTGCGCATGCTGAATATATTTCGAAGAAATGCGAAAAAGGCATCAATGCTCTTAGAGCGGTGTCTGGAGTGTGGTGGGGATCACACCCTATATCTCAAAAGCTACTGTACCATGCCTTGATACGTAGCCATATTGATTATGGCTTTTTTGTTCTTGACCCATGTATTAAATCCGCCTCTTTAAATTTAGACAAAATTCAATACAGATGCCTTCGAATCATACTAGGAGCAATGAGGTCTTCCCCTTCCCACGCTCTTCAAGTAGAGTGTGTTGATCCTCCTCTCCATTTACGTAGACAATTCCTTTCAGACCGTTTTGTTTGCAAATTGTTACAGCTTTCCTCACATCCTTTACTGCCTCGATTATCCCAACTGTCTGAACTTGTTTCTGACAGACCAAACGTATCCTTCTTACTCGATAGTTTTCTAAAATTTTCTAGACTCCCCAATCCTACAACTTGTTTTCCAACTAATCCTCTATATTCCCTCCCATTTAAAGCTTTGGTTTATTCCCCTCACATAATCACAAACCTTGATCTTATTAAAGGTGATCAAAATACTAACACTGAATTCCAATCTTATATTTATACGAATTGGTCTAATCATATCCTTATCTACACTGACGCATCCAAACTGTCTAGTGACGGCTGTGTTGGTGCAGCGTGTTGGATTCCTAAATTTAAAATTATACTGAAATTTAAATGCCCTCCCACTTCATCGGTGTTTACAGGTGAGGCTGTTGCTATCTTAGAAGCAATCCTGTTTTCCCGCTCCCATGACTTTCGACAGACTGTTATTTTTACTGACTCTCTCAGTTGTCTGCAGGCTATTAAAGAGAATCCTTTTCGTAGCAAAAAAAGATATTCCATCGTCTTGAGGATCCGCGAAGCTTTGTTTTCATGTCACCAAAGAGGTTTGTCTGTTGTATTAGTTTGGGTCCCTAGTCATTCTGGTATCACGGGAAATGAAACCGCAGACTTGTGCGCTTAGAGTGCTATTGTGTGTGGTACCTTAGAACATTTTTCAAATTCCGCTCAAGATTTGTTGTCTCTTGCGAAAATACGATTAAACGTGTCGTGGAATAATTACTGGAAGTCAGTTAAATCTGGTAAAGGTAAGTTTTATTCTACAGTTCAACCTGATATACCAAGGCGACCTTGGTTTTTTACTCAAAAACATATTGAACGGAGAGTTATATCGACTATCTGTCGTCTGCGCCTTGGGCATGCATGTACGCCTGTGCATCTAGCCAAGATCAGGGTCAGGGACCATTCACTGTGCGAATGTGGCCTTGACGAAGGTTCTACTTCCCATATCCTTTTTTCCTGTCCTAATTTAATTCGTCCTATATACGATGTCCTTCCCCATAAAGTCCCTCGTCCCCTCAATGTTCAGTGTTTGTTAATGTTTGTATTTAGTCCTCTCTGTAAATTTTTTTGTAAATATATTAGGTATAATAGAATTAAACTGTAAACTAACCTTAGTACTGTAAGTAGTAAGTAGATTATACTAACCCGATGTTTATGTAATTTGATTGTATATATTATGTGCTGTCTTATTCTTTACAGGTGGTGGCATTTCTAATAAGACTTTCTATTTTTTAAACCGTTAATATAGTCTCTTAAGTAGTATTATACGTATTTTAAATTGATAAACCTCCAACGTGCCTTCTTCATTCTACGTGACATTGGCGAAGTAAATTGTGCTCTACTGGCACGCCTAAAAGCCATAAAATAATAACAAACAAACACTTAAACAAAACTAGTTCAAAATATAACCTAAGAAATCATCTAAATAAAAAAAATATATAACCAGTAATTTAATCATTACCTATTTAATTTTTATTCATTATTATTCAATGTGTATTCAGTAAGGTTGTTGTTTTCGTACATCACCTTATTTAATATATCGTTAGATGGTGAAAAATGAATCTTCAAGAAACATTAACACAATTTAGATTTAGTATGTTAGACGGCAAAATAGATAGTCGGATCTTAAAAAGTCTTCAATCTTTGAACTTCGATAAGCCAACACCAATTCAAGCCAAAGTTATACCATATATGTTGTTAGGAGAGGATATAATAGGAGCAGCAAAGACTGGTAGTGGAAAAACACTTGCCTTTTTAATACCAGTCGTTCATAAATTAATTACTTTAGGATATACAAGAAGTCATGGTAAGTTATTATTATAAATTTTTCTCCATGCTATGTCCTCTACATATTCAGAGTAAATTTAGTGTTAAGATACTCCATTCTCCATTTCAAGCTTGATTATTGACACCTTAATCCCACTTTTTATCAGCTCCATGCTATATGTTGGATAGGGATCTTGAGAAGCTAAAAATAAGATATATCATTTCATTCTTCTTTTTGCTGTATTTGAGTTATTGTGTTGGGTGGTTGAACTCAATACTCTGCTTTGCCTTGTTACCAGAGTGAAGAAATGACAATATTAAATATTTCAATTCCTTGGGTGAGGATTGGTCCCATAACATCTGTCACATTTACATTACATGGTTATTTCCCTGTGCCGTGACTGCATTTTATCCTATTACCAAAAAAATAAAAATATTCAATTTTCTTGAAGAGCAATCGGATTCCATCCTATGATATAATCTTATTACTTAAATGAATCCAATATAGTTATTTTCATATATTTTCCAACAAAGACAAAGACTTTAATTTTCTGTAGGTATTGGTTGCTTGATTATATCACCTACAAGAGAATTAGCTTTCCAAACTTATGAAGTGTTAAAGAAGATAACTCTTAATATTGGTTTGACAATTTGCTTGGCAATTGGGGGAGAAAAAAAATTAAAGGAAGTGGCATCTCTCCAAAAAGGTATAATTTTTTCTTTTTTTTCAGTATTTTTTGACAAACTTTAAATTTTGTTATATATATATATATATTGATGAGTTCTAACAAGTATGTAATGTAAAAAAAATCTTTTTAGGTGCAAATATAGTGGTTGGAACACCTGGTCGTATTTTAGACCACTTGGATAATACCACAAATATTGTATACAACAATTTAAAATGTCTAATATTAGATGAAGCTGATAAATTGTTAGAGGCTGGATTCGAGAGACATCTTATGGGAATTATTAGAAAAATACCAAGTAAAGGATTTAAATTATTGTTTTGTTTTTTTTTTTAATTTACTTTGTACCCCATATATAGCAAGATACACAGATGATCAAACCTATTTTTGAGATATAGCATGTTCAGTGGCACTCTCTCCTTAACATAGTGAGGAAATTAAAATATTTTATTATTTTTCTTGATTTAATTTTAATCTTAGTTTAACAGCAACCATTGCGTTTACAATTATGACTCTAAATGTATTGGGTTATTTTATTTATCTTAATTTTGTTAATGTTTAATTTCAGAAAATAGACAAACAGGCTTATTTAGTGCAACAATAGATGACAACGTGAAAAATTTAGCTAAATTGGCGTTGAAAAATAATCCCAAGTTAATATCAGTTATAGATAACAAACAATCAACTGCTAATGGACTTCAACAAGGGTATGTGGGAAAATATTTGTAACTTGTATACTGTTTGATTCTGGTTTAGAATAATTATTAATTATCTTCGTGGTTCTATTCTAAGCCAGAATGTAACATTGTTAGCAATTGAACAAGCATGGGCATACTTGACCGGATTATTACCACTCCTGGCATATAAAACTGGCGTTAACTTGTGGCTTTGACCACTGCGTTTCATACTGGGTAATGTTGTCTGTATGTCAGGCCCTGGTGCCCATCCACCTTAAAAACTGGCAATGCTATTGTTGCTCCTCAGGTGACCCGTACGCTCGTTTGCCTTGTCTTTGCCATAAAAAAGAATTATAACTAGCGACCCGCTCACTGCTTCACGTACTTATATTACACTATTATTTGTTTACATAAACAAATAATTATTATTGTTATTGTAATAATATTAGTAATTTAAAGATTTCCATTGAAATAATTTCATTACTCTTAAAACATCCATCTACAGCGAAGCTCTTTTTACACAAGACTAACTTGTAACGGTCATGGACGTGCCCACCCCATAAATATGACTAACAAAAAAAATATAAAAAGGACCTTTATACAAATAGTTATAGAAATATTCTAGACACGCTGACGAGTACGGTCGGCTATTCGTGTTAGTCCTAAAGTAGTTTTCTGTTTTTTGCTTGTAGTTTACTCAGGAAGTACCTACACTTGTAATAAAAAATATTGTAATATTATTTATAATATTTTCAGATATTGTATTTGTCCTGTTGAAAACAGAATTTGTTGGTTATACAAAATGCTGAAGAAGAGTAAGAAAATGAAAGTGATGGTGTTTTTTTCATCTTGTAAATCTGTTGATTTTCACTATGAATTATTTAAAACTCACTGTAAAGCGTTAATTTTAAGTATACATGTGAGTTATGTGAACATTGGATTTTTTAGTGAATATTATATATATTTTGTTTTTTTTTGTCGAGGCCTTGGTTTCCAACTGTTAGTCTAACTTTTTTCTATAAATCAATTATATTTTTATTGCTTAATTATGTAAAGACAAAGTCTTCTCTTTAAAATCTCGCTATTAAAAATCTAACCTCCATCAAAAATCTAACCTTTTTAAATTGAATATATACGTAGAACTTACTGGCTTGAATTAACAATAATATTTTTGTGCGAAACTGTCTATTTATAAAGAAAGGTTATAAGTAATTAGTTATTTCCATTCGACCATGCGGAGGGAGGAATTTAATATTAGAAAAATATTTATTTAACAGCTATACGTATGTATTCTACATTAATAAGACTTCATTTAAAGTATTCATAAAATAACGCAATTTACTTTATCTTAGGGCAAACAAAGTCAACCTAGAAGAAAAGAAGCGTACCAAAAGTTCCTTAAATTAGATAAAGGGGCCCTGTTCTGTACAGACGTAGCTGCAAGAGGTTTAGATATACCATCCGTAGATTGGATAGTACAGTACGACCCGCCTAGTGATATGAGGGTATATAAATATTCTTTTTATAATCGTACTCGGAAAATTAAATACATGCTTTAATTTAGTCGCTCTGGTAAGTAGACAAAGTTTCAATACGAAACTGAGGTTGTTAACACTAGTCCCGGCCTACGCTACTAAATTTGGGACTCAATGCAAAACTAAAAAAGTGCTTGATTGGAAAGTGAAGAATTATGATGAAAGTGTCTGTCTATATAGGACATGAATTGTTGAATCAATCCCTTATAATTATACGCACTTTTAAAATAAAACTTGCCGACAAATTTTTAGTAATAAAGTTTCCTTAGTAAAAGTTTTTTTTTAAAGATTTTTTTCATAAAAATGTGTTAATTGTGAATTTATATAAAAGTGTATATTGTCTAACATATGATATTGTATTAACACTTTAAATTGTACCAAATTTTATACTCCTGTCTGTAAAAGTTTTGCATAAACAGATAAAAAGTCTTCGTTTCACGAATTAATTTATATCGATAACTTATCTCCTTTATTTATGCCAGCAGTCTTCATCTTCAGAATTTTATGAAAGACGCTAAAAGCTTATTTTTGTCAGACCGTTTATTAAACATATACATTTCATTATCAATAATTTGTGTTCATTAACCATTTAGGTCGTTTTAACCATTTTTGAATAATCTAGATACATATGACGAGGAAAAATCACTCGCTATTTACTTTTTTTTTACATTTAAGACGCTTTAAGCTCTATGGAGTTACTTAGCTTGTAAATGATAATTACAGGAGTACATACACAGAGTGGGACGAACGGCCAGAGGTCTCAATAACAGTGGCAATGCAGTTTTATTGCTGAGACCCGAGGAAGAACAATTCATTGAATTCTTGCGACGAGAGAAAGTTTATTTAGACAAATATAATTTTGGCGATCCAGCGTATGATATACAGAAAATGGTATGAGCATTTGTTTTTTTTAGTTCCAATATGAATCATGTAACAGAGTATACGAATAAATATAACTAAGTATTAGGACTTAATGCTTTGTCTTATTGCCAAAGCGAGGGAATGGAAATAAATAACTTGGTTGGTAGTGGAATGCAAATTTACAATCGTTGCGTTTAGTCAGACGCTACCCAATGACAGAATATTATAAACTTTTATAACACAATTTTGACATGAAAATTGTATAGCTATAGTTATGTATTAATTGTTATAAGTAATAATATAATTTATAAAAATAAAATTTAATTGAAATAAAAGTTACATAGTAACTTTTCAATGTTGTTGAATTAAAGAGCTAATACAGAGGTACCATTTGTAATTAGTTAACTATGAATTAATAAATTTAGCTGAATAATAATTAGAATTACAAAAATGGCCTTTATTTTGCTAAAAAATGTTTTATTAGTAAAATAAATTGTTTTTACGAAAAATTCAGGTTTAAATTAAGATTTTTTGGACGGATTCTACTCTCAGCTTCACGCTGTATCCCGCACATAGCAGAATAGGCAGAGGGAACTTGGAAACCTAGTGTCAAGACACTGTTCCACTTCTATTTCCCACTTTCCGCCGAATTTAAAGCATTGGGTTGAGTGGCGGAGCTCAACGCCGCGTTTTCGCCTTGCGCCAGAGCGAAGAAATGAAAATATTAAAATTAAAAACATTCAATATTTCATTTCCTCAAGTGGGGATCAAACCCACCTGTCGGTTACAGTCATCCGCTAGTGCCGCTGCGCCACGAAAGTCGGGCTTCAAATCACACTATGTTCAATTTTTTATACATTTTCTAAGTAAGATTTATCTTTAATATCCTAGGCTAAACATTAACTGTCCATTAATTAATAAATTCGTCGTAGATATATTTTTTCTTTCTTTCATTATTTTATTTTTTTTTTAGTTGCAAAATCTTATAGACCAAGATGGCACTATGAAAGTTCTCGCTCGAAAAGCATATCTCTCGTATTTAAGGTGTTATAATAAACATCCGTTAAATAAAGTGTTCAACATAAAGACACTGGATCTAAAGATGGCTGCCAAAGCGTTTGGATTTATTGAACAACCCCATGTTGACTTTTGTATCCTTTTAAACAAAATCTTGGGTATCTTAGTAAAAAATGATATTTTGAAAAAAACATGAGAATTAATACTATGAATAATGATTTGTGAATGTTATTTATGCGTTTTTCTGTGAGTTCAGGATATCGCGATCATATGAAGGCCGTAGCAAGGCCGTATGGGAAACGGAAGTGGAAGTGATGAACGGAAATTCCATTATCACAACCGAACGGAATTTCCGTTCATCACTCCATTGCGTGTCGCGTTTACAGTTATACGCTTGTGCCAAGAAAGGCTTCATTTACAGATCTAATCACAAATTCATTGAAATTTTATACTACTATCTATATTGACACTCTGAACTGCACATACCTTTCTGCACTAAAATGTTTACTGGAACAAATAATATAGAATAATGTCTTTGATTTTCACGATTGTTACACGCTTTAAATGAAACACTTTTAAACGGATTAATCGCGTATATTGAATGGTAAACATTTTTGGGAAACCCGACGTTTCGAACACTTTACAGTAGTCCGTGCTCACGGGTAGACCCGTTTAAAAGTGTTTGATTTAAAATAATATAAATTTTAACTTGTTTTCAAAAGAAAATTGTAAATATAACTATATAGTTATAAATCTGTTTAAAAGTAAAAGTTTTCTTAATAAGATTTTACAGTAAATTCTAAGAAGAGCAAGATAAAAAAAGAAATTGAATAAAGATTTTTTAAAAATAAAACATATAAAATCATTGTTGTTTTATTATAATCTAAAAGTGAAATATTACAATAACATGAACAGAGTGCATAATATTTTTATTTGTAAACTTAAAATTACACCAATTTGCAACATTAAATAAAAACAAAAAATAGTTATCACAAAATACTTAAAAAAAAAAGAGTCAGATGTATATTTCTAGATAGTTTATATTTATTTCTCAGAACCAAATGTTAGTCCTTTCATTGGATAAGGTTATTCTATTAACGTTTATGCAAATAAATATAATGCTCAGTAAAAAAAATGACTGAAGCATGTTTTAAAAGCCAGCTTAAATTACAATATATGTATGAATATTAAAAAATATATTTATTTATTGCATCTGCATTAATTTGTTTAACATGACAAACTCACGTTAACATATGAAAATGTAATTTAAAAGCATTTTTTTTATAATAAAACAATCAACTGGCAGAGAAATTAAGAAAACAATCTGTGTTCTCTAAATGGTCTACATTTTATAATTTTAGCTTACAGCTCGCTTATTATTACCCTTCTGTCTGTATATTTTTGTTTTCTCATCTTTCCTGTGCTGAGGCTTATTCAATGTTTTGAAGTATCCAAAGCCGCCACCGCCTTTTCTCTTTTGTACTGGGCCTTTAGTTGTCACTTTTAGTTCCACAGCAGGTGGTACGGTGAAACCAAATGATTTTGATACTTTAGCTAAATCAATAGTATCTATGTCAAATATAGTTTTGAGATGGTGCGAGTCGTATGCTCGGAGATAGCTCTTAAATGCTTCTTTAGCTGATTGGTTGAGGAAATAGTTTCTTGATATTAATTTTTCCAACTGAAATAAAAAATATTTTGTGAGAAACAAGCAAGATGTATACTAAAAGTCGCAGTAGCGAAGAAATACAGCGTTTGACTATACATGCTATGGTACATACACAAAGTATTATTATTTTATCAATTTGGGTAAATGTTACCCCTAGGGTCTTCCTGCCAACTCCTTTTTTAATGGAAAGACAAAGTGATCACCGCCGCCCACAGTGACCAGCCAAGTTACGTTGACGGCCTTTAAGGTGGAAAGAAACATGCTTTTTGAAGGTACCCATGTCGTATCGACCTGGAATGACAGCCGTAGGTAGGCCATTCTACAGATGCGTGGCGCATAGAAAGAAGTCCCAGTTAAAGTGATAAATGCGGTAGAATATGCACAATGAGCAAACATCTGAACACAGAGCCAAACTGATCATTGTCTCCCCAACAATTTGAATGACTCTACATTGTATGCGATCAAATAGATCAAGTTAATACTGGAGTGCACCAGCCCAGAGGTGAGAACAGTACTTCATATGAGGTCGAACCTGGGTCATATACAGTACCAATCGTGTATTTCGTCTCGCTCTGGCGATTATCCGCAGATTCTTTGAGGCCAAAACACTACGGCCTAATATACTGATGTTGGGCGCGTCTTTAAGAGGAGTGATCAAGAAAACTGGTGACATAATAAATGTCACTTTTTAGTTGATAACCCGGAAGCTTATGTATTCTGGAGATTGAATTAAATCAGGTTCCTTTCACCCAATAAGAAGATATTCCCGGGCACGGGTATGTGTATTCTGGAGGTTGAATTAAATCAGGTCCCTTTCACCAAATAAGATGTTCCCGGGCACCGGGTAAAAAGTAGAACAATTATCTAAAATTTTGCAATTCACACTAATAATAGTAATAATCACCTGTAGTTGTATATCAGCGACTTTATTCCATGAGAATTCAAATTCATTTAATGTTACTCTAGACTGTTTCAAGAATCTGAGAAAACCCAGCTCCTCTGGTCTTAAGAATAACAAGGCATGCCCGCTTGTTCCGAGCCCTCTTGCAGTTCTGCCTACTCTGTGAATATATTCCTAAAAATGATAGAAATTGTGCTTTAATATTATTTTTATACATCAGAAATTTACTTAATACAAATTAATTGTAAAATATTTCTTTGTGTGAAATTAATTACATTATGTAAAAAAGCCTTCTGCTTGCGGCTGCGCTTGTCAAATGTAATAAATATTTATTAAATATCAACTTTTCTTGCCTAGCAATTAATTAAAGTATTAAAATTTGAAGCTAACAGCTAATAAACTGTAACAAACATAAGAATTTCGATGTAACTTGAGAACACATATGTTCTGCATCAGAGCACTTGGATGGTTTCCATAGGTGCAGGTTCAAATTCCATTAATGTATTTTTTTAATATTTTTTTATATGAACATTAATACGTGAACATACCTTGGGATCGTCCGGCGGGTCGTACTGCACGATCCAGTCCACCGCCGGTATGTCGAGGCCGCGCGCCGCCACGTCGGTGCACAGCAGTATGCCGCTCTCCGCGTTGCAGAATTGAAAGAATGTTGTAGTGCGTTTCGATTGTTGTTGTTTACCCTGGAATTGTCATGGATATCATGATTTATCTTTAGGTTTTCACGCTGTACCCTATGTATAGGAAGGTGGCCAGAAGGAACCGAGCGGTAAGCTGCTTTTCGAATAATTTTCGACATATTACTCCGGAATATTTCTCAAATTTCTTAGAACTTTATCTATTATCATTATTACTCAGCAAAGAAATAAAAAAAATGTTGTAAACAGGCAAGCCAAAAAAAAAAACAATATTTTTCTTATTTTATAATTCATTTCTCACATGTGTGAATGATAACAATTAAATTATAATATTGTTTTTAGTCTAGTAAGACGAGGCGCGGCGTTTAATCCCATTAATAACCAATCAGCTAAACCTTACTTTCGTTTACCTTGTCCTTATCATAAAAAAAAATATTAAAATTTAAAATTGTTAAAATGTAATGAAGCCTGTCGAAACGGATGAGTACAAGCGTACGCCTGTAAAACCGATAAGTTGTGTTCGATCCTTGCAATTAACGGAACTGAAATATTTAGTATCTTATTTCTTGTTCTAGTTAAAAAACAAATCATTCAGTTGAGTTCAGTCATTCAACATGCATTTCATCGAATTCGTCAAAATGTGGGGAATGAAAAGTGTCTTAGCACTAAGTTGCCAAATTCTCTCTACCTCCCTGCCATGTCCAGTTATATCCCGCACATTGCAGGGCAGACATATTAATTGTATTTTGCTTTTTCAATTTATTATATTTCGTTATTCCTTATTCAAAGAAGGAAAAATAACATTTATATAAACTTAATAACAGTAAAATAATAACTTACATGTATAGACATGACGGGCAGATCTATGTAATTGAAAAGTTCATGGTGGTACTTCACAGACATACATGTTGACAGGAACACCATTACCTTCTTTTTTCTGTTCTTCTTTAGAAATGTGAACAGAACCATCATACGTTTTTCAGAAGGACAAACAATGTACCTGAAAAAAAAATATATGTATAATAATTTTGTTAAGGAATTAATCTAATTTTCCTTTTATTATAAATGGGAAACTTTGTTAGAATGGATATTTGTTCCATTTACACAAAAAAGTTATTGTTATCTTTGCAGCAATATTACGGATTAACCCATGGGCTACAATTTATGTTAAGATGTGTAATTAGAATTGTGTATTTAAAATTTTATTCTTTTCAGTGAAGTACCTCCTACAATTCATTATACTTATCAAAACGCGGCGTTAAATTCTACCCATCAACACGAAATACGTCAAGTTCAGTAGAAAGTAGGTAATGAAAGTAACTTATAAAGAATTAACACTAGGTTCCAAAGTGCCCTTTGCCTACCCTGCCATGTGTAAGATACAGCATGAAAAAAAAACTTTTTTTTTTTCTTTTTCAGCTTCACGCTGTATCCCGCACTAGGCAGGGTAGGCAGAGGGAACGGAAGTGAAACCTAGTGTTATGACACTCCGTTCCACTTCCGTTCCCCACTTTCCGCCGAATTTGAGGCATTGCGTGTTGAGTGGCGGAACTCAACGCCGCGCTTTGCCTTATTACCAGAGCGAAGAAATGAAACATTAAATATTTAAATTGAAATATTAAATATTTCATTTCCTCGACTGGGGATCGCACCCAGAACCTGTCGGTTACAGTCACACTCTTGTGCCGCTGCGCCACGACAGACCCCAAAAAAATTCTTGTCTGGCTATACTGCAGCTTACATAAAAATATAAATCTCACCCTTGTTCCAAAGAGTCTACGGTAGCTTGTTCCCTATGGTCATCCACTCCAACATACACAGGTTCATGTTTTACAGCTAATGCGGTAAGGGATTCAGTTTTTTTTGTTTGTGTCGCACTGAACAACATTGTTTGACGACGTTCTATAAATATAATAACAAGAAAGTAATTGAGATTAGTAAATAAAAATATAAATAAACATGTTATTCAAGTGGGCGAAGCCGCGTGTCGTTAATACGTAATAAATGCTATATATAAAATTTACAAAATATTGTTAGTGGATATAGGTTAATCAAAATGTCATAGGGCTAGGTTTACAGTAGATAATATGTTATTTCAAAAAGTTATAATTTTGTACATGTGTTTTGTTGGCAATTGTTGTAAGTTTTTAAATTAAAAATATTCATCTTTTTACTTTAACTTTAAAGGGTTTTATTTATGTAAAGTTTTTGAATCTTCAGACTTAATTTTTTTACTGAATAATATTAAAATGAAATAAAATAACATTGAATAAAAAAAAATCAATCATACTTGGCAACAATCTTATAATCTGCTTAACTTCCTCCTCAAAACCTATTTCCAATATCCTGTCAGCCTCATCAATAACCAAGCATTGTAAATTTTTATATAAAAAGTCTGGCGTATTTTGTAAATGATCCAGTAGACGGCCTGGTGTAGCAACTAATATGTTGATACCTGTAATAAATTATATGTGTATAAATTATATGCCTAACATTAGATTAGGTATCTTCATGAAAAATTACATGAATTTGAATGTAAATATGATAACTGTGAGTTTAATTATTTCTGGAGAAATAGTTGAACTCACAGTTATCATATTTATATTCTTCATTTGGAGAATGAAAAAAATTGTTTCACTGCTCTGGTAAACAGTGCAGTATTGAGATGTTTCAACATTCCACATACAGAGCACTGTCTCACTGTGCCATGAAGATAATATTATAATATCTAAACTTATCTTTTTTATAAAAATGTAAGTGATAGTTTATCTAATAATGCATTATTTAAGAAAAAATACTAAAGATTTCAGGTACTATTAGTTGACTTTTAGAAAATGTCCAAGTGCACTAGCCATATATTTTTATCAAGCTCCATAGCAATTCTTATTACATTTTTTTTAAATTTTGTTAAATGTTTTCATATTTATCATGTTTAATATGATTTAAAAATATAAAAAACACTAAATTTAAATACTAATGACAATTACTATTGTTGAGGCCTGTCATAGCGCAGCGGCACAAGCGTGTGACTGTAAACGACAGGTTCTGGGTTCGATCCCCAGTCGAGGAAATGAAATATTTAATATTTTCATTTTAAATATAATAAGGCAAAGCGCGGTGTTGAGTTCCGCCACTCAACACACAATGCCTCAAATTCAGCGGAAAAGTGGGGAACGGAGTGTCTTAACACTAGGTTCCCGGGTTCCCTTCCTACCCTGCCGTGCGGGATACAGCGTGAAGCTATAAAAAATACTAATGACAATTACTATTGTTTAAAATTTTCAAACAAACCTTTTGATAGTTTTTGTGCTTCAGTACTTCTGTTAGCACCTCCCATTACCAATCCATATGTGTGATGGTGGTATTTCATTAATTCCATTAAAACACCAAAGGTTTGCATTGATAGTTCTCTTGTAGGGGATAAAATGATGACTCCAGTTCCTATAAATAATTACTATAATAAAGCTTTACATAAAATTAGTACAAAATTATTTTTTTTTAAATACATCAGATATCCATTCTGTGTTCATAAAAAACCTCTAGACTTACCATACTATTGTTAATACTGAAACAAAAATGTACGACTCAACAGTTAACTGGAGTTCAATATATTTTTGTCTCAGTATAAACTGTATGGTGTCCATTTTTCACATTCGCCTTTGTATCATCATAAAAAGCTTTTTATATACAATTTACACTTTTTATATTGTAATTACATTATTAAAATAACAAAAAATGAAAACTGTAATATTTAAAAAGAAAAATAATTTATGTATAGAACATCTAGACATTGGTCTTTAAAGCACTGTTTCTTTCCTATTACTTTAAATATTAATGATATCAAGCATTGGTACCACCAACAAATATAAAATATGTTTTCATGGATACTTGCCATATATCAAACATAGAATATAAAATATTATAAATATTACTATAGAATATTGATTTACTAAATTTTAATTTTTATTCTATAACAAAACTAATTTATGTGTTCTATAAAAGTTGATATTATTTTTGTTTAAATTTATTGTATATTAATTACAATATAATTTTAAAGATATAAAACACATAATAATATAACATTTCTATTAATGTCTTACCATTTCTTGGCTTGAATTTCAACTTATATATTAAATCAATAGCTGGTATAAGGAAGGCTAGTGTCTTTCCTGAACCTGTCCTTGCCGCTCCAACAAGATCCCTGCCCTCTAGTAAAGGTGGTATTGCTTTTGCCTGTATTTCTGTCATAGTTGTAAATCCCATATCTTTTATACCCATAAGAGTAGCTTCACATACTTTTCCTTCGAGTGAAGAGAATTTCTGGTCTGATAGAATTCCTAAACATAAACTAGATCCAGGCACTGTAATATAAAATAAAAAATATGTATGTATAAATATCTATGTCTTAATAAAAAAACAACAGAAAATCATTTTACAATTATAAAATAGTTTTCTATAATACTTGCTTCGTTTTGTCCATAGATGTGCTGGTAAATGGACCTTATTGTTTAAGTGTTAAGATATTCCTTTTTCCATTTTCTGTATTAAGTAGAACTAAACAACTTTGTTTTGTTACCAGAGTAAGGAAACAAAAATGATTGAGCAACTGCTTTAATAGATTTTAGAGACAAAATAAGAAGTTGGAGTGTTTGCTCAAATAATTTAACCAGACAGGCATTTTCCATTTAAATATAATGTTCACAGGACAAAGTTGTTGGGGACAACTTGTGAAATGTGTCAAAAATTTGTAACTAAGTACTTACATTGGGCATCATCTTTGTTCTTTGTATCATTATCAATATTATTTTCTATATCTTGATCACTTTCTGGCAGTTCTTCTTTTATTTCTGGTTCATTTTCGGGTGCCACTTTTTGGACCTTCTTTTTTTCTAAAAAATACAAATCAATAGACAATTTATTAAACAAGGATAATATATTTATACATGTATTATGTTATACATCACTATAATTAAAAAGAACTAATTTTGGTACTAACTTTTTGGTACTGGAGCTGTGTTACCTTCATTTACTCTCTTCTTTGCATCAGTTACTACATTATCATCACTCGCCTCCTCGAGATCTGTTTAAAAATAGTCACAAATTAGTATATTATTACTGTAAAATACAAGAAGTTTCGTAACGTAATATGTAGCATTAGGATTAAAAAACATGAGTAGTGGAGGTTACCTGTATTATTTTCCTGTGTGCCATTTGACTTTTGTGATATGAGCTTAAGCTTTTTCTTTTCTCGTTTTTTAATTTTCCGCATTAATATTTTATCAGGCGTTGGCATCTTAGAAATATAAAATCAACGTATTTTTTATTTACCAAATTACAAATTCACGTGCGCCAAACGTTTACGAGCTTCAGCGCGTGGTAAATAGAATGTCAGTTTGACATTATTTAATTCTAGAGTTAAATAAATTATATATTTTATCTATGCTTAAAATAATTTATCCTGTTTACAATTATATTACGGTAATAATAATTTAATGTATTTACATAACAATATTATAAATTGAATTTCATTGCAATATTTGTTTCAAAATATATGTAAAATTATATTATCACAATTTTGCTCCTATCATAACATTGACATTCTTAATTATTGGCAGCACTATTTCACGAATACCCATTACCAGTACGAATACCCATTACCATAACTAACATACCATCTCATGGGACAGAAAAGTTTAAAAAGTGTCCTCAGCGTAAGCAGCAAATAACGCATCAGCATCATCAGCAGCATCAGCGAATGATATGAGTGTAGCAGTTAAAGTTATAAACTAGTCACCGACCGAAACAGTTTTTTTATTTGAAGCCGAAACTGAGACTGAACTTCCGGCCTCGCTCTTAATTTCGGCCTAAACCAAAACCAAAACATACTTAAACATACATATAGTTGGTCAGAGTGCTTGAACGATTTTCAAGAGGCGCGGGATCAAATCCCGCTGCGTTCAAAATTTTTATACGCTTTTTAAATTAAAGTTTAATATTTTCTGTCCTAAGTGTGGAATAACACTTTTAAAAATAGTAAAAATAGTCAAACATATTTAAATTTCTATTGCATACTGAAATGCAATGTATTTTAATGTTTTGCACATATATTTGCATATTCTATTGATAATTAAATATAGTTATATAGATAATTAATTAGAGTTAAATAAAATAAAATGATGACAAGCAGTTCTGAGTGTTATCAAAATTAAAATGAAATCAAAATATTCTTTATTCAATTAGGCCATTATAAGCACTATTCAATTTTCAAGTTACACAGACTTCTCTATAGTTTTAATTGATTAGAAAAGCTAGCAAGAAACTCAATAGTTGCTCTTTTCAAAATATAACTAAAGTAAAGTAAAGTAAAAAATGTATTACATAAGTAGCTTCCTGAGTGAGTGACCAACAACATTTAATCCCACGAACATTGGAAATGAATTTGAATTAGGCTTTGTCAAATAATATATTTTTCACTTTCAGTTTTAACTGTTGAAGTGGTTAGCCTAAAACCACTCCTGGAATTTTATTATAAATACGCATACCATGCCCTATAAAATATTTATTAACTTTTGGAAGACAAAAACTAGGAGTGCTCAGCTTGTTTTTACTTCTTGTATTAATATTATGTCTATCAATGTTAAGTAACTGTGAATATTTTTGCGAACAAGTAATATATATATTATTATAAATATACTGAGATATCATCGTATGAACATATTCCCGAGCTCCTATGCTGTAAATGGAGCAAACAGCTCTTTTTTGAATTACAAATATAGGCCCTATGTCTGCAGCATTGCCCCAATGTAATATTACATAGGTCAATATGCTATAAAAATAACTAAAGTACACTAGCCGAGCAGTATCAATATCCGTTAGCTGCCTCACATTTCCAACAGCGTAAGCAGCAGACCTCAGTCTGCCCGCAAGAAAAAACAGATGGGGGCCCCGTTGAAGTGTCGAATCTAGAGTTAGTCCCTAGAATACCGCGATGTCAGAAAATTATAACCGTGAACATAGATATGTCAATAAAATGAGTAAAGTTTCTGACATTTTTTATTCGTATTATAGTTTATTGCAAATTTAAAACAGATTTTAAAGATGAAAGAGGCGAATTTGTCGTGTGGCGGCGTTCGGCCATGGTGGGTGAACAAGATAATTGACAAATACTCCGGTCGCACCGAGGCCGAAAGTTTAAGCTATTTTTTAGCCGATATCGAAACTATGGCCGAAACTGGCCGAAACTGAACTTTCGGTCGGTCAGTATTATAAACAGAGTGAACTAAAGTGTGTTGGGTTGATATTTTTAGTATATCTAAAAATTTCATTCGAAAACTTACATAGATTTTTTTTAAATTGACCTAAAAACGCACTGTGGTTAAGCGGACGTTTTCCTTTTCTTTCTTAATTTAGTATAATTTTATAAAAAATTCTGGCGCTGTTTTTAAAAAATCTCTGTTGCTACTATGGCGCCACGTTAATTTGTTTTATTTCGTGGCCACTTTTTACTGTACTGAGATGGTTTTTAATTTTTATAACCTATAATACTTATGAAGTGTAAACAATTAAGCATGTGTTGTTATTACTTGTTACTGTATTAACTAAGTATTTGATTCTTTTATTTAATGAATTAAAATGAAACTTTATTTAAACATTTAAAAATAATTGACATATTTGTTATCATGAGTGAACAATCTAAGAATAGGAAATTTAGAGACTTTCGTGGTAAGATTTCTAAACCAACTTTAAATGCCATCAAAAATATGGGTTTCAAAGAAATGACCTTTATACAAAACGAAGTTTTGCCAAGGGCTTTGGATGGGGCGGATATAGTTGCTACAGCGAAAACTGGATCTGGAAAGACATTAGCATTTTTAATCCCCGCTGTAGAATTAGTAATTAAGTTATTAAAAGAACAAAAAGAAGGTATGTAATAGAAAACAAGCGTTAATATTTAAATAAAATAATGAAATAAATTTATTTTGTCACCAATTTTAGCCTTAATTATGTTCATAGGTACACTATGTATTATAATTTCACCAACAAGAGAGCTTGCATTGCAAACATTTACAGTGTTGCAAAATATTTTGTCATATTATGATATGATATCTGCAGTACTAGTTATAGGTGGAGAAAATAGAAAAGCTCAAAGTGCAAATCTTGCAAATGGTTAGTTACACTTATTTAATTATTTTTATTTTAAGCTAATAACATATGGTAAATCTATTTATTATTATTATTTACTATATGGTAAGCTGTTTTAAATATTCTGATATACATTATAGGGGTCAACATAGTAGTTGCTACACCAGGCAGATTATTTGACCACATGAGAACAAAGGAATTTGATTATAGACAAGTCTCTTGCTTAATATTAGACGAGGCTGACAAAATATTCCAGTATGGATTTGAAGAGGATCTGAAGCAGATTATAAATCGACTTCCTAGTAAGACAATAATATATATTTCTTTATAATTATCATTCAAGAAAATGTATGTTCAAATTAAAAACAGCTAGGAACAATAATGACATTAAACAATTATATTTCTTGACTCTTCCTGGCTATATTGCAAATTTATATATATTTTGCAATTTTTTTTAGTAAAATAGTATATAATATTTTAAAAAAATGTTATAATTATCTTTTAATTATCTATAGATTTATTCACCACAAAAAGGTGATAGGCAGATGAAACCTGAAAACCTTCAATTGAGATATTTCTGTTCTCTATTTTTTGCTGAATTATGGAGATGTATAATTTAGCAAAAAGTAGAGAACAGATGATAATTATTGACTGTCCTCACTCTCTAAAATTGGATATTGCACTGAATACAAAATAAAGTAATAAAAAAATATTATTTCCTTACATCCACATATTCATTACAGAAAATAGACAAACAATGTTATTTAGTGCAACACAATCAGAAACAACAGAAGCATTAATAAAATCAGCAATGAAGGAGGAAGTCCAAATAATAAATGCAAACGAAGATAATGACAGAGCTACAGTTGAAGGTCTTAAACAAGGGTAAATTTAATATTATGCAAATAAAATTTAAATAAGTTGTTCAATTGGCAAAAAATATTAATTCAGTTCAGTTTTAGTGATACAGATATACACATAACCAGACTGACAGACACATCAAACTTATAACTGTCAAAGGTTTAAAAAAAGAATAATTACACATTAAATATCTTTATTAATTTTATTTTAAAGTATTTAGTATTTACAATTTAAATATTTAATGTTTTCATTTCTTCGCTCTGGTACAAGGCAAAACGCGACATTGTGTTCTGCCACTCAAAACGCATTGTCTCAAAACCAGTGGAAAGTGGGGAACGGAAGTGAAACGGAGTGTCTTTACACTAGGTTCCCAAGTTCCCTCCGCCTATCCTGCCACGTGTGGGATACAGCGTGAAGCTGAGTTAGTGTACTGTACAATAGAAAAATTAAAGATTAAAAATATTTATGTAACTTATAAGTATGGTTTAAATAAATTCACTACACACTATAGAGATTTTGACTTGATTTTATGAGATTTTACTACATGCCATTAATTATCAGGCAGTAAACTAAAAAAATAACTGAACATGTTAAGTTTGTTAAATTTTAAAAAATTAAAATCATATCAAATATTAAGAAATTGTGTTGGGGATCCATTGGTGTAACATATATAAAATAAATAAAATCGGAGACCGGGCCTTGCTTTACTTGTCTGCTTCACATAGAATGCCCTATTTAGTAATTGTACCTATATTATTTTTTTTGTTAACAGATATGTTGTGTGTGAAACAGAACATCGACTGCATTGGATACATAAGCTTTTAAAAAAAACTGTAAATTCTAAAATTATGATATTCTTTTCAAGCTGCAAATCTGTTGTATTCCATTATGAATTTCTAAGCAAATATTGTGATATCTCAGTGCTTTGCATACATGTGAGTACATTATTATATTACCATAGATTTTACCTTTGGCTATGCATGGTTAAAAATAAAAAATAATTTTAGTTGGTTAGAATATAGTATAGTTGGTTCTATGGAAACAATTAACATAATGTTTTATACTGGATGAATCCAATCAATAAATAATTCAACTTGCATCAGTAGTTCCTTGGGGCATTTATCACAACTAACTCTTCAATTTTATAATATAACTTGTTTGATACCTAACAATTTCTAATATTTTACAAATTTGTTATGCAAAACAAATACTTTTGAAATTAAATCATTCTATATAAAATAACTGTTACAGCGGTGAACCACTATTACAATATTTCAGTATTTTATTGGTTACTAATATTTTTTATTTTTAATGTTTTTTAAAGTATTTATTTTAAATGACTGCATATAGGGAAAAATGCATCAAGCAGACAGAACGGCTACCATAGATAGGTTTTACAATTCAGACAAGATGGCGTTACTTTGTACCGATCTTGCTGCCAGAGGTTTAGATATACCCGCGGTAGACTGGATTATACAATTTGATCCACCGTCAGATACAAATGTAAGTTGTTTTTAATTTTAATTATTTTTTTATTTATTTCGTGGAATCTTTAATAAATTAATATTTTCAGGAATTATATGTTGTAATAAATTCATAAATAGACAAGGAACGCAATAATGGCAATTTTAAATTTAAGTTGTTTTATTTATTACTGAAGATATATAGATATTTGTCTGAATTCGTGAAATAACAGTTGAGTGGTAGAATTTTACAAAGAAATTTAATTATTTTTGATAATCGTTGATTCTACCGTAATTGGTAGAGAATCCATGACGCTGTCGCGGCGTATTGGCACAACTGTGCGACTGTAAACGCGACAGTTAGTGGGTTCTATCGCCACTCGAGGAAATTAAATGTTAATTTTTTCATGTTAAATATTTAATGTTTCAATTTCTTTGTTCTGGTAACAAGGCAAAGCGCGGCGTTGAGTTCCACCTCTAAACAAGCAATACCTTCAATTTGATAGTAGGGAACGGAATGGAGTGTCTTAGCACTAAGCTCCCAAGTTCTCTCTGCTTACCCTACCTTGTGCGGGATAAAGCGTGAAGCTGAAATAAAAAGAATCCCCAAACTATCTTATTTATAGTGTCATTTACATGCAATGTCTCATCGTAACACTGATTTATACATTTTTAATCATACGAGAGAATGAATTGACGCGTTATCAACGTTTATGTTACTTTAAACAAAAATGTATAATTACGATAGGGATTTGTTATATTTATTTTAAGGAATTCTGTATTTGGTCTTCATATATATAACTACGCCAAATTTCAAACGTCTCTATCAATACTAGTATCATAAAAAGCAATATGAAATATTTATTTGGAATACGTATTAAAATTTTAATGTAACGGCGTTAGAATCCGCGTCTCTTAGTATCCGTCCAAGCGCTATAACCACTAAGCTATAGTTCTCATTCTATCTATGTCGAAATTCTTATACGTTTTTTTTAACTGATTTATCTACCGCTATATACGTATATTTTTATAAATAAGTATTTATTTTCATATGTGGTGACACTTAAAAAATAGTAAAGTTAAGATTTAAATTGTAACTTCACTTGTTTAGTATATAGATATAACACATATGTATATTTATTAAAATTTATGCGTATAATTTCTTAGGAATATATTCACAGAGTGGGCAGAACTGCGCGCGGCTTAGGCGCTGAGGGACGTGCAGTGTTGCTGTTACGACCAGAGGAAATTGAATTCGTTAATTATTTGAAAGATGCCAAAATATATCTTGACAAATATGAACTGTGGAATAAATACAGTGATTTGTCTTCTAAGGTATTCATTTAAAAATTGTTATAAAAAATAATTTTCAAGTAGAATGTAGAGCTGAGTAACTAAAATATTAGAAGACTGAAATGTCTGAGACTTGGGATATTGGTCTTTGATTTTGCCTGACCTACGACACATTAGTGCTTAATGCAAAAAAGCAATAAAAAATAAGAACTTTCTATTTTCTTTCAATAGCTTAAAGGTGTATCCCGCACATAGCAGGGTAGGCAGAAGGGAACTTAGGAACCTAGCGTTAAAACACTCCGTTTAACTTCCATTCCCCACTTTCCACCTAATTTGAGCCATTGCGTGTTGAGTCGCGGAACTCAACGCTGCGCTTTCATTAATTAATTTAGGACTTGCCGCCAAAATTAGGGTGTTTGGCAACACTGGTTGTTTCCTATTTAGGGGTATGAATGAATCTTCGTTCTAGTAGCAAAAAACGCGGACTATATTTATCTGTTCTTTTTATAGATAAATAAGGCAATGGAAGATCCACAATTTCATTCAATGGCTGTTGAAGCGTTTGAAGGCTATATTAGAGCATTTGAAGTGAAGAAATTGAAACATGTCTTTAACTTGCTAAGCATGGATTTAGAAGCAGCAGCAAAATCTTTTGGTTTGAAAGAAAAACCAGATATTGATATCCGTGAGTTGATTTTATTTTTTGCAAATATATATATACAAGCGTTTGGCGCTCCTTTCTCTCTGCCTACCCCGCTAGAGATATAGCGTGAAGCTAATTATGTATATACAAATTTCAATATATATATATATATATATATATATATATATATATATATATATATATATATATATATATATATATTGAGTTCCATGTTGCATCCTGCTTATAGTAGTTGGCATGTTTACCGCCGCCTACCGAATTTTTGAGACATTGCGCTTTGAATGATAGAAATATAAGTTGGTTGTAATGTGAGTTCGTCACGTTTTAGTTCAAATCATGGATATGTGAAATTTAACATGTGAGGCGATACCTCTCTGGCACAACGGGACATAATTTAGCTATAATTGTCATACATGGAGATTCAATTCTCACTGGAGTCATTTGTTTTTTTTAATATCTCACTCACTCAGCTTCACTCTGTATCCCGCAAATGGTAGTATGCAGAGGGAACTTGAAAACCTAGTGTTAAGACACTCCATTGCATATTTCCGCCGAATTTGAGGCATTGCGTGTTGAGTGGTGGAACTCAACGCCGCGTTTTGCCTTGTTCCAGAGCGAAGAAACGAAAACATTTAATATATAAATTGAAAATATTAAATATTTCATTTCCTCGAAATGGGGATCAAAGACACAAGCTATCGGTTACAGTCACGCGCATGTGCCGTCATATCATGTTGGCTGTCTTAAATATCTCTTGTCTTTTATTTCAGGTGTTGGATTTAGCAAAAAGCACAGACCAAGAAAAAGGATGGCAGCTTTATTAGAAAATAAAAGCACTAAGCTTTTAAAAACTTAATTTATTTTAGTCATGTTAATTGTAAATTTGTAGTGTTATTACAAATTAAATATATTATATACAGGTTATTTTTTTCATACCTTTTTGCTTCAATAACTTTGCAATGGTATTATATATAATAGCTATTTTAGTACTTTTTTTAAATATGTACAATAAATTATATTAAATAAACCTAGATCTAGCTGTTTATAGATCATATAATAATAAATATACTTAGTTTTTCTTTAATTTTTACAGAGTAAGATGAGAATTGCATACATAATCTATAATTTCGTTTGTCTATGACTAGATGAAATAAGAAAATATATTAAATTAAAAAAACTAAGTGGATTTTAATTATTTACATCACCTTAACAATATATGGATAACACAAATACACTATGTTGTTATAATCTAACATACGATATAGGAACTTTACATCTTATTAACTAACAATGTACAAACTTTTTCAAATATGTTAATAATTTTTAGAACAAAAACATTTGGCACAATTACTGTTGTTACATTATTTTGTGAAGAAAGAACAAAAAAATATAATTTTCTTGTTGGTAAAATGTATAATAAATAATAAAAAAAAATGCTATAAGCAAGTATGTTTTTTGTTTCAAAATTTGTCATCTATATAGTTTTTGGCTCTTTTTTAATATTTTTTATATGTTATTCCACACTCAGGAAAGAAGCTACTAAATTTAAAAGCCTAAAAAATTTTTTAACACAGCATGATTTGAACCGCGCCTCTTGAATACCGGTCAAACGCTCTGACCAACTACTTCATTCAAACTTTTATACGCATTTAAAATTAGTAGCCGTAGGCTTGTTTAAATGTATGAATTTTAGTAATTAGCAAATTTTTCCATTGTACAGTTTCATTACTATTAATTTCAATTCTATAACATTATATTTCGAATATAATCTGTTACAGTAACCTCCTTTATAAAAAAATTGTAAATAACTGCTACCACTTTTGTTTTATAAAACACATATTATAAACATACAAATATTATTTAGGGGAAGTACTCATTTCATAAATATTATTCCTTGATAATTTTTCATAACAGTCTTCATGGTTATGGTGATGGTTTACTGCATATATCATGGAATCAATAGTTTCAACAGTCGCTGGACACCTGTTAAGTGAAAAATATTGAACACATCTCCATGATGTCTTTCCGTGTGTTGTAGAATGTTTCGTGTATACAAAATTCATATGTACTAGTTGCTTATGTCCTTTCCTGCTATAGATATATTTGTATCGAGCTGGCAACTGATTTTCACATCCATTTATAACTAGCGACAGAGCATCTGCAACAAAAGATAAACTTTAATTTAACAAAAAAATAATACACTATTTCATAAATTTATAAAATGTTCAGTAAATTGGGCTTAAAATGAAATAAATGAACTGTGTATACATTATTTATTCATATAAAACACTCAATAATGTCAAACATCACGCAGTATTATAAAAATATAATTTCATCATACATAATCCTAGCCAAATAGTTAAAATATCTATCACATACAGGAATGTGAATAAATCTTGTATTATGCTTACGTTTTACTGATACAGAGATCACTAATATCATAAGTAACCAGAAAGGAATTTACCATCACATGCAAATTTAGTTTAAACTTATTTAATACAATAAATAGACTAGAATATGAGCATAAAAAGTCTTTAGAAAATATGGCATAGGTTTTGATGGCACATTGTAAAGAGAAAATAAAGCAGCATATTGGCACAAGCAGATTCTAAATATCACAGGTTACCGACATTATTGTGCTAATTTTAAATGCTTATAGTTTCATTACAGTAACTTTGAAGCTTGATATATATTCAATACATTTGGTCCCGAAATTTATTGAATCTATGATTCATCTATTGTTGCATATCACTTGGGAATATAAAAATATATTTTTATTACAACTAGACCTCTAGAGAGGATAAAAGCATCAATTTATAATCTAGGGTGCATAATAATCTCCTTGTAGCTGGGATACTTTGAACATATCACTGAAATGTATTTCGAAGCATGGCGACTTGCAAAATGGTAATTCACAGGCGCTACACATGAATCTAGTGTCACGCCGTTTTCCTATCCGCCAACATAGTCTACATGATCGTTGTGGGTATTTCTTTTTACCATCTTCTTTTTGTGGAATTGTAACGAGGCGGTGTTCCATTGCATATCTTGGAATCTCCTCTTTTACATTTGTTACTTTACCATTCACTAAATTCTTTAGATCCATGAACAATGAGTTAAAGCTGGTGCAATCTGAAATCACGATGGCCATTTTCATTATAATTTATAATAAAATAAAATTGAGGAATTTTGACAATGTTGAAAATGCCATCGTGTTTTCATAGCATGAAGGGGTTGCAACAGAAAACAACATATGCTAGAAAAATAACAAATGATTGCATTTTCAACACAATCTCTATTCCTATTTACAAAAGAAAATTAAGCATTAGTTAAGCAACATCTAATAAGTAATCATCCACTTTGGGATAAACTTGCATTATAAATATTTAAGTGAAAGAAAGAAAGTATATATTTTTTTAGATTCATATTGTATCCTGCCTACAGCAGGGTAGACAGAAGAAACAGAGTTCAGAGACTCTCTTCCCCACTTTCTGTCTAATATATTTATAGTAAATAATATATTTATAGTAAGTAATGCTGTGTACCATATGGTACAAATTACATATTTTGAGAAATAGAATATAACAGTTGTATTGAAAAAATGTATCATAAACCAGTACAATATTTATAATGCAAGGTAATCTATATATTTTTCAAAATAACATTCAAATATACTACTTACTTTCTTGAGGTGATTGGTAATCCATGGGTATAATCAGATTTTTTTTAATTTCTCTGGAATTTTCATAACTTTTGGGTGTAGTACAAACAGCAGGGTCTGACACTATAATATCACTGTCATCACATTCTGTTTTTAATGATAACTCATTTTCTGTTGTTTGACATTTACTATCATCTTTATTAGTACATTGTTTTTGTATAGGATTCAATGATGTTGTAATTTCTACAGGATTTTCTTCATATATACTTTGTATGTTGTCAAAGCTTGTTTGTAGGATATTTGATTTATTGCTTGTCAGTTTATCAGATATTTTGGGTCTTTTTTCAGTGTTTACTATGTCAGAATAATAGTTTTTCTGTAAAAACTCCTCAGATTTCCTTTTAAGGCTACTCAGCCTTTGTAATTTTTCTATGAACTGTCGTTGTTTCAGTAATTCTATGTCATTACTTTCTGATATTTCATTAGTAGCAGAATCATACATGTCAGAAGTGCTTGATTCAGCGTCTGGACTATCCTGAGATACAGTTTGCTTAGCTAATTCTTTATCATTATCCAATGCTTCTTCTTCAGTCTAAAAAAGGTAGTAGAAGTATAGTGAAAAATATAAATAAAATAGGTGGGTTTAAGTGCCACTCATTGGGAATTTTTAGTTTTATGAGTGTTGCTCTTGTGTGAAAATCAAACAGCTCTCGAACTCATTAAGCAATGTTTCAATGCCTTTTTAAAATATCTTAAGTTTGTTTATTCAATGTTTACTGGGTTTCACATAAATAAAACGGTAAATATATATTAAATTTATATGTAAATAAAAAAAATATATTTTGTTTATAAGAAACTGACCTCTTTGTTGGTTAATCCTTTAATTTGTAGAACTTCCGCAGTGCCTATAAAACTAGTGAGATCTTCTCTTTTTACGCTGACTTCTCCATGGTACATGAATTGTAATAAATCTCTCATTGCTTTGTGAGTAACATCCCTTAGCACAACTGTAATGTTAATTATATGTTTGATTTGAGTTAATAGTATTAAAAATGTCATATTTTGATTTGAAGTAAATCATATAAGATTTTAATATGATACATACCAATAGGATGTTGACATGGATTCAATTGGAACATTTTTTTGAAATACGGCGAACATATTGATAATATAACTTTGTGCGCCTGCAGTAAGTGACCTTCTACAGCAATAGTAACATCCACAAATTCACCATTTCCCAACAAACCGGCAAATCCTTTGCTTAGATTTCCGTGGAAATTATTCCAAGACAATGAAAATTGTTGGTCCATTTCTATTCGCGTTTTGGTCGCATCTAAAATATAAGTTAAGTTAATCTCAGATTTTAACATTAAAAGTTTATCTTGAACATAAAAAGTACAAAACTTACTTTAATCGAGAGTATTATAAATAAAAATATATCTGCAGTTAATTGGATGTTTTCGCGAATAAGATGAAAGCAAAGTCTGACATTAGCAAGCGGCGCGTCGGGTAGTGTTGTCCACTAAAAGTTATAATACTGATCTAAAAACAAACCGTAAATGTTTCACTTTTTATTTTCTGATGTATTAGCGATTAAGATTTAAAAATATAGCAACCTGTAAAATTGTAAACTAAATTTGTTTAAATGATCTTTTATATTTTTTAATAATATAATATAATATAATAATAATATTATAATATATGGTGTGAGAACTTTTCTATGTACAAGATGAGTTTATCTTAAAAATCATCTGATATATTATTCTACAGCACATTTATTATTTTTGTTAAATTGAAAAGATAATGCCTGCTAAATGAGCGACTAAAAGATAGAAGATTTTTATTGTCATAAGGCTATACAAGTTGGTACTATAATATTTTCGCATACGCCTTATTACCCTAATACTTTTTTTTCCAAGTCTAATAAAACAAGGGATGGTTGCCTTGAGCTTTCAAGGTAATTCCAACCGCAGCACATTTTTATTGAATTTCCATGTGCCATTTAGTATTAAAAATATACTGATTCATTTACCTTCAGCACAGGTATACCTTACAACTGGTCTGTCTGTATTACATCTTGTTAATTATTAGTGAGAAATATAATAAGTAAAAATGTACTATTAACTTCACTTCGAATTTGAAATGATTTTATCTCACACAATTAAAGACGGGATAAAAATTTAATAAGATCGTAATTGAAATTGAAATTGTTATATGAAAAAAAAATAAAAAGGCAAGTGAGCCACCACAAGCCGACATTGAGTGATTTTTCGTGATAAGTAACGTCTAGCTGAAAATACTTCACTAATGGTTACACCAGTTTCCGATTTTAGGTGCCTCTGGAGCTGACAGTAAAATTGCACAAATTGCTTGAGTTGCACGACTTACAAATACCTACATTTCTAACTCAGTTACTAGTGATTTTGTTCGCTTTCCATTAGTATAGAGCTGGCTGAAACTTTTCAACAGTGACCGCAAACCAGTCTAGCTAAATTAAGTTTCAACACAACTTTGTAGAGTTGTAGTCATATATATAAGATGTACTTTGATTGAATTAATTACTTGAAATTACTTCAATTCAAAATCCTTTACTTACACAACATCCTATCGAGACAAAAATATGTTTTAAAATTAAAAAATAATTTAAATTTGGGATAACAACAATACATTTTAGAGATGTCGAGCCCAGTTGAAGTACCAATTAATAAAGCTTTGTAGTGGCACAGTCACCCTATTTCCTAAGATAGCCCAACCGTGACGGCGCACTTTTAATTTTCTGGTGTCACGAGTTATAGCGATAAGGCCGTTACCCTTTTCACCCTCTGACGAAAGTATGCTATGAATGGCCTTCTTATTAAAAGTGTAGAAAACTTTCATCATCAAGATAAAGTTTTTTCATTGTTATATTAACAACGTCATGAATAATGGTGTTCCTAATAACTATATGCAATAATGGTATAATTTTATACAAATAATATTAAAACTTTTAAATTGTTGGTATGATGTGTTTCGCTAGTTACAACTTTATTTCATGTTTCTGGCAGGACTCGAATACCGTTGGGTTAAAAATACGCGTATTTTAAGGCTGTTCACAAATTGCGTTTTTCTACGAATAGTATGTAGCAATATGTGTTGTTTGGCAGCACATGCTCTGGCTACTCAGCTGCTGAGATAAAACAATTTATAATCGAACATTACAATAATTGGGAAATATAAAAGTTGAGGTAGGTTTCTCACTTGATTTTCTATGTACGTTTTAACGGGTTTAACATAAGGTGGAGCGGCATTTAGTGGAACCCCTATGTCACAACAAAGAAACGTCAGTCAAGAGAACACCAAATGACACGTAGCTTGGCGTATTGTAGATGGTTTTAGGTAATGCTCGGCTCATTTTTGTAAACATGTGACCTGGCCAGCCGACGACGTAGTAGAAGCAAGTTCAAGCCCTTTGAAGGAAAGATCCTTCTGTAGTAGTAATAAATGCTCTTCTCATCTCTCGTTACGATTTAATAAACAAACAAACATCTTCCTTTTAAGCCGCTGGAGCAGCTGTTTGCTTTTTTATTCTAGCGAGCGTAATAACGACCCTCAATATCTCTTAAGTAAATCTTAAAAAACCCATATTTTTGACTTTTGAACTTAACGGGTAACACTTTAATCTGAAGCAAACTGCTGTGGCAATTGTCAGGGTTACTTTCTTTTATTCTTCAACTATCAATGTTTTTAGGCTTCCTGCACGCGGATCATCGTCAATACCGAATCCACCGTATTTAATTGATCGCGGCACGTTGTTTCACTTATTAGCAGCATTTCCGTTAAGCGACTCAAGAGTAAAATTAATTACTCTTAATTCCCTTCAGCCGCCATTTTGTTTGAATGCATTAAGAAAAGTACCACTTCTTCTACTTGACTATTATTTAATAAAAAAATGGACATTTCACGTGGTCAAAAGTCTATGACGGCACAATAAAAAAACCAATGTGTCAAAGCGGTATGCTAGCCTATATATATATATGTCTTTGCTTGTCAAATATTATTTAGATATATCAAATTCGACTAGAACTTACAACTTGTCTAGCACTTAGTCTAGCAGTCTATTGATAGATTGTGAGAAGGTAGTTACGTCTCTAATTAATATATAATATAATTATTTTTCCGGTTCATGCTAAATCCCTAGCGGGGTAGGCAGAAAGAACGGAGCGCCAAACGCTACGGTCTCGGCATACTTTTTTCGCCTTGTCCACTGTCATCAACCCTCGTCCACTGTTATAAACAAATTATCACCTAAAAACATTATTTAAATAACAAAAAACATTATTTTTAAAGAACGAAACAGAAAATTTATATCACATAAAATTTTAGTTCTTTTTCTAGAGTTTAATCCGCTGACGTTTCTAGTTATTTTTATTTCTTAATACAAATTTGGTATATTATTTCATAATAAGAAGTTTCGTGTATCGAATATGATATGTATTGAGCGTGATATCGGAACGGTCTTGGCGGACCGCGGTCATTGGGGAGGCTGCCAGTGACAGGTAATCGATGTGGTTTGCTAGTTTATTTGGCTATCGGTACAGTTTTCGACATGTGTATCTGCTCGATATAATCGGTACGGATAAATCGATATAATTGGGAATTCGAGCGTTAACTGTGCTTTTGGGGCAGTGTGATTTTAAGACCAGCTTGTTTTATTTTTTGATTTTTTGATATATTGAATCTCTGCTATATAACTGAGGCGCAATTCAGTCATTCAGTCATAGATTAGAGATTCAAATCCACAATGTAATATTAGGATAAAAAAACTTATTTCAGTATAAGCTGAGTGAGACGATTGGTTCCGCCGTTTCATAACTTAACTTAACTAAGCTTCATGCTATATCCCTAGCGGGGTAGGCAGAGAGAACGGAGCGCCAAACGCTACGGTCTCGGCATTCCTTTTTCGCCTCGCCTAATGCAGCTAAGGCCCCGTTAACTCTTTTACCGGCAGCAATACGCCTTTTCACATCCTTTTCTTATCTTCCGCCTCTGCTAAACATACTTCCCAAATATACTACCTCATTCACTTGTTCCAATATCTTATCGTTTACACTGATCTTGCATTCTGTCCTTTCTTCATTTCTTTAAAATATCAGAACCTTTGTCTTATTCGATTTCAGGCGTAGACCATTACCGCACATTCTTCTTTCAGAGTGGTAACCAACGCCTTTAACTCGCTTTCTGATGATGCAATAAGCACTGCATTATTTGCGTAAAGCAGGCAATTTATATTCAGGGTACCTACTTTCACTTCCACTTCAAGAATTAATCTATTTAAAAAAGTAACAAACAAGAAATAGGCAATATATATATATATATATATATATATATATATATATATATATATATATATATATATATATATATATATATATATACATATATGTATATATAAATATATAATAACAAGAAAGAGAAACATAATTTTTATTAAAAGTATTGTATTTTAGTCAAAAATGAAATTCATAATATTTCTTGCGATATTCGTAAAAAGTGAACCTCTAATAAGTTGAAATGGTTCAGTATGCGGTTGGAATGGCCTATTGAGTGTTCACAATGGAGCCAATCACGCGGCCCCAACTTTCAAGACCTCTGGAAGCACGTCCCGCACTTCCGAGTTGCCGGATTCAGTCGCTATCGCTGAAATTCCGTATTACCCGTAATTAAATATATTGTAATGCGGACCTCAAAAAAGTAAGGCAAAAATATTTCTTTTTTTATGTTCAGTACAGTGTCTATTATATTGAAACGTAAACTTTGAAAAATTTAAACTATAATAGATTGTAGATTATTTAAAATAAATAATATAAAATAAAGGACAGCGTGAGTGTAAATAATATAAAATAAAGGACAGCGTGAGTGTACGGATATATAGTGATTTTGGATGTATCGATTCAGCCATATATATTTGTCAACAATGAAACGAAAATATATTTACGTGCACAGACTTAATAATGAAACGATTTAATAGGAAATTGACAAAAAGAAAAAAAAAAACTTGTCTATTATTGTTCCTTGGACAACTTTTACGTGCTTACATTGGATATTTCCATCAAGGTTTTATTTTTAGGCGGCAAGATCTGGTCGTAAGTTTTATGAAGTTTTTTTACACTTAATAGTAATTGACGCCTAATTAACAAGTCGAATTTGCTAAAATTTTTAAATTTAAAAGCATATAAAAAGGCGTATATATTACCAAGCGGCGCAGGTTCAAATCCTGCTACATTCGAATTTAAAAAAAAATACTTAGTATTTTTTCCTAAGTGTGAAATAAGACTTTAAAAAATAGTAAAAATAAGTTGAATTTTATTCACGTAATCCATGTTTTACTATAGGTCATTTAGCTACAGATAATAGTATGTCTTGTAAAGTGATGACATATTAGGATTGGGTGGGATCGTTGGATACTATTGGCATATTCTGTGACCTTTACAAGTTACCATTGGATTACGTTCAGCACTCAACATTGGTTATAAAACTGCACTACTACTGCACTTTTGAACTCTTAATCATCTAACACGGTTCAATTATTGTCGTTATTAATTAAATAATAGAGGCCCTACAGTGTCCTTAAGACAAATAAATAAAGAAAAAAAGACAAATTTTCGAAAATGTTATACCTATATGTTAAGAAAAAAAAATACTAATAATCATATAGTCATGTACATACATTAATTCTAGAAATAGACTTAAACTTAATGTGCATATATCCCGATTTCATCGAGTCCGTAATTATTTTGTGGGACAATGTGTACCTACACTTTTACCGTAGGGTCCCAGGAAACGTTAAAGAATATTTTATTTCTCATTTTAAAAAAATATAGAAAGCAATCGTTTTTTCAAAGTTGGCACATTAATGATTTTATAAATTGTCAAGGTTTACTTCGGTCATCTCCAAGTGCTTCCCTATTTCAAAGAAATGTGTGCTGTAAGAAATTGATTTAAAAAAATAATGACAATGAGTTGCCTGCACCGGTCTGATCAAACGTTATTTGTAGAATTTAATATCGTAGTGGAACAAAAATCTATGATTTGTGTTGATTTAATTGCATTTTATTGTACCTTGACAAGCTCCCCTTAACATTTAGTGTGTTTAACATTCATTTGTTAAAAGAGTTATAATATACTAAGAACGTGTATGTTAGTAATTTGAATAAGCGGTTGTTTGGCTGATTGACATTTAGATAATCGATATTTTTGAATATTTTAATAATTTAAGAAAGTAGTCGAAGCTGCGGGAGGGTCTTTAGTTTTGAATAAAATTATTTCAGTTTGAGTTTTGGCTTTAAATCAAAAGTGCATGAACGCGGGCTGCAAGATATAATAAAAAAAAAACACGTGCGAGTTGGAAGTGCGTATTAATGTATATAAGCAGTTATTCGGTTGATTGATGATTGGATAACCGATATGGATAATAATTTCATGGTATATAATATCATGCATGCCATTTTGATTATTTATTTATAAATGTTTTATATCATCGTACTGTTTACGGCTGATGCACAAAACGTCATTATTTACTTTCGTTTAACTTTGTTGTGTGTTCAGTGTAAAGTTTTACCTTCATAGACACAAGATTGTCAGTCTACTATCGACTAAATCTATCAGATTGTATGCAAAGTTACAGGTAGGTACACGATGTACAGTAAATAGGTCGCCTAGAAGTTTCGCTGTTCGAACGAGAACTTGAAATCCAATAGATATCGAATGCTATTATAATTATCAAGTACCAATGGAGTTGCTATTGTAGTGTTATTATAGTATATAATAGCTGAGATCATATTAAAAGCTATATAACAGCTGAGATCATTATAACATTTTTGCCGTGTGATCCCGGCTTAGAATAGGATCACCCTAGTACTGATGGTGTCGTAAGAGGCGACTAAAATGCGTGTGGTAGAGTCACGTTGCCAGTAATGGCAACACGTATGGGCAGACTCGACCGGATTGTTACCACCCCCGGCATTTAAGACCGGCGTTAAGTAGTGGCATTGGCCACTGCGTTTCGCATTAGGAAATGCCAGGCCCCGGTGCCCTTCCACCTTAAAAGTCGGCAACGCTCTTGTAGCTCCTCTGGAGTTACACGGGGTCGTGGGTGACGGTGATCACTTACCATCAGGTGACCCGTACGCTCGTTTGCCGTCTCTTCCATAAAAAAAAATAAAAGCTATCACCCGATAGGAAATGGTATTATAAAGTTTTTGGACTTTATAATACTATCTTTTTTTTTTAACTTCACGCTGCATCCCGCACAAGGCGGGATGTGCAGAGGGAACTCAACGCCGCGCTTTGTCTTGTTACCAAAGCGAAGAAGTAAAAATATTAAATATTAAATATTGAAAATATTGTATATATTGTAGTGGGGATCGAACTCACAATCTGTCGTTTACAGTCACATGGTTGTGCCATTGCGCCTTAAAATTTAAATAAATGATTATATAAAATCATTACAATCTAAAATCTTACAATTTAAATAATTATTATTGAATAATGATTTTTTATTAAAGACATTTGATGTGTAAGCTTGTACCTTGTTTTTTGTAAAAGAGTTAATTAATTAATTCGTAATTTTTTTACCCTTTGAATGAGAGGAATTAATAACTTTGAATTAATCCAATATCTGTATTGAATGGCTCCCAATTAAAGGAAAATACCCTGGGTAATTCTCCCCTTCAACTTTTTATAAAACTAGGGTGATGAAAATTGAAATCCTTTCGTAGAATATTACGTATTTATTTTTCATTTGTTCGATCGACTAAATGTAATATGATTATTTAGTCTGCTTTTTTCTATTAAAACTTCAAAAGTGAGGTAGGTAAATAACAAAACTTTTTTGTTTTGGCTTGTTGATATTTTTGAAATATTCGTATCATTTTGTACTTTCATTTCCAATATGTATGCGACAGTATTGTGTTTTTTAGTCCTCACATTTATGCTGAATTCTGGCAATATTCGTAAAAATGACGAACAATGGTATGCTTTTAGGTAAATGAAGGAAAATATTCCTATCTGGAGTGGTCATTTTTGTTTATTTTTTAGAAAAAAAAAATAATTACGACCATTATAAACAGGTCACAATACTTAACCACTATTTTGTTTTGTATGTAGTAGGTATGTACTGAAATCCATCATATTATTTAAAAGTAAACTTTGATTTGCAATAGTGATAGTGCAAAGGGAATTCGGGTGTCTGAATATCTAAAACTCACGGTAATTTAAGTGATAAAGCCGCGGCCATTAATAAAGAACTTTAGGATATAAGATTTCATGTTAAGAAAAATATTATAATTGGGTCTTATATATGATATTGTTATTAAGAAATTAAAAGAAATTTTTATCAAGAAATTTTCCAAATCTCAAAGAAAATAGAATCTATCGCAGCAAGGTCCGGGAAGTAAAGTGGATATCTTAGGCATTCCAATTGAAGCTATTTTAATTTGGTAGCTATCTAGTTTGTGTGGTCTAGCGTTGTTGTGATGCAGCAGTGGCTAAATTTGGGATAATTGTAATGAAGGACACCGGCGCTAGTCCACTAAACGCTAACAAGTAGGTATGTTTTTTTGGATAAATTTTCGCTTGGACTATTATTTGGCTGGCTTGCTAGAACCATTGTTGTCCAACCATTACGATAAGCGTATCCGATTGTCATCGAGAATTCACTTCATTTTCATTACAAGTAATGATTCGATTTAATTCTTTTTCTTATAGTGCCAGTTAACCAACGTAACGCAGCAGTCGACGTGCGTTTGTTGGTTTGCTTCACTGAATTCTTGAAGTACCCTACCTTTAAAGTTTTTAATTTCCCAATTTAATTTAAGTGCAAGAAACAGATTTATCATTAACACTTTTACCATTCATTTGTGCCTGCACAATTTAGATTGCCACTGTGGCTTATTCTAGACCGTAGAAGAAGACCGTAAATAAAGAGAAGACTTGGTGCTACGGTAAAGGAATATTTCTGATATCAAGAATGAGCATGTATCGAAGTCAGCAGTGTGTCAACCTCCAGCAGATAAACCCAACCACTACATCTGGTTTGAAAAACCCTACATTCTCGCTAAGGAGAACAGATACATCCTTAGAATGATCCGCGAGGCTATTCTTTTACAAAAATATTCTTATTACATTAGTGGTAGAAAGTTTTCAACTTCTGTTGAAAACTTTCTACCACTTAAAAAGAAAAGTCTCAATCCTAGCAGAGGGCCAAGATACAGTCAGCTCATTCCGACAGAATCCAGGGCAGTACACGAGGCCTTAAGATTTTTTAGCTGTAGTTTGATAGAATAATTATAGATTTTTTTTGTTTGACATCGGTTAAATTGTTATATGCATTCAGAAAAACCCGGACGTAGATTGCTCTCACAAGTAATATTTTATATAAAAATGGTTTGGCTATTTCAAATCTAGAGTGAGCGTTCTGGTTGGGCATCTGGGTATGCGTGCACCACAAGAGTCGTTTTTTCTATAGAAATTCAGTTCAGACAATTCGGAGATTAAAAGAAAAGGCAGACATTTTTTTATTAATTATTTATTTTTCTTGTAATACAATAGGAAAATCGTGGTTATTTAAAAATTACAAAGATACTATTCATATTTATTTGTATATACCTGTTACCTATAGATTAAATAGTAAAAAGTATAATATTGATTCAATGGAATCATTAATCCTAGTAATTAATATAACACAAATATGTACTAGCTTTAAATAGTACTCATAATTAATAAATTATAAGTACTATTTTTTTTTTTTACTATGTTTTTAAAGTGTTATTCCACACTTAGGACAGAAAATACTAAACTTAAATTTAAAAAGCGTATTTTTTTTTTGTTGTCTTTGGGTAGCGGAAATTTGTAAAAATCTCCCTACAGAGATACTAACAACATAATTAAGTTGTAACAAGCGTATAAGAATTTCGACGGAGCTTGGTGAGAACGAATGGCTTAGTTGGTCAGAGCGCTGGAACGGTACTCCAGAGGCGCGGGTTCATATCCTGCTTCGTTCAAAATTTTTATACGCTTTTTAAATTTAAGTTTAGTAAGTACTATTTATATATACGTAATAACCTATGCATCGTTTGGCATCTTCTGTCGTCAAAACTATAAGATTACACTTAAAATATTAAGGACTAATTGATAAATAATACAGGTAATAATTTTCTTTGAATATAAAAATTCTCAAAATAATAGTTACGGAAGCTAAGCTACTAAACGGAATGTACTTATAAAAGTAATATAAATTAGTTAGATAGAAAGTACTTGAAATATAGCAATTTCTTTTATTTTATTCATCTTGCTTGATTATAACTTAGTTCTTAATTTACCTATAGTTGTAATATTATTTTTATATAGACAAATCGAAGTCTAACGATCCTGGCATAGTACTTGCGCGTAGTATCAAAGAAGGCCCTTGCAGCCGCTTACAAATGTCTGCCGTCGCCGTGGACGTCTCAGTGAGATAATACCTCTCCAGAAGGATTATTCCGTAAAACGATTTCGCTTATCGCCTGCCTTACTGCTATGCTGTGTCGTTTGCGGAAGATTACGTGAGCGCCTGGTTTCGAATATAGTCGAAATAAACAACATCTGCAAATCTAGGCTTTCTGAGGCGGTATTAAGGTTATAGGCGGCAAATTTAAGGTTATCTTGTTTTACGTTAACGAATAAATTACTTAGAATAATTATTATTTGTTAATTACTACGCATTGCGTATAATTATGAGAAAACTAACGCAGCTAATATTGATCTAACGAAGATAAAATGATTCTTTTAAATAGCAGTAAAGTGAGAATAAAAAATCAAATACAACTATGCAAGTCCGCATTTCCATTTATTTCAAGGCATAAATAGCTAAAGAAGATTCCTCTTAAGCAGTCCTATGGCTGAAAGCGTTAGAATAAGAGCATGACAATGCATTGGCGTGGGATCGCTAATGCCTCTCGGGTAGCGGATTAGTTCGTGAAATGGTGGCGCTTAGTCTCTCAGCGTGAAAGCTGCCGGCGATCCGGTCGCACTTCACAATACAATCAAGTGCCTCGCAGCCTTCAATGAGACAAATTATCTGTTTCATTGTATCGTTTACAAAAGTCATGAATATTTTATACTCTCGTAGTTTTAACTTACGTTTTGTGAAACTACAAGAGTATTTTACGATTTTTTAATACTTACGTATTATAATTTGTAATTGAATAGTAAAAAAAAATATATAAATCAGAAAAGGCATCTATCATCCATTTCATTATAATTTTATTTTTTCTTAAGACTTCAAATATTGAAAATGTTTAAATTTTGTCACAAGTGTATGACATTTAATTTTTATTTAGACTCAGTTTTCACTTTTCGCCGAATTTTAGAGGCATATTAGTTGAGTGGCGGACCTCAGTGCCGCGCTTTGCGTCGCGGAAATGAAAACATTAAATTATATTTGAATTATTAAATTGTAATTTCATTGTATGTACTGAAATAGTTTCACAATAAAATGATTGTTAGATACAGACACATGACAATATTTTTTATTTTTTTTTAAGCTTCACCCGGCTTTCGCATGAAGGCAGAGGAAATATAAGAACCTAGTGTTTCGACTTAGTCTTTTCGTTCCGTTCCTCACTTTCCGCCGAATTTGAGGCATTGCGTGTTGAGTAGAGGAACTCAACGACGCATTTTGCTTTCTTACCAGAGCGAAGAAATGAAATATTAAATATTTCTTTCTCTCGAGCGGGATCATACACAAAACCTATCGCGTTTACAGTCACAAGCTTGTGTCCCTGCGCCACGACTGGCTTCATTTTTTAAATGTAGCTACGTAGCGTAAGAAGAATATAAGAGTTTTGAAAAAAATTGATGTGAAAGTAAGGTTTAGTAGTGGTGAGAGCGGTTGGACGGTTTCAAATAATCCGGAGAATTTGAATCCGCGCCCGTTGAAAATTAATTGGTTTATATGTTTTTAAACAATTTAAAATGCCTTTCGGAAAAGACAAAACAATTATTATTAATCTAGCATTTTGTTAGATAGATTGAATCATCGCTTTGAAGATTAAAATATGCTTTTTATTTAAGTGTTGGCAGATTAATGTACTTTAACAGCATTTAAGTAGCAGGAGATGTTTTCATAATTGCTATATAAACATGATAGTCTCACAGATACGGATAAAATAAAAAAAAACCGATAATAATCTTGCACTTAAACTGTTAACAATTTTCAGCCTAATACCTATATTTTTTATTGCCATTTCGATGCTTTTATCAGAAACAGTTGTCACTTCATTCTTCATTTATAAGGTGTAATAAAATATTTGAAGTATTTTATACACATACTTATTTAATTAAATACACCATTTAGTAGATTATTTATATTGGTCGATATTGAAATTAACTGGTTATTAAACATTAACAAGTATTAAAAAAATGTTAAGATTGAATTATTTGACGTTCTATTTATTAGTGTACTTTGTTAATATTTTATTTTTATATGTACTTATCTTTTAGATCCGGGTTAGTGGGGTGCACCAGCACAAGCTCGAGCCCCGGATGACTGTAAACACGACAGGTTGGGGTTCGATCCCACTCGAAGAAGTTAAATATTTAATATTTAAAATGTTCCTTTCACCACTCTGGTAAAGATAAAGCGCGGCGTTGAGTTCCGCCACTCAACACGCAATGCATCAACTTCAGCAGAAAGTGGGAAAGTCGAAACGGAGTGTCTTAACACTAGGTTCTTAAATTCCCACTGCCTACGCTGCTATGTGACGGATACACGTAAAGCTGAATACAAAACCATTTTAATCTTATCCCGCAATGGTTGTATATATATGAAGATATAGAATTTACGTAAGCATTATATTTTAGAAATGGTCTTTACATTCGAATTTAAATTACTTTCATATGTAGCGTGCGTGCAAATGGAAAACGTTATCACGGCGGCGTAACGATTGCCGTGATCTCTCGTAAGCCGAGATTAGGTCGGATTTAAACCTTATACTGCTGTATCCGAACCTACATATGAGTATATATTTGAAACCCGATGTGGTATTATCAATTGACTTATGAGGACAATCAATTATTATGTTTATGGGAGTGTAAGTGGGATTTAAATAATAACTTGAATTATAAAAAATTATGACATAAAAATATTTTTTAATCTTAATGTTATTGTTTTTAATGTTATTGTTAATATTTTTTTTAAATAAAGAAAAAAAAAGGAAATATATTAAAGTTTTTTATTTTCTTTATTCAAATAAAAAATATTGAGGGATAGAATTGGGTGGAGTTTTGCACTTTCATTACGTTATTGAAACAGAATCGCATTTGTAGTGCGTAGTCCTTGATACTTAAAGTACACGATATAAAGAAAGCTTTGTATAGAATCAGTGGTTAAGTTTTAGGCAAATATACGAAAACACATTTCAAAAAGGCTTGCACGGCGCGCCCCAGGCGGGTCGCTTGGCGGAATATAATAATAGTCGTCGGGGCACCGAGAAATATCATCTCGGTACATTGTGGAGGCCAGGATGCTCATTAGATGACGCCTCAGGCCGCCACCGCCCTACCTTCTACGCTAGGCTTCATAAGCATTTCTCCAAATTAGTTTTATTATAAGTTTCACTCGATACCCTACCTAGCTACTTAAAAGCACAGCGCGTACTCATTTTCTTTGTAGTGGCATTAGAGTCACGTTTTCTTGGTCCGCAACTTTAAGTCTTACATGAATGAAAGGAATTTTAATCTAAAGAAAAAAAATATATAATGGAAGGGTCAGCTTTATATTATAGGTTCAGAAAAGCCAGATTAGAAGTAAGGTATTATAATAAAAGAGCAAGAGTCTTAAAGTTTCGTTATTTTTATATCGCGTCTATTACTAAGCTTTCTAAAAAGCTTTTCAATTGAAGGAAAACATTTGTTGTTCTTTAAGTGATTTTTTTTATGAAAAATATATGGCCTTACCTATCTAATTTTGTATTTGGCAGGTATATTTTTTTATTAAATACCTACATAGGTATTTTGCGGTATAAATAGTTTTAATAATGTATGTTTAAATAATTTATGTTTAAAAAAAATAAAAAAATAAATAGATAGATTAGTACACGTGTAAATCTTATATAAAGTGATTTAGATTAATAAATAAATAATTGTGAAGTTCCAGCGAGAAAAGTCACGAGCGATGTGCTTGTAAAAAATCACATAAAAGAAACGATAGTTTAAAATTTTGGGAATAGTAAACAAAAAGTTTTAAGCAATGAGAGCTGCTCTTGGAAACTATTTAACTCTTTAACTAATATTCATAACTTAGCTGTACCAAAAGACACTGTAACAAAGTCAGTAGGATATCGCGCTGAGTTTCTGTAGCCAACGTAATATTTTAATCTCAACGAGTCAAGTTTTGTGTCTCACGAGAGAACTTTGATCCGCGGTACAACTTTCAGGGAATCTAACTTTCAGTGCTACCCTTCACTCGTAATGGTGCATGAGACCCATTTTAGCTCGCCTGGAAAACTTCACGCATTGGCTAAACTAATTTATATTCCTTAGTTTACCTTTAATTGATTGATATACACGGTGTTGAGTTCCGTTAGAGAATTCGGCTAAAACTCGAGAACGGAAGTGTCTTGGTAAGCACTATACATAAAATATAATAATATTTTCAGTAAAAAAAGCAGTACAAATAAAAATGAGTGAAAGAAAATTGCCAAGTTGATTGATTTGGTTGAAGTTTTGGTATATTAAAAAAAAAACTATTGTGTTGTAGGTGATAAAGGTAACCTGAGACTGTAAACTTTTTTAAGTTTTATAATTCAACGTACTAATTTATAATATTTATATACCTGTAGGTCCTGAGTACCTTTTGTTAATATACGTATTCCAACTTTGAGGATAAAGTGACTTAAGTCTTCTTAGGGATTTAAACGTAACATTTGGAATATAATATAGAGGCATACACCCAACTATTTTAAGGGTGCATTAAAGTGTTCAGCATTTTGTAATAAATTGCTCAAATTTATTATATATTTATTTTGGAAACATTTTTCTTTGTCCTGATTTCAAAGTAAAGCGACTTTGTTTGGACAATATTTGTTAAGCCTGTGACCGTTTTACCCAAGATAATTAATGTGTTCTTCAATATAAAGTAATTTAACAAACTTCTAATTGGATGGATGACAATATACTTTTATAGCAATACATTTTACACATAGATACATAAATATTTTTGTGAAAAATATATTTATGTATCTATGTCTATATATGCGTTAATTTTGTATATGTCATTTTATTTTTAGAAATGAATTGTAGAATGTAAACACATGCATGCGATGTGGGTTCGATTCTTATTAGTCTGGTAACGGGAGTACTCTGGTAACAAATCGTGATGTTGATTTGCGTTACTTAATATATAATGCCTCAAAACTTCTGCGAAAACTTAGGAAATGGACGGTTCCTAAGATCCCTCTGCCCATTCGGTTATATGTACATAACCGTAAGGGCAGAGGTATCTTGGACATACACAGAGATACACAGACACAGAGATACAGCGTAAAGCTAAAAAAAATATTATATTAACGTTTGAAAGTAATGTCAAATATTTTATATGTAATGTTAAATAATAAGTACATCTATATAATAACATTTAAATACGTTTTCTAAACAAATTAAACTTCAAAATTTACTTTAATAATATTGTATTCTATTAGAATAACGTAATGAATGAGGTTGCCAGTACAATTAATTACTTCTAAAGAATACAGCTGCACCGGTGCAATGATAGCGTGCTGCAAGATAAATAGCTACTGTCCATAATGATGTTCCCTAACGTAACATGTTTAAACGGTTATTAATATTAACTAGTTTCTATTATTATTTTTTTATGCAAATATAAAACAAAAATATAGGTCAACTTGAATTTTGAGTGTGAGTTCTGTATCTACGATTTTCTTATATATCGTCGTCGTCACCTCAGCCGTGCGACGCCCACAGCTGGACATAGGCCTCCCCTAAGGATTTCCACGACGAACAGTCTGGCTCCTCCTGCATCCAGCCGCTTCCGGCAATTTTGACTAGATCGTCGGTCCACCTGGTAGGGGGCCTGCTCACTGACCGTCGTCCGGTTCGTGGTCGCCACTCGAAAACCTTTTCACCCCAACGGCCATCAGTTCTTCTTGCTATGTATGCCACTGCCACTTCAGCTAAGTAATAAATAAATAGATCAATCCTTATATATGTCTTGACTAAAATAGAAAAAAATATTTTTATCTAATAAAGTTTGCTCTTGATGCTACCAGAACGAAAAATTGAATGTTAAGCAAAAGTTCTGTTTTTGAACTTAAATTATAGAAGGAAAATAGCTTTATACTTTTATTTAGACAAAAGACATCATAAAGAAACGTAATATATTAGTGGCCAGTCGTGGTGCAGCGGCACAAGCGTGTGACTGTAAATGCGACCGGTTATGGGTTCGATCCCCACTTGACGAAGTGAAATATTTAATATTTTTCAATCAAATATGGAAAATATTAAATTCAACGTCACGCTTTGCCGTGTAACCAGAGCGAAGAAATGAAAATATTAAATTTCATTTCTTCGCTCTGGTTACATGGCAAAGCGTGGCGTTGAGTTTCGCCACTTAACACGCATTGCCTCAATTTCGTTGGAAAGTGGGGAACGGAAGTGTCTTGACACTAGGTTCTCAAGTTCCCTCTGCCCTGCCGTGTGCGGGATACAGCGTGATGCTGAATTTTTGTATGGATAGATCTGTATTCCATGTTCTTATTATATCTTTATGCAAAGTTCATAATATGCTAGAGCTAGTAAAAGCATTTCCCTTGTTCTTCTACATATTCATTCGAGTTGTCTTAGAAATTACAAAGTGTATGACAAAGTCACATTTTGCAATTCATGACCTAACTTAACCTAGCCTACTAACGCTGTCAAGCTCATTAGAAAATAAGCCCTTTGTAGCTCCCTCCATATTTTCTACTGCACACTTCATTCTTGCAATTTTTTATCTTCTAAAGTGTTTATGCAGTTTTAGGTCTGCGGACGCCAATACTACCAAGACACTCTGCAACGCCCTGCTTCACAGCCACAGTTCCCCAAGCTCCTCTGTTGCATTGTAAATGTAAATTTAAAACAATGATAAAACTAAATCTAATATCAGATTACTTTTTGGTGTATATAACCAGAAAGAATTCACCTAGAAAACAAACTTAGCATTTCTTTTCTTTACCCGTGTTATTCATGGTGACATATATTTTTGCGTTATTATGTTTTCAGCATAAATTAATGTCTCATAAAATATCTAACTCACTCACTTATCTTCACGCTGTATCCCGCACATGGCAGGGTAGGCAGCGCGAACTTGGGAATCTAGTGTTAAAACACTCCGTCCCACATCCGTTACCCACTTTCCACCGAATTTGAGGCATTGCGTGTTGAATTAGGCGGAACTTAACACCGCGTTTTGCCTTGTATCAGAGCGAAGAAATAAAAACATTAAATATTTAAATGTGAAAATATTAAATATTTCATTTCCTCGGGTGGGGTTCGAGCCTGTCGGTTACAGTTACACGCTTGTGCCCCTGCCCCACGAAAGGCTATAGTGTCTTCTCAACTAGTGAACATTGGAAGTGATATTGTATATTTAATACTCTTCTTGGATAGATGAAGTAAATCAACGAAGCTATTGATTCCCGTCCATTCTTTGATGTTTTTTCAGCCCATGAGTTTCTTCTATCGCCTAACTCAAGTATTAAATAATTCTAGATAATGCGTTAGGAAAAGATACGTTAAAATTATTTATTTACTCAGCTTCACGCTGTATCCCGCACATAGCAGGGTAGGCACACTTAGGAACCTAGTGTTAAGACTTTTACACTTTCCCACTTTCCAACAAATTTGAGGCATTGCGTGTTGAGTGGCGAAACTCAACGCCGTGCTTTGCCGTGTTACCAGAGCGAAAAAATGGAAACCTTAAATATTTAACTTCAAAATATTAAATGTTTCATTTCTTAGAGGGGATCGGACCCACAACCTGTCGGTTGCGGTGACACGCTTGTGCCGCTGCGCTACGACAGGCCTTAAATTATTTATTTAAATATTATATAAATATTATAAGTAATACATATGTTACATTTAACTTCAAAATATTAAATAACAATTTATTTCCACGTTTAGCATTGTTAGTAGACTGTATGTACATGGGCGTATATTATATACTTTCTACTATAAACTCTACTATATATACTTTCCAGAGGGCATTGATTTTAGTTTTGCGCATATATTTTTCTGTAAAGTTTTTTTTTCACGCTTAATTTATTATTGGTATAAATTCTAGGTTAGCCCTGTTACACCCTCTATCTCTATGCCCATGTATGCAAATTTGCTTCTGTTTAACACTTCTTTCCCCACTTCTCGTTCGAATTATACGATTATAGTGTTGAAGAACTCGACGCCGCGATGTGTCTTACCTAAAACGAGTAATTCAAAATAATTAATTTCCCTGGGTGCACATCGAAATCACTTAGTACGTACTTATGTTTGCAAATTACACTTATTTTTTTTTTTTTAGAACCTGTGAACCTAATACTATAACATTCTGTTTTTGTTAAGTCACACTTCAACTGCTCTGCACTTTTCGCCGAATTGAGGCACTGCGGCTTGAGTAATTAGGAAAAGTTAACGCCCAATGTTATTTTATTAATTAAATTAGAATTAAAAAACTTGTAAATTGATGTATGCTATTAACATAGTGCAAAATTATGTAAGACTGCACCATTTAATTTGGTGTAATATAGGCGATATATGTCGAATTTATTTGTATTTAAAGTTAATATTTATAATGAAATATTGATAAATTATAATTATTAGAATTTCTAATGTTATAATGAAATGATCAATACAAAAGTAAAATAATGTTTATTCTATAAAAGTAAAACTCGAAAGATCTTTCGCTAACAGGTTGTGAACAAACACGACGGAAAGTATAAAAATAAAACGTTGCAATCTCAGCGCTTACTTAACGGATTGAGGAAAAACAAAGAGCAGTCGTTTTCTCTTAGATGTATTATATTAATTAAAATAAACAGTAGATTTTAAACAATGAATATATTAAATATTTCCTTATTAGTTAGTATTGATAAATTATATTATTATGTATTGTTGCTGATATTTCCTAGGAAACATTGAATGTGAATAAGAATCTGTTAACTGAAACTTCTTAGGTAATGAGTAATAAATATTAGTAAAATTAAATTAAATCTATTAAAAGTAAAATTTTAGTTTATTTTCTAATTTAGAGCTTTAGTGAGCTGTAAAACTTTATCCATGCAATAAAAACACAGCACTAGTAGTAAATAACATAGTAGCTGAACGTCTGGGACTCATTTGAGGTAACGATATCTTAACCTCGGTCTCATCTGTCTAATCTCACATACGAAACTCCAAATACAGAATGGAATCGCGATTAGTCGGGTTTGTTTAGTTTGATTGTAGCCCTCTAAGCCTGTATTACGGGGAGATAGCACGATTTCTTCGCATTCGTGGTTGATAACTTCAATTCTGCAGAGGAATCGGTTAATCTTTAAGCCGCAGATTCGCAAGATACAGATCTAAGGCTGATGTTGTCTGTCTTGCTTAGGACGGAGAGAGGGTTAATGAATCGGAAATCATTCGGGTTAAATTCCGCCGGGTTCGGATTGAAAGATAAGGTCTAACAGATTTGTTGGTGTCAGTTGAGGGTGTTTTATCGTGTTACAGGATTCATATGGGAAAATTTGGCTTACTGGTAACATTAGTTTTATAATGTAAATTACTAAGCCTTTAAAATAATAAAAAACTCATCAAGAATAAAAGTTTAAAATATAAATAGAATTGAAATAATAAGTCGCTGCCGTTTGCTTACTCTTATTTTTGAAGAGAGCGGTGCAGCCATTTCTGTTGGACATAAAAATAAAAATCTTGTATTTGTGGAGCTGTATCGTTTAGTTTCAGTACGCTACTACGAGAAATTATGGCTAGTACTGTGTATACAGCATAATTGGTAGTAACCGTGTAAGACCTAGATTTCCGGACCATTTATCTGCTCCCTCATCATAGTTCCGGTGCAGCCGGATGCAGCCGGTCAACGGTTAATTGATTATCCGGCAGTTAACTGGATAAAGCAACTGCCATCAGACAGCCTTTCATCTTACGGCGTTTGACTCATCTATAAGGTTAACGATGTAAACGCCTGAGATAGATTGAGCTTGTGTATGCGTTATAAAAGCTTACTATGAATCATCGAAGTTCAAGCAATGTTTTAATATGAGTAAAATATATTGAAGGGATCATACGATGTTTAAGTATTATAATATTATTATATATAAAATTACAATATATATATATATATATATATATATATATATATATATATATATATACATATATATATATATATATATATATATATATATATATATATATATATATATATATATTTATTTATTTATTTACTTATTTATTTATTTATTTGAAAGTAGAACATATTTGTGGGAAACGGAGTGTCTTAACACGAAGTTCCCAAGTTTCCTCTGCCACTCAGCGTAAACTTGAGTGAATGGGTGAGTGAAAAAAAAAATATAATTATTCTTTATTATTTTCTGAAACATAACCAAGAGAGTATTTATATATATCTAAAATTGTAAATTCATATATTATGGTATTATCAAAATGGTGACAGTAGGCCTTCGACCGCGAAGCGTCTTGATAATTGACGCTCGGGAAATTACATGTCGGGCCGCAGACAGTTGTTGATGACGTCACGACACTTGATTATAAACGATTTGCTTCGTAAATGGTACGCAGCTTCGACTGTCACAAAGATAAGAGTTTACATTGTAAAATTAGGTAGGTATATGTTCGTCTCAGGGAAATTTCGCATTTTCAACACGTATATACTCAGTGGCGTGCTTATTTCTGCTTATTGGAGTTTACCATTGATGTTTAATGTCGATTTATTGGTGAAGGAATCGTAAATAGATTTGTTTTTATTATAAATAAAAAAACAATTCCTAATATGTAATATATAAAAAACATGTCAACTGCAAGTCAAATTTTCCCACTGATTGACAAACGCAAAGATATCTATAATTTTGCTCTCTTCGGATTTTTTCTTTTAGCTGTATTATATGTTCTCAATTTTTGCCAAATTTAATAACTGTAGGCTCACAGGACCCTATAAGTTTTCCGTTATTACCTTTTGAGGTAAGTAACTCTAAAAACCACGGTAGGCACAAATCAAATATTTTCATTGACTTGGATGATTTTCTAAATTAAATGCACAATAAAGTGATCTTATTTCTATCGACAATATGTCTATCCAAGTTAACTCAAGTACTAATATTAAAGTTACTAATATTAAAGTTACTAATATTAAAGTTACCGGACTAAATTAAACGAATTTAGTCCGGTAACTTTAATATTAAGAGTTTGGCTACCAAACAAAATTTATTGCCATATTGAAAACTGCTCTAAGAAATAAAATTTGTTAAGAAATATTTGAAATATATATTTTGTAAATTATTTTAGTGTGTGGCCTGCGCAGGAACACAGGCGTGTGACTGTAAAAGCGACCGGCTGTCGATTTAATCACAATTCGGGGAAATAAAACATTTAATAGTTTTTAACGAAATATTTAATATGTTCATTTCTTCGTTCTAGTGAGATGGCAAACCATAGCGTTGAGATGCCCCACTAAACACGTAATACTATAAATTTGGAGGAAAGTGGGGAACAGAACGGAGTGTTTTAACACTAGGTTCTCAAGTTTCCTCTGCCTACCCTGCCGTGTGCAGTACACGTCGTGAAAATGAAAAAAAAAAGTTAACACTAGAACTAGGATTCACAGTTGTTACTATGTTGCAGCAAACTTGAATGGTTTTAATCTTTAATGTATTTCATTTATATTATAATGTTGTCAGTCCTAGCCTTAAATGCATACCCATATGTGAAAATCTTAATAAAATTAGCATTGCATCTCCTTATGTTGAAGGATTTAGTATTTATCCTTGATTTTTAGGATTCTATATCATAAATCTTATAGGATTTCTTTGTTGTACGTTAGCGCATCTATCAAAACCGCGCATCTATCTCTAAATCGCGGGAAAGTATCAAACTGATATTAATATGAAATATTCAAGACAATAGTCCTCCAGTATCCGCCGCGTTAATAAATCTAGGGTACTTTCGGTGGACTTATTGCTATAAAATTTGGCGTGAAGTAAGAACTCCACAGTACAAGTGAAGTAAAAGTTACGAAGAAATGCTGTAAGAATTTCATGGTAAAATAATGACAAACTTATATTTGCAGTTCATTACAAACTTTAAATTTTATACAACATCCGCAAACTTATGGTCAACTATCAACGTGTAACTTTTACTTAATGTTGACTTATGTTTGTATAGTCACGAAATAAGTACTGAACCCTCGGAGGGCAAATCCGACTCATATTTTACCGATTTTTTTAACAACTACTAGTACATATAACATAAAAGTACAATTTTGTACTGTAACATTTCGTAAGGTTTTTCTAACCAAATGAGACTACAATATTAACCCTTATTTTAAAAATTGGCTTTATTCTGGCTATCCCAATAGAGTGATTTCATAGCTAACGTATTTGCTGACAGTACTGAAGTTGCCATATTTAATTATATATCTTTTTAAATAAATAATATTGAAAGTAAATAAAACCATAATTATAACGATTATTCTATTTCTAACTGATTAGGTTCAATCAATAAGTAAAACATAGGTGAACCGAATCATTAAATGCTAACGAGGTAATATACATTGTGCAAAATTAGCCAAACAATAAAGAGTCGCCACATTTATAAATTTATACGAAAATATGAGCAGCACTGATAAAAGCCGTGTGGGTTCCATTATTAGCAGTCGGGCTTGCGCCGTATGGTGGAAGAGGTTATTAATTTGCCCCAAACGACTGCTTCCGGATATTCTAGATGCAACCAGCTATAGATATGTTTACACTTTATTTAATAATTTGTTCAATGCACTATATGAGCTGTAGTTAGATGGTTATTTTTAATTGTTGTAAAACTTTTATGAAATGTTGGGTACATAATAGTATATATCCATTACGGATTTAAAATGTTATTGGATTTCTAATCCAATAATAAACGCCTAAAACGTCTCGGTGCCGCGTCGACCATCCGCTAAAAAGCGTGAAGTACTCGACTCGACGCAACGATCACTTTGCATCTATAAGTTGGTATATATTCAAAAAAAAATATGCATAAAAACAATTATTCTTGATGTATATATAAAACATACAACAGATTTAACCCAGTTAAATTTATGGTTTCGAAAACAACCTTTATTTTTTATAATTTTTAAATCATAAACGTGACCCACGTTTATGATTTACATCTTCCATTCCTATGGAAGTAAGAAAAAATGTGCAACACTCCTGTGTTTTTTTTTATGTATTGGATAAGGCATTAACACAATTAAGGTCCCCAGAGGACTTTGCCGTTAGTTCTTTATATTTTTAAATTTTTTTCTCCACTGATTTATTTACCGATTTGTTATAATATATATTTATATAGCCCATGCTTGCCATGCAAATACTGATGCAAACAAGTGACATTGCTGATTGACGCGATTTTAGGTAGATCAAATTTTACTTGGATGAACATTCTATCACATTTAACTGCCAATGATGACCTCATCACTAAACAAACAAACCAGGATATGTAGGTAGGGCTACACATAATCACAAACACACACACACCCCTTCGGTGGAGACGAGGTTCCAGTTTTTCAGTGGCCCCAATCACGCCTAGGCGCGAGAGGAGCCAGTAATTAAAAATCCAAAAGGGCATCAATAGTCGTACCCAGTAGGCCTAGCTAGGATTGGGTGAAGCAAAGAGCTCCATTACCAACGGTATAAGCAAGTCGCGGTCCGAGTCTCAAAAGAGCCTCGACGCCCTTGCGATACTGTGTTCTGATACAGTGTTCTGCGACACTGACTTTCTATTGTTGGTACTATCCACAGTAACCAAGCTTAGATTAGTGCTCTTTTAGTTCGGCCCAAGTCTGGGAACGCTATAGAGGCCAACACCCCTAACAGCATATTGCTCAATAGAAAAAAAGAAAAATAAAGGCACATTTCCCTTGTAAAATGGAAAAAGAACACGTTTATGCGTCGTCGGTTTTCTATGAGAGATACATAAACATAAAAAAGTACAATATTCCTATAAAGTATTTATTAAAAACAAAATTAACTAAGCTAAAATTAACCTAAATGTATTACCGCGTGAATTATTTTGGCTTTCGTATGTGTTGTGAAACTTAAATAAACAAACCGTCATAAATAGGCATTCTATGGAACAGAGCCGGACACGGAAACGGAACATCGGAATTCAATAGTGACGCGAGTAATAAAACTGGTGGCCTGTTGACATCGGACCGCTACTGTAGTTGAGACTTCATTTCGGTTGGTAAATTTGTGGAGCAGTGGTCCGAAATTGCGGGCTTATTGCGTTCACTACCACTTGTTTGTCTGGTCGGTCAAAGCTTTGTAAGCAAGGTGTTCCGGCAATCAAATACATATATTGAGTAATAGTGAAACGTGCCAATTGATGTCATATTAATGTATCAATAAATACTAAAACAACAGATATTTTTTTTATATTATAGTATTTTATAGTATTTTTTTAATTTTCTATTTTCATCAAATAAGTTAGTTATAAATGGGTAAATACTTACTAATTAAATAGTAATTAGGAAATATATGTAATTATTCTATTGAAGAGCAATACTGTATTGTATTTTTTCTTGTGTATTGTGACTGTTATGATTTTCCTAAAGATACTTTTTTTTTATTTTAGGACTATAGGTAATCATCAAACATTGTGTAATAATAATATATTACTTTATATGTAATATAAATAATCGTTTATATCATTATACACTGACTTTCTATACAGATAAAGAACTTCTAGAAGTTACCAAGTTTCATAATAGTATAACAAATCAAATGATATTTATCCAGACATGCAATTAAATTCTATTGAAGAACGATGCTGTGTTGTATTTTTCCTTGTGTATTGTGACATTTATGATTGTCAATAGATACATTTTTTTTTGGATTGTTTGTTTTAAGAACACTATAGGTAATCATCAAATATTGTGTAATAATAATAATATATTACTTTATATGTAATATAAATAATCATTTATATCATTATACACTGACTTTCTATACAGATAAAGAACTTCTAGAAGTTACCAAGTTTCATAATAGTATAACAAATCAAATGATATTTATCCAGACAAAGTTGCAAGTCCTAGCCGTCGCGTCGCGACACTTCGTACAAGTTAAATGTAGTGTAAACAGAGGTAGTTATCACTACACAGTGTGCCACTAAATTTACCGTCCGCGCCGGGTTCGCGCCACAACTCATGTCGCTTACCGTCCCTCACGCCTCGCTGTGAATGTGACGAGTATTACAATTTATGAAGATAGCTCGTTGACATCTCGTGATATACCTCGGGAACTTATATCCTGTTGTGATATTCAGAAACTTTATAGAACTTGTGATATAATATTCAACCTCTTAAATAATATATTAGGAATATATAATAGGTAGTTTGAAAGTATTAAGTATTATTTTAGCCTATTATTTTTTGCAGGTGACTATAAACGCGACAGGTTGTGGGTTCGATACCCACCAAAGAAAATGAAATATTTAATACTTTCAATTTAAATATTTAATGTTTAAAAAATAGTATGCTACAAAAGTTTTTATTGATAGATGATGTAAAATTAATATTTTATATATATGTATATATATACCAATACTATAAAGCAAGAGAGCTTCCGTTGTTTCTCGTGTCTCTGTGATGTATAGATATCGTTATAAGTGCGCTCCCAACATGTATTAGAATACAAATACAATTCAGTTTATTAAATCAATAATCGTATAATTCATGCGGGCGCAGCCACGGCCAGTCGGTAGTAAACTCTATGTTATATTATATTCCGCTACGTATGTACATAGATTTTGCATTCCAATTCATATACGCACCAAATTTGCTGGTCTTCTCTTTAAATTCACGAAGTTTAAATTCGATTAAAGAGACGGCAAACATATATTTTGCGCGCCACTGCAGAACTCTTAAAAATAAATATTTATGAAATTCTGAAGGTTCATCAGACGTAAGTTGGTAAGTAAGTGCGGAAATAATCTGGCCACTCAATAAGAAATGACTATAAATTTATGACTGAAGAAATGACTATAGATTATTTAGAAAAACGTACGTTGTTTAATCAATAAAGTAAGATCATATCTTCTTTATTGAAGAAACAAAGCAACTGGTGAATAATGTATTTACAATCAACTTAAAAGAACATATAACATTTTATAATTATGCTAAACTAAGATAAAGGTATGTAAAGTAAAATAAAATCCTTTTCACAAATAGCTAAAAGTTAAGTTATTTTCATTACATACTTAGCGTCTGGAGTCAAGTTTTGTTCATTTACGCCATACTGCAAAGGCGCTTTTAACAGAGCGAAGTTGAGCTCAGGGCAAACATCCTGAACTCTATTGACAGCTCTCGAAAATATTGAGGCGAAAATTGTAACTTTCATACTTGTTATGTTGATTTTTAGACTTAAATTTTATAAGCATTTTAAGCTTTTATTTTATTTTTACATAACTTTTACTGATTAACTATAGATAAATTATATTAAAATTAGGTATACTAAGGCCAATACATCTAATCGCAATAAAGAGATAAATCAATCTTGTTGAAAATTATAATTATGAAGTATAGTGTAAACACCCTAAGGAATGTTTCAAGGAAAATTCACAATGGCTGTTATTGCTTCGACGGGCAATAGGGTAATATATAACGCGAGTAGCGCAACTGTCGGAAGAGGCTGGGGATTGGTACATAATATTGCAATCTCCGTTCGCAAACACTCGCTATGCGTTAGAAAGCAATACACAGGCGTACTTTGCGTTTAGACTATTCGACAATTTGTGAAATGAACGTAATTTATTAGATATAGTATAAGATTTTAACAGAAAATCAAAAAATGGTCGATATTCTATGTTCAGTAAAATATAGTATTTTCCGAGGTAGTTCTTTTTTAACAGACAATGTATACTAAATAACAAAAGTTAACGCCAAACTTTGTCTAAAGCTTTACTGGCAAATTGTTTAAATAATAATAGTCTCATATATTCTAAATAAAAATAGTTTTCTGATAAAAAATGTTTTCATTCTCACAAAAAGTAGAAATAAATAATAATAATATAATCAATCATTAATTTCATACCGTATATATACATATATAGATACATTTGTTATATACAAATAAATTATTACTCAGCTTCACGCTGTATCCCGCACATGGAAGGGTAGGCAGAGGGAACTTGAAAATCTATTGTTGGGCTCTGTTACTTTCTCCACTTTCCGCTGAATATGAGGCATTGCGTGTTGAGTGGCGGAAGTCATCGCCGCGCTTTGCCTTGTTACAAGAGCGAAGAAATTAGAATATTAAAGATTTAAAATTGAAAATATCAAATATTTCCTCGAGTGGGGATCGAACCCACAACAGGCCTTAGTAATAATTTATTAAATAAAGTTAATGTAAGTGTAATCGTATCGTAATCGTATTGTATGTTAGAATCTACCCGCGTCGGGCACCCGCGGTTGAACTTTGCAGCGAACAGAAATCCCCTCTTTCGTATTTAACCTCTTGCGGTTAAGACGTCTTGTTCCCATACCGCAAGCCCAATATGAGTTTGCTTCATTATCGTTGTTAATATTTGTTGCTTTGTATTAAGTACTATTATAATGAATGCCAAGTATTATTTAATTCTCAATTAATATTTAATTTAGTATTTTTCTTAGCTATTAAAATATATAAATAAATAAATAATACACAGCGTTCAGTTCCGCCACTCAATACACATTGTCTCAAATTAGACGGAATGTAGGAAACGCTACGGAGTGTCTTAAAATTAGGTTCCTAAGTACCCTCTACCATATGTGCAATATAAGGTGAAGCTGACAAAACAAAGATTAAATTGGTCAGCTTCACGCTGTATCCCGCACATGACAGGGTAGGCAGAGGGAACTTGGGAACCTAGTGTTAAGACACTATGTTACGCTTCCATTCCCCACTTTCCGCCGAATTTTGAGGCATAGCGTGTTGAGTGGCAGAACGCAACATCGCGTTTTGCCTTGTACCAGAGCGAAGAAATTAAAACATTACATATTTAAATTAAAAAAATATATATATTTCATTTCCTCGAGTGGGCATCGAACCCACAACCCATCGGTTACAGTCACACGTTTGTGCCGCTGCGCCACGACAGGCCTCAATTAACTTGGTATAAAAGAAAATTACAAAACGATCATTATTTACATACGCTGGTAAGGAAGAAGAAGTATATAATTATTGTATAGGCAACTATAAAATACCAATTTGGATAAAATTTTAAGGCTGAGAGTTGCTATATTATATTATATATAGATCAATAACAAAATCACCTAAACGAATATTGTTGTCTAACGTTTTTTGTTTTATTTAGCTTAATAAAATATGAATGATTTCGATTAATCTTTATGAGATTTGGTTTTACATATAAAAAAATCTAAAACATTTAATATAGATGGCTTAAAGACGCCTACACAAAAGTTTTCACCCTGGTAAGCCGTATCGTGTCATCTATACCATATATATATACAATACAATATATAAAAAAAATATTTATATTTAGAAAAAATATACAAAAAAAGTTTTACAAAAATTTATTAAACGACAGCAAAATTGATTTGACCTTATCTGTTTATCTGTGATATTGTAGATCCTTATTAATATGTTTTATAAAGACATTATTTCACCTACTAAATATTTTCAAATGTTAAAGAAGTTAAAGATTAGGTACATATAGTAAATTTAATGACATATTCAGTAAATTTAATTTGTTTATTTAAATGTGTAAACTTTTAAAATGTAAAATTTTTAATTATCTTCAATATTATCATGTTCGAAAGCACCTTGTGATATAGTAAAGTTTAAAAATAATTTGCGCTTTTATTTGTGAACTCATTAAAGTTGACGTTAGAGGAAGTTTTGGTAGAAGTTCTTTTATGACGTGTTCTTATCTCTCACCGCGTGTGGCTGTGGGATTGTGTTGAGGAACCACCGTCATATATCTTAGAGAATCTAATTTGTGCCTTATGCCAAAGGAATAATGTACAAAATGTAGTAATACGGGCGAATTGCATTGTCAACGTAAAGTGCTTATGGTAAGAGAGTTGGTATTGTGGAGGTGTGCTTTGTATAAAGTGTCGCCGATATATCTCAAAGTTTTGCTTGCAACGCATCTCGTACATGTTACTGAGCGGTCATATAATAAACTTTTTGTATATTCATTATATAATAAAAGTTATTTGTCATCCTCCAAAAATAAAAAAATAATTAACCATAACTATATTTAGCAAAAAATAAGTTCCATCACTGGAAATAATGACTTTCTGATCTTTCTGATCTTAGTCTATATGTTATATCCTCCCAAATTAAACATAAATGTAAAAATAAAAAAAACCAATTTAAAATTTAATTGAGTATATTTTCATCTAAACATTTTAATTTATAATATTATTTAATATTTGTTTTAATAAACATTCCAAAGAACTACTCAACTAGAAATTCGCTATTAACGTTATAACATATGCACGAAAGAACTATTGTGATCGCGGTTTGGACATGCCAAATTCCTTTTAATACGTATTTGTAGGTTAGGAGTTTGCGATGTACATTGTACATGTTTGTTCCAATTTCCTCTTTCGGCCGACTGCACCCGTTTTCTATTTCATGAATCCTATTTACATGGAAGCTAATGTTTTGGTATCTTTGACTGACGGATTTTAATTACTAATCCTGAGAGCCAACTCTGCATAGCTCCGTGACCGTGCTCGGAATTTTTGAATGCGGTCCCAAATAAATGTGAGCCATCTTGTATTAGAGTAAATGCCTAGGTACAGCAAAGTCATTTTCATTTTAATTGTTCTGTATTTTGTTAAGTCAAGCAGGTATATTGAGTATATTAAGTTAAAGTTTAATTGTTTTTTTACGCATAATGTTCAATCTATTGCTCAATTATTTATGGTAAAAAAATATATTACAAAAATGATATTATGTAAGACGTTCATCTTCGAACAACTAATAAAAGGAGCGCTCTGTAATTAATTAAATCTTATTTACTTTGCGTTATTATAGACTTTGATAAGTAAATAATAGATTCATCACAAGTTTTTAAACACCAACAAAGCTTTATAGTAAAGTTTATCTAGGTTTAGTAAACAATGTATAAAGTTATAGAGATCCTCTACAGCCTGTAATAGCGTTAAAGTGATTGCGTCTGACAGAAACTAGAATGTTTGAAATGTACTTAATTGTGTTGATATATATTTATTTGTAATGTATATTTAAACTAAGAGACTTGAACTCTGCTTGCAACGCTCAATAGACCCCGATTAGCAGTCATCAAAAAATAAAATTAAGTAAAATAAGTAATCACTGTCGCCTCCCCAACTATGTTTGAGGGTGAATTTACTTTAACAAACAAAAATAAACTCGCGGCCAAATAAAATATATGTATAATATGGCTACAAAAAGTGTATAAATATCATATATATCGTATATATGTAATACTTCAAAAGGAAATAGCAAACCCTTATAAGTCCATCTGTGCTTGTGACAAATTTTGAAATTTGCAGCATAAACAAATACTTTAGAATATTTCCAATGAAGATGATGATGAGAAATTTAACAAGTAAAAACTTACATATAAAGGTAAAAGGTTATTATATTCCTAAAAACTTAACGCCCTGGTAGTTTGGTACAATATTTTATCTGCTTTACCATCAATATTGGGTAATATATTTATATAACTTTTCGATGGTGATAGTAATTTTTTTTGTTAGAAAATAAAAGATTTATCGGAACGATCATTTATGTATATTTATGTACTTACTATATTTTGTGTAACTGCATAATATAAATTTAAGTTAACTTTTGAAAGTACTTTTATTGTTCCAAATTGTGTAACGATTTCACAAATACGTCAGATTTTAAAAATCACTATTAATTCGCTAAGCGATGCATTGCGATGCATTTAAATACTTCGCTCCTAGTAGTACAAATGCTGCCGAATCTTGTATTTCGTGTTTCCATTACACGCGCTTGTTAATCGATATCTGCATTCAATTCTAATGCCCTCAAATCTCACGGCTCCGTGACGACCTAGCACGTAACTTCGTCTTAAATGTTGAAATTAAATTCGTATTTTGATGGAAGTTACAACTAAGTAGGGATATTACTCAAGCAGCTTACTCTGCACTAAACCCTCTAAATGAACGTTATATACATTTGAATTTGTTAATTATATTAATAGAATTAGTTATATTAAATAACTTAAAATTATTTTAACTTTATAATATAATAGAGGCATGCTAAACTATGTTAGTAGCGCGTAAGGGAATTTTCTATTATCTTTACACCCGAAAAATAGATAGAAGCCGTATGTTTTGTCAACGGACCTTTTTTAACTAGATGGTGAAATATTTAAATACAAGCTAAAAAAATATAAACATAAATTTGCTAACTTTTTCAAGCGTTTATCTCCAATATATTATACTAAAGACTAGTGTTAGTTTTGTGAATTTATATACTTGCTTTATAATAAATAAATGCAAGCAGATTTTCTCATATCATAGCTTTATATAAATACACACCCATATTTCACTTTGACAGCTTCAGTTCTCTCAGCTGCTATGTTTCTATTTGACTTTTGTTTTTAAAAGGTAAATTAAATAGTTAAAATTAGTTTACATTAAGTATTTTAGAGTAGGATGTCCACTTTATACAAGCCTGGCGTATGTAGAGCGAAGCGCAGCAACTATTTTCATTATACTAGGTGCCCATTTATTTGTTCCGTAAGCTACATAGAGCTTATTTTGAATAGTGTGCAATATTCGCTTTAACATAAATGTACCGTTAAATACTATTCCGTTTGGTTTTGTTCAAATCAAATTCTTGCTAGTTATAGTTAATAAATATTTTTTTTTATTTTTAAAAGATCTTAGTGGCACAGTGGTACAGTGCGTGTAAAATGCCCTGCTATATGCGAGATACAGCGTCGAGGGGCAAAAAAGTGTTATGCATATAATTTTTGAATTAATACTTCAGTTAAACAAGACGAGAATTCTTTAAATAAAAACCGATCAAATGCGAATGGGACTCAGTCACCAAGATTTAAGTACTAATTACAGGTCAATGAGGTCAATGAGAAGTGCGACTTATAAAACTGGAAATTAATTTTGTTTAAATTAATATGAGTTGGTTATGATTTTATTTTATAAAATATGTCAAAATGTTAAGAAACGTTTCTTTTATAAAATTTTCACACTTCTTTACAATATCCTATCATCAATAAATGCTCGCATCCTTTGATTGTGTTGACTTAAAAGCCTGTTTTTTTAAGGTTTAAGGAACCATAGACTTAAATATTTGATATCAATTTCAGGTCGATGCATTCTAGCAATCTTGGAATCCTCCTCCTCCTCCTCTGGACGGCCACACAGATAACAAAGTTATCCTATATTTTAAATGAAACACTTTTAACCGGATTAATCGCGTATATTCTTGTTAAACATGTTTTTTGGAAACCCGACGTTTCGAACACTTTACAGTAGTCCGTGGTCACGGGTAGACTGCCCGCATCGCGAAAATCAAAGACATTATTATTCTAATTTTTTTTTCTCTTTAGGCACGAAACCCCTTAAAATTAAAAGACTTCGATAAATGAGTATAGTAGAAATCAATTATTCAACATATGAAAGCTGACATAAGAAATAAGACACAATTTACAATTGAGTTCCTATGTTAGAACTTATACATATTGATCACATTCTAGTATAGTCCCTACACTCTTTTTGCGGAATGGTAAAAGCTGTAAGTTCAGCTAAAGTTGTATGTCGTGTCGTATAACGTAGTCGGTGCGGAAGGCGCGTTAATGGCTCCAGTCAATACCTGTCAGATGACTGTCGCTTTGCTCGTCTGAAGATTTGAACTTCAATATAGATTTTTGTTACAAACAAGACGTACAAACTTTAATTAAATTGCTTATTAACATTTTTTTTATTTTACTTTTATAAGAAATAAAAGAAAATTTAATTTGTAATTACTGTGAACATATTTAGGCTTTCCCAAAAATGTTCAATTATATTAAAAGTTTTGTGTGAAGGAAAGAAACATTTCAGTTACACTTTCCAACAAATTTGCAATTCGTCTATAAACATTTTGCTTAAATTAGTATGAAATGAAATTTAATGAATGTTCTAAACAGAACCAGGGATCCAAAAGCGAACAAGGGATTTTTATCGGATGGAGTTACTACGGACAAACAGGCAAAAAGGAATTACCATCGAACTTTTTAGTTAGATTTCCACGGTCTGCGTCTGTTTACAGTTCAATGGAATTTTCAATCCTATTCCATTGCAAAGCTACGCTGTATAAAAATGTAGTATTGGCTTGTATTACGGACAAAGGTCACAAATAAAAAAACTATCCTTATTTTTATTTCATATGAATTGTTCAATCTGTAAAAACGTCCATTGGTACATATAGAATATTTATTATTCATATTCATACTCAGGTTCTTGGTAACTCAGAATCTAGTGTTAAGACACTCCGTTGCGTTCTGTACTTTTAGCCGAATTTGAGTCATTGCGTGTTGAGTGGCGAAAGTCAACGCCACTCTTTGCCTTATTACTTGAGCAAAGGAATGAAAACATTAAATATTTAATTTCCAAATATTAAATATGTCATTTCCTCGAGTCGGGTTCAAACACACAACCCATCGTTTACTGTTACGCCCTTGGGCCTCCGCACCTCATATTATATAATAAAATATCTATAATAAAACAGTAAAAAATGAGTCTTTCCGTATTTTTTAATATAATTTAAGATGACTTTCACATGATCTAGGCTGAAATTGATTTTAATTATGAAATATATAACAGCACATATAAAAAAAATACAGGAAATAATAAAATGTCGCCTTAGAAAAGGTTATTCAGTGTGATGGACATGAAATAAAAATAGTGAATAATTGCAACATTTTTACTGTTAAATAAGCAGTTTGAAACAACAATTGAAAAATGCGTCAGTTGTGAGATCACTACCCTTAGGAATAGTTCAATTATTTTACGATAAGGTAAAACACGGTGCTAAGTTATGCCATCAAATAATCAAAGTCTTTTATGTTCAATGATTTTATGTTCAATGCGCCGAACCGTAGATTAGAAGCGGCCTTAATTCATGATTATGTTTGGCTACCCACAGCTTCTAGTGATTGGCACTAGAGGTAGTATATTAAAATATCATGAAGTTGGGGCAGCTACTAGTTTCTAAATATATAAATCACATATACTTGTTTCGATATAAATAGTAGTTGAATTAATTCCGGCTCCGTGTACATATCGTAACTATAAGTTACCCTCGCTTTATTAATTCAAACAGTACATCCAGCCGCATTTCGTATTCAAACAGCCATTCTAGCCCCAATATAGAAGTTGGTATCGCCCGGAGGTTCATCATCTTATTCGCGAGATGGGCACAACTCACAAACTAACTACAACTTCTCCAACGACTGTTTGCTTTTTGGCAATATCCAACTTGACCTTACTTTAACAATTGTAAGGTTATAGTGTGTTATGTGCTTCTCTTGTTATTTGTATTGAGAGAGATATTTACCCTGTTTACATTTTCGTAGGTACGGTACGGCAGCTGTGACAGGGATTTGTAAATATGATTTTATGAGAGCGTCACGAAATAAAAGTGACAATACATAATGTGATTATATTGAAATATGGTACTTGTCAAGGATATTCCCATGGAAATGTATGGAAATGTATTATATTAGTAATTACAAATATGTATGAATTTTAAAATGATTTACTAATTAATTATTTACATACTTTTGTTGCTAAAGTTATAATCTTTATTTCCAAGATTTTTCGTGTTTGAATTTTTTGAACCTAACACAGTTTATAAAGTAAGCATTAACATTAAAATTATTTTTGCAAAAGTTGTGAGTGTGTTGGTGTGTTATGGATGTTTATTTATAAATAACGTCGTCTTATTAGGTTAGAGTTTACTACTCGTAAGAAGTTTGTTTTCCCGATGGATCAGATGTCCATTATTTCCAACAACCTAACCACACAATTTTTGCGAACAAGTAATTCGGTCCCGACCCGATTCGTGGCATTTCACTGGTTGGAATAAAACATTCGATCATAGATACAGTTGAGATGGAACGATCTTAAAATTTACATAATGAGGTTTCATTTAAATAAGATTTATTATATTATATATTTAGAAGACGACATTAATTCCCTCAATTTTAAATATTATTATTCATATGCTTATAATTATTATAAAACGTTTCGTTTATTAATAGCTACATTCGTGGCTTTGCAATCAGTTCGGGCCATGTATCAAGTCCATTAGTGTATTCTCATGTGACGGTTTGCTATTCTCGAATGTTGTGGAATTGAATTGTATATAGTCTCTTGTCTCTTCTAGCGTCAGTGTGCGCAGTTCCGAGCTCTCTCGGTCACGTTCCGAAGTGCGGAGCGATGTACCGCGCAACCGCCACTCTACGATAAAAAGAACTCCACAATGCTGAATTTGAATAATATATAGCAACTCTTTAATTCCTTACGGGAGCAGAGTGTGGAGTAAGGTGCCTTGCATTAAATGAAATGGTAGCACTTCTGTGATGATTTTATTTTTATTTTTCATTGAAATTAATTTATGTTTTGTTTTTTGTCTCAGGCATGTTTTATTTTAAAACTTAATACAAAATCCTATAGTATAATAGTTTGTAATTTCTGAATTGTTAATTTATATTTATATATGTATTCCAGCTAATATAATAATGTGGGTCCGAGAAAATATTCACTGATGTATTCTATAAGCAATAACCAAACCTTACCTTGCCTTGCGAATTACAACTCGCCAAATTCGATTAACTTTTTCAGAACGGAACTTTCAGTGTAATATGGAAACTCAATAATATATCTTCCATATCAGACAATAAAACGAAGCCAGAGATATGAAAAGACATCATAAATAAAAGGCTTGGGTATAAAAGTATTCTTTATGAAGTGTCGCCGCAGTCGGCCGAGGCCACCACCCGGCTGTCGTTGATACTTATTTGAAAGTCCTGTAATATTAGATACTGTTGGGGCAATTCATATCGATATGCAAACAATTACAATAATAAGGCTAAATTATATTTTTTTCCAATAATATTACTGACATTAGAAATTTACTAACGAATTTACAAACTAACCAAAGTATTTGAGATAGTATATTGATTATTAAGTATTTCTAGGAATTATTTTTTGGAAAATATATTTTTACAATAAATAATTATAAAGCTAATTCTTGTGCTGCATTAGTTTTTAAAATTTTATAATACTTAATACATATTACATACTAAATAAATATTTTATAATTGTAATGTAATACGCAAGGCCTCACAAATTCGGCGGAAAGTGGGGAATGAAACACTGGGTTCCCAAGTTCCCTCTGCCTATCCCATCATGTGCAGGATACAGTGTAAAACTGAGTGAGTAAGTGAGCAACGTAATCAGTAAAATAGGACATCCCTATATTTTTTAATCGTTTACATTAAAATTTAATATAATAAATATCGATATTCTTACAACGTTGAGTAACGACACTAATTCTGATCGGACCCAACCAGCAGAGGGTCGAAGTTGGAGGGAGTCTAATAAAATATGTAGATTTGATGACTTGTCACATTTTTTGCGACAAATCTGAGATTCAATGTTTTTAGCCGCTTTACCAGAGATTCGCTTCTTTTATTAAAATTTTGATAATGAGTTTGGATTGTTTTAATGTTATTTTAGCTTTAGATTGATTTAATGTTATTTTAGAGTGTACATTATTACGTGTCTTGAATATTTAATAAATTAAAGATAATGTAGGACATGTTTAGTTTCCTGATTTAAGATTATTTTTGAGGTAAAGGAACATTGATCACTAAACATTAAAAAAACTAAACAAAATTAATTTTCTAAAAGGAATAATGGTTTGCTTGTAGTGCAATAATATATAATACGTATCAATATTGTATGCATTCCCAAGTGGTACACTTAATAGAGTTAATTAGAGTATATGATTTCAAATTGATGATTAGTAATAATTAATTTGAAATTAAGTTATTGTTTACTCAACTCAATCTCTATTATTTGTATAATATTTTATAATAGGTAATATTTTTTAAGATTCTGTTAACGTTCCGTCAGTTTTACGTACGTTTTTTCCGTGTATCAACGCCATTTCTCTCGAAACGACGTGGAGATATCAAACTAAAATTAAAGTGTATACGAGGTTCCTTGGAACACACAAAAAATAAGTTTTTAAGTCAACTTAATTAAAATATACAAGCATTTATGCATAATTATTTCCGGCAAATAAATAAATAATCCAAACTACTCCTATATAAATAAAATTTGCGATGAAGTGAGAATTAACAATACAATTTAAAAAAATATATGAAAAGTGAAAGTTTATAGAATTTTCATTAAAAAAATGTAAACTATATTAAAAAATCAATTTCTCTATAGGTTAACCTATTTCCGTTAAACTTAAAATTATTATGAAACTTAGCAAGAAGTCAAAATGTGCAGTACTTATACTTCAGATAAAAAACTTTTATAATTGTTGTAACAAGTTTATAATTGTAGTTCATTTCATACAAAGTGAGTGCATACTTTAAGTTTAATTATTAAGTTTCTCATTTTTTATAAGTTGCAACTTATAGTTTTTAAATTGGTCTTTACCAATGAGGGTTACAGTAACAGTGTACCGAAGTGTAAGAAGTACACTTGACAAATTTTTATAATATATATAAAAAACTAACTAAACTAAAAAAACAAACTAGTCGTCACCCACAAGTTTGTTGGAAAACACAACAGAAAATCCAGGCAGTCACAGTTCCCATCATGCCAAATTTCTCAAAAAAACTTGAAATTTTTCATTCTAAAAATATTTCGGATTTCAGCATAGAAACAGAGTCCAGAGTATTGCCACTAGACTCTCTCTGCTTTCGGAAAAAACACGAAGCTAAAAAACAGAAGCAAATAGAAAGCAATACAGCCAATGTTCTCGTATCTGTTAGCGGTAAAGAAAATGAAAACATCCGCAGCTTTGTGAGAACACCGTCATATGGCTTTTACTCCATAGTCAAAACTGTTTTAATTTTTTTTTCGCAGAAAAAGTAATATAACTTATAACACAATGAAATTATATGACTTTTAATAAATTTATGTCACTGTATTTCAGTGTTATGGTATCCATTTTGAATATAAAGATTATATAAGCACATAATTACTAATAATATTATTCAAGATTTTTTTTTGCCACCTACCTAAAACTATAAGTTTTCGTTCGCGTATTAGTTAGAGTTACACCCGTGTACTTAAATCTATGAATCGCTATACTGTCAATTGCAAAACGGAACAGTGATTGTTTCTGTGAAATGAAACGTTTTCACAAAGTGACAGTGGTCGGCATACGCTAGCAATGGCATAACGCTGGCATAACACGATTTTTTCTCCCATCAGTATTCCTTACATTTGTTCAAGAATAAATTTCTTTATAAAGTTTTACTTCATTAAAAATATAATAAATATAAAAAAATACAAATGTGTTAGATATTTTTTTAAGGCAAACAAGTATCGTTATGTAAAAATCACTAAATATCGTAATGTAAAAAAATATTTTTTTGTTACAAAACGAATATTTTGTGTGGAATGAAAATATTCGAGTCTCATAATTTATTTGAGGCAAAATCTTCAAAAGCAGAGATTAGCTACATGGTTTATGGCTTACTATATAAATTTTATGTTTTTATATTAGAGACCTTAAATCAATAGTTCAAACGTTGGTGAACGCTTGCCCACTCTATCAACGATTACTTTTGGTCTAGTGGTCATTTGGCCTTTTGCAACCTCTCTTGTAATATGTACATATGTCTTCTTACTCTACAAACTCTACCGTCCCAAATACTATTACAAATACACTCCTTGCTACATGTCTTGGCCCTGCACTAGAAAATATATAATAAACATAAAAACGTATATTATGTCTTGTCCCTTTTAAAATGTAGTAACTACTATGATTATCTTAATTATTTTCACAGAAAATTCAATAGTTTTCAACCTCATAATTTTATGAGTCAGTAATTCTTTTTTGTTCATTGTGAAGAGCTTTGCTTAAAAATAAAATCCAATTTAACTTCGCTAATAAAATAGGATAATCGTGCTATAAATTTTCTCAGGTTAACCATAATTAGAATTTATATCATTTTTATTTACAAAAAGACATAAATATACTATATTAGTTAAGTATAGGTTTGTATTTAACTAATTTGTATATTCAAAAATTCTATTATAGCGTACTGTTGACGTTTTGTTTATATAATAATTACCTAAGAAAGTCATATTCAGAAAAATAAAAAAAACTACTACTAGTATACTAAAAAAATATAATAAAGCTTTTCAAAAATATATAATATTACCGTTCGTGCATAACAAACCATGAGGCCCAATCTATCCTCAGCTCACCAACAAAGAATTGGCCACGTCCATTATGGTAATGAAAGTGACTCCCGTTTGTCTTAAAGTCGTAGCTCAATTTGCAAGGCGAGAGATAAACGCTGTTAAACTGTCGAAGTTCGTGACAAAGCCTGAATAATGCAGATTACACCGAGAAAAATACGGCCGCAGTCAAATCTACATATTTTATTGGTCCCTTTCTCGTATCCTTTATTTCTATCACCGCGCCAACGATCTGATTGCAAGGCGCTTCAAACTTAAAATTTTCTTTAATTAATTTATATAAGAATCTTTTAATTTTAACATGTAATAGAATATTATTAAAACATTTAACAATTATATGGACGCGAAAATATCATTAAATAGACGCGAAAGTCCTAAATTACTTTTTCTCTTTTGTGCAGGTTTTATTCTACTTTTGATATCTCGCTTATTTCCCTGAACCCGTAACTTTCCATTCAAAGAGAAACAAAAAGCACTGTAAATGGAAGTATTGTAAGTAGAAAAGCCCGATATGATCTTTAAAAGCTTCCTGAACCTATTATACCTTTTTTAAGTTCTAATCTGTATAATTATATTTCATAAATACAACTATAACCAATATAACGTTTTTGATCAAGATATTTTATATATATATATATATATATATATATATATATATATATATATATATATATATATATATGTATATATATATATATATATATATATATATATATATATATATATATATATATATATATATATATATATATATATATATATATATATTCATTTCTTTGCTCTGGTCACGAGCCATCACATACGGCGTTGAGTTCCGTCATTCAAGAAACAATGCTACATGAATTCGGCAAAGAATGGGGAACAGAAGAGCTTCAGTATCTTAACACTAGGTTCCCAGGTTCCTTCTGCCTATCCTGCTATATGTAGGTCACAGCGTAAAGCTAAATAAAGACATTACTTGTGGCAGAATTCGACGCATTCGTTAGAAATATGTCAATATCATTCATCATTCATCGTTTGTATATCATTCACCGTTTGCATATTATACGTATCTACATATAAAAAGGTTTCTAAAACTCAAAACATAACAATAAACTGAGATACAATTCCTGAAGTTAACGATTTAGTAGTAAAGGTGAAATGGGGAAGGATTTAGCTATTGCCTTTGTGTTATAATGCCTCTTTGCGAGCTAAGTATGTGACGGCCTATAATGCTTCTATTTGGTTTAATGTAAGGTATTCACAAGTTTAAACAAGAATTTAGGCTTACACTCTTGGAAGTTTCAAAAGCCTTTGCAAATTCTTTAGATGACTTACTGCATTGTTTAGGCAAGTTGCATTTTATTAAAGGTATTGAAGATCTTGGTAAATTATATTAGGAGATTCTTGTTTATAAAACGTGTCCTTATAGTTGAATTATGTTTCACCATTACAATTACTTATTGCATGATGTTATCTTATCTAGAAGCAATGCATACAAAACACCAAAGAAATATAATTTTAACATAATAAAATTATGTTAGCCTTGACTAAAATTAGAGAACGCGATAGCAACATGAAAGTCACCTTATATTTCACAAAAGTGTATATTGGGGCATTCCACGTTAAGCGGGCAGGTCAACACTTTTGATGTTTCCGATTTTAGTAATGTTTAATACAATATGCTATTGGTGTATATGTCCTCAAGCTAGATGTACAATATTTTTGAAATATAATGTATAGTTAATAAGTTGTAGGACATTGATGTTTTAACTTACTATAGCGTATGTATTATTTTAAACGCAAAAACTAAGTTTCATAAATTAATAATCATATAAACTAACTAATTTATTATGTACTCAACTTAATGAGCTTTCTAATAGTGTTTTGAAAATTAAAAAAAAAATATAAAAAAAAATGTTGTGAAGGATTGATTTTTTTCAAAGTTTATAGGACCCGTTTATTTTTTTTTATTTTTTTTTACAAATAGATCTTGGTATACAGATAATATATACCAAGTTTCATAATGGTCTCGAAAGCAGTTTAGGAGCTAGACCAGTTATAATGCCGTAAGCCTAGTAAAAAAGTCTTCATCAGTGGGTATAAAAGCATGATATTTTTTTGTTCCTGGTATTGTCGGGGACTGACGGAGCTCCATAACATTTTAAAAACTGGTTCAATTTTATCTCTCTCTCATCAATTTCAAACAAGATTTCGGTGCAGATGCAGAGTTTCATTTTTATTTTTACGGCAAGGGCCGTGTGATGGTCTTGATGAAAATTTAAAACGACTGGTAACACGAGCCAGTTTACAGTCCGCAGCGAACAATGTCATCACAACGCCCGAGCGGTTATACGTATGAGTTAAGACGTCAATGCCGCAAACAATTTTCTACTATGTTCGAAAAGAAGTTATTGAAGAAAATAGACGTGTTTTGAAAAGCAGATTTGCTTCTGCAGTGACAACACCAGAAAGAAAAAAAAATATCATGCATTTATTCCCGCTGATGAAGGTATTACGATATAACACAGTATTAGTGAATTTTATAAAATTGTAAAAATTTCTAAATAACTACTTAAATAATATGACCATCTTGTTTTATTCTTATTCAACGGGCTAATAAGATAATCAGTTACCCGATCTAAAGTTTCTGTAGGTCGTCACCAGCGCGGTCGCCGCCTTACGGCATTATAACTGCTCTAGCTCCTTAACTGCTTTCGGGCCTATTATGAAACTTGGTATAGATTATCTGTATATCAAGATTTATTGGTAAAAAAAATAAACGGGTCCAACTTTCAAAAAAAAAAAGAAACAAATAACTTTTTTATATATTTTTTTTAATTTTTCAAAAACGCTATTAGAAAGCTCATTAAGTTGAGTATATATTAAGTTAGTTAGTTTATTTGATTATTAATTTTTAATATTATTATTTATATATTTGTGCTATATTTAATTAATTAATTTAATATATTTATAATGTATTATTTTAAAAAGTTGTCTTGCACTCATTTTATATGGAGGAAGCATAGAATTTGTAAATTTTTATTTTATTTTATTTATTAAGCTTAGCAAGGGTAGATTACATTTAAATAAGTAATGCTATACTTTAAATTAAGACAATTAGTACTATGACTTAAAGTTAAACAACGCATGCGATAGAAACTTTGTGAAAAAGTTCTATTTTTGAAATATAAATATATGTTTGCTAAGACAAAAAATAACAATAGACAATTTTATATTCATTTATTTATTATTGTTTATACAAAAATAAATCCGTGCTCCATCTACACAATTTTTATAAAATGGGGTAAAATAATTTTGCTTGTTTCTATAATATATCTAAATAAATATATATGGTCAACGTTTTACTATCTTACAGGTGATGATTTAAGTGTATTAATACGCACATTATGTAATTTAAAATCAACTTAAAGTTTTTAGTTAAAACCTCTCATATGTTTACAACCTTTTTAAAAACATAAAAGTCTTACAAAATTTGATAAAATTTAGCAATTAAAACTAATTTAACGTGAAAGTGGTTAATGCTCTGATACACAAAGGTTTTTGGGTTCCCTATTTGGTTATTTACGTTTGAATTTGAACACCTGTGCTTGTGTTAAACCCTTTTAATGGAAATCATTTTGATTCGACTATAAAATCAGTCTATGTATTCGTTTCAGCTTCATGAACAAAGCAGGATAGACAGAGAAGAAGAAAAGAATTTGGGACTTAGAATTATAAAAGAAATAGTTTTTATATTATTTTTCAGATATGGCAGGAAGTACTGTAGTTTCATCCTAGATTAAACTATAATCCACTCCTTACTTTGGTCCGTTTTAAGGAACTTACGGGTCAAGTCAAAACCGCGCTTTTTTTTACAGGTTTAGGGGAATGAGAGTACGAATTATAAAATAATATATAAAAATTATATGGAGGGTGTCAACCGAAATCCCTTGAATAGTTTTAGATTAAATTTTTAATACGTTTTCAAAAATATTTTTTTTTCTTTTTATTTATTTTTCTTGCTATCTTTGGGAAACAGGTTGAAGCTAAATAAATAAATCTAAATGTAACTTTGAAGTCATCTCAAATAATACTACATGATAAACTTGTATCTGTTATTTAATTGTAAACCAAAGATATGATATGGATTTATTATATGTATGCCAAATAGTATAGTATAACCAAATCATTTTCTAGAAATTTTGCCGATATCACTGTATTAGATGATAATGATAAGTAGTATTTCCTTATACTGATCAATTAAAATAATTAAAAAGAAACCGTGTAAGTATTTCCAAGTTAGTATGGGGGCAAAATATATCTGTTTCTCTCGCTCTTGATCGGTTCGAGACCGTGAAACAAAAATTTGATCATTGTGAAGCACTTACTACCTAACTACTTAAAAAACAATATTTATATATATTTTATTTTATACAGATCAATGCATATTGCTGAGACAAAGTCTTCAAGGCTTTGCATCAGCAATATGCGTTTTGGAGTTAACGTGGTCAAGAATTGGTCCTAAAATTGTTATTCAATTGACTTTTAATTTGACTTTGACGAAGGTTAGGTCGACCTAATTTAGTTGAAGGGCTACCTGTTTAATCGCGGGCCTAACTTGTCGCGTTAATGTTAATCCAATCCCTAAGCCAAAGCGAAAATAAATGGATCATTAAACGTTATTCTTAAAGGAATATTGTGATGTGGTTTGGGTTTTGCTTTTCGTTTAGCCTTCATCTAATGTGTTAATTTCCAGGATATATACGAATTTTTCATTTTAATTTATTAATTTCTTACGTTTTTCCAAGTTATTTCTCATTGAACATCAATAATATCATGCTCATTTATCTTTTTATTATAATTTAATTTCAATTTTAATTCATAATATAATTAAAAATCAGGGTCATTCTGTTTGCCCGTTTTTGGCGGTATCATTTTTTAAAGCGACCTTTATGTCCACATTTTCTTTATCTTCAGAATCTTCTCTCAAAGGGCCTAAAATGCTCAAGGGCGTTTATTCAATAAGATTATTTTCTTTTCCAGAAAAGTCACTTGAGCTTATCATTAAGATTACAGAAAACATATAAACATTACCCTATATGTCCATATTGTTAAAAATGTTCTGTTTAATAAATATCCAGAATACAACATAATTTATATATTTAATAATATATAAGACATATAAAACATCATAAACATTACAACTTTTAGATGCTACGCGTGTACTACGCGGCTACAAAAGCTACATCCATGTAATAGTTTATTAAATATTTTACTATGGTGTATTGTGTATAATACCACATAATAAATTATTTATATTTTATACCTAATTTATACTTTTACCAACAACCTCAACCCAGCTCAACAATCCCAACCCAGCTCGCGAGTCCAACATCAATCCAGCCGAGGTTGCCTGCCTGGTTGCCTGGAGGCAGAATTTAGATATATAGAAATATATAGTATTTTTTTGGGATTTTGTTTCGATATATATATATATATATATATATATATATATATATATATATATATATATATATATATATATATATATATATATATATATATATATATATATATATATAATTTTCAAAGGTTTCGTGAATAACAGGATATTAGATTTTTCTAATAAAATAATCAATGAATACTTATACGCTAATCTATACAAGGTAACGATAAACCATTTCTTTACTTTTCTGTATAAATATTTGTTCATAAAAAATCTTTTGTATTCAATCCAATACATTTTTTATTGCATATGCAAATGTAATCTGCAATTAACTGGTGCAAGTATCGAACATCATAAACTATTGTTATAACGAGCGTTCTCTTCCAAACAATTTTAAGCTATGCATAGCGCTTGCCATTAACTGCGTGCATTTTTTTTTTATTTTGTTAATTTTTGTTATAGATAGGACGAAAATTATTTTTTTGACGCTACGATTTTCCTATTTAGAGTTAGTTATTGTTGATAGAGACTTATTTATTATGATTTTTACAAAAAAGATACCAAAGGAAACAGTAAAATGTAATGTAGTTATTTCAATTTTTTTATTCAAAATTTTAATAATGTCTATAACTATAAATGTGAATAGATGCCGTTGGCTTCTTTTGTGAGAGGTCGTTTTCGATCGTCTACAAATTCGTAACATATAACCTTAATAAAAAAAATATTTTGGTTAGATTTCCGTTTTATATAAAATACATAAAATAAAATAGCATGTAGCATCATACAACTTTCGAGAGGTTTCTTGAAAAATGTTATGAAAAATCTATAAGCTATTACAATATCTAAAAAATATAAAATAAAATTTTGGAACGTTCTTTACAATAATGGCTTTCTGTTCAATGTTCCCAAAGCTCGGTCTTGGGTTTAGATGCTATTAGCCCAGCTATAAATAAGGTCTAACATGTTTAAACGGATTACGTATAGCTTGTTCTGCCCTGATAAAGGTTCATGCGATTAAGGTTGACTTTGTTTTCATATCGAAATATTTAAATATTTTTGTGTTTTTCATGAATAAAAGTTACCATATTGTTAACATTGTATATACTATACATGTATTAGTTTCTTTATAGGAAACATAGATCTTATCCCACGTTTACTGTAATCATTCTGTATTGTATATATGTATATAATAATAATCATTTTTTCTTATTTTTTTCTTACCTTTATATAATAAGACTTTTATAATCTAATTATCTAATTCATGTAAGTGACACAAAATATAAATAATTTTTATTCAGTAAATATTAGCATAGTCAAAACAGAGTCGAAATGAAAGTTCAAGTGCGCAACCTTCAAGACGTACCCGCAATCGCGATCGTCACTTATCGCTTAGAGTTAACCGTATTCATAGGGTTTACGTTTGATGCGGCGTCAGATGCAACAGGAGCATTGTGTGCGTGCGCATGCGCAGAGCGGGGGTGAGGGCGGGAGGCCGCGGGGGCGGGCGGCGTGCAGCTTCCACGCTCGTCGGTAATGAATCGCCGGTACCCGCGGCCGCTGCGTCTACGTCCGCGCTGCTAAAGTTAACCAAGTTGAACGTGGTGCCGTAGCCGTGCTCCGTCGCGCCATCTGACCGCGGGAAGGCGCCCTTGAAACAAACGTAAGTGGCCACTGTTATTATACTATTACGTACAACTTGCTAACTTATAAAGTTTTGTAAACATTGTTTTGGTTTTGTTTTCGCCTTGCAACCCTATGACCTAGATAGATTTTTTGTCAGTTATGTTTTTTTTTCTCTATAAGTAGTGTATCACAGTTAGTATGCTTATTTAATTTTTGTTTCATTTTAATTGTGAAAAAATTGCATTTGTTAAATTTATAATTAAACTAAAGATGATCATTTATAAGATCCTTATTATGCTGCTATGAAGTTAAAAGACCCGCTCTAAGGGCCATTATTGTTACAAATTCGTGTGGTGCGGTTATTGTTCGCGATTACAATGGATGTGTCAATGTTTCAGTTGAGATAAATTAAGTGTCGATGAGCAACAAAACTGCCAGTCAGTCGTTCTGATACCTCAAACAATTTGTAATAAATGTACGTACGCGTAAAAATACACATGTACACCAATATACTATATCTATTGTATGTTTTACGAGTTTAAATTAAGTAATCTATATAAAAATATATATTTATTATCTTTTTTTATATACCCATGTTCATACAACGGTTGACTATCACGACGTACATTCATGTTATTAAACAATATAAAAAAATCATACGCTCAAACCAAATGTTTTTTTATATAAATAAATCTTACTTGTACGGCGGATTTTAGATAGATTTCTATAATGTTTTTTCTGAAACAAAAAAAAAAAAACAAAAAGATACATGTTTAAAATAGGGTACATATAAATATAATATTGCGGTAAGTAGATAAGCAATGTACAAATATATCTTTATTAGGCGAGAATAAGCTGCCATGCCGAGTATTATAAATAGCTGAAAAAAAAAATTTATTGATAAATTCTTTGTTACAAAACAAATCTCCTAGCACCATAGTATTATAGAAGAATATTTTCAATCTAGAACAGGAGAATAGGGTGGGATTTCCGATCCGGATCTTAAACACAAAATTCACACAATGCTTACATCGGGAGGTTTTCAAAAAAGCTCAAATCAAATGTTTTTTTATATATTTGTTACGCTATATTTTATTCAATTATAGTTCGATTTTTATAGGAGTTATTTAATTGATATTACTTCTAAGGTACTACATATAAGTATAACGTTGCGGTTAGTTTAATTTTTTTATAATGTAAACTATGTGCAAGTATACCCTTGTTATGTGATGATTGTATGTGGATATTATTTAAGGATAAGAAATCATGCTGAGTATTTCACAAAAAAAAACAAAACATCTTTATTAATAAATTCTTTGATACAAAACAAATCCCCTACCATCATAGGATTACATAAGAATATTTTCAATCTAGGACAGGAGAATAGGGTGGGATATCCGATCCGGATCTGATACACAAAATTCACACAATGCTTACATGGGCTCGATAAATATTACCTATACAGACCGTTAATGATTGCAAAAACTCTACAAATTAAAGATTCATATCAGATTCTCTTTGACACTGATAACGTGAGCGCCTTATTTATTTATGACCTACCAAAAGAGGGATTATTTCTATTCGTCCAGTAGAGTATAGTCTATTAATATCGAATATCTTTTGCTATTAAGTTTTATTGTAAAACGTAACGTATGAAGAATGAGATAAAAGAAAACAAGATATAAAGTAGAGTCAAAATATAAAAGTCAATTTAACATTACATTTTCACTTTGCGAAACTAAAATGTTTTTAAATTTAACTAATTATCTATATATTACAATTAGGTTATGTCTAGGTATATAAGTTAAACTAATATAATATGTTAAAATCGAAAACATTGATTGCTTTATATGAATATTCTTACTCTACGATGTTACAAAATTGTAATGTTCAAAATTGTAAACATGATATTATCAACGATTAAATGAATATCAACCTGTCATATATTATATTACTATGTGATAGATATACGAGATGATGAGGGTTTATTGTATTATAATTATTGTAGGCGTTCTGCAAAACCTACTAAACAGATGTAGATGAAATTTTTCAGCACTATAACTTACACACCAGAACAGCAAATGGGCTACATAAACTAAATTGGCTATATACAATGTCAACAATAAGTTTATACAGGCAAAGTATGTTGTCATTATACACATGGATATATGTATTCGATTACTTTAGAATATAAGAGCTAAGTGTTAAATGAGCGCGGGCCAAATATTCGCCCGGTTCGTTTCAAACTCCAAATTCTCTTACAGAATTACACGTCAAAAAAGCTTGTTGAAAAGCTCTCTTCATTCTTAGTAAACTATAACCGTTAATAAACAAGTACATTAAAAAGGCCTTAAATTAGGTGACACTTTACCAAACTTGTATTAGATCCGAATTCTCATATACATACGTGTTTAGAATTCGCAAGCAACAAATTAGATGCACATCAAGTTGCCCTAGTACTTTTGTAATATCGACTTTATTAGAGGAGACTAAAGTTCAGATGCTAGAGAAACGTTTTATTAGAACGAGATGACGCCATCACAATTCGTTTCATAATGATGCTTATGTGGAAAAGAAAAACAGCACACATTCATGGTACAAACACCGTCGTTGACGGCATTAATGATGATGACCAACTTATTTGACGGTAGCCGGTAGCCGTTAGCTTCCTTAGAATAGTCTAATTTGCTAAAAGTCTCGTCTTCATGTTGCTGCTGGCTTGCTTATTATACAGCTTTCCAGGCCAATCGGCCGCAAGTTGAGATACGAGTCCCGCAGAGAGTGCCATTGCCGTAGGGGACAACCTCTCAAGCAACCACGCAGTGCTTACTATTCTCAGGGACTATCTATTCAATTTAACAAACTTAATATTTAAAACAATATGGACTTAAATTATATACAAACCTAATAAAAATAACTATAAAAACTTTTTCAAACAAGAATTTCATAAATCCATTTGTTGTCGTTTTGTCTTTGCTATTGAAGTTTACTAGAGTCGCAGCTGCACTGTTAAACGGTTTAGAGTAAATGACAAAAAAAATAAACAATGGAAATCTATGCAGTCGACGCTGTCTTGCTCCAAATAGATGAAACAATGTCAACGAAAAGAAAACAGCCATCAGGTTAAATATTTTAATGCCAAGATTTTTCTTTTAATAAACATAATGGGAGTGCTAGTTAATATTTATGTACTTACTAAAGCTACAATATTAATATGCATAAAATTATGTATTATTGTGGTAGAAATCAACTTATTTGATATTTTTTTTTAATTGATTTATCAATAATATTACTCTGTGTAAGATGAAAGTATGTAAGGATGGATGTTTGTTCCACTTTCAGGCGAGAACTGCTATACTTATGTAGATGAAACTTTTTAGCATATATATACTTTTCAACATATACATACTTAGCTTACATATCAGAATAAACTCGAAGTAAAGTAATGATTTAGTAATTTGCCCTTCAAGGTCCCAAATAAAGCTTCTTAATATTTATTTCAAAACAAAAGTTGTTTACATAAGTTATAAACAGATCACGTCGTTTTATAAAATTTGTTTATTGATTTAAGCTCCAGATATGATTCACTTTCTCCTTTTGATAAATATAAAACTGCATTGAATATTGTATACATAAATACTAAAAGGTTGTTCGAAAAAAATCGAGTCAAGTCGAGCCAAACCTTTTCTCCAGCTAAGTTTGAAGATTATGAAGAATATTCCAAAAAAAAATACATTCATGAAATAAATCCCTAGCAGAGTACTATGGTAACTGAGGCGCTACTAACCCCTTCAGGACTTATAAAGGACTTTATAAGAGCGGGCTTTGGCTCTGAGGTAAGATATTAAAAGTTTATATTGCGTTGTGCGATATTTTTTAATGAAAATATATTTATTTCATTAAATAGCAAAAATTGTTACATATTATTACAGTGTTATTGGATTAAAAAGACGTATGGAGACTATTTACATAGCAACAATATGTTAGTAATAAAAAAATAAAAAAAGGATAGAAATGTCAGTAGCGTGGCAATGTTGTTTTTTCCAAATTTACAAAAACATAAATAACATTTTTGCACCGATCCGCAAAGCGGGCAGTAATCATGAATATGCGAACAACTGAAATTAATATTCAACTTTCACATTCGCAGAAGGTTTTTATTGAAGCAAATGTAAAATTTATTTGAATAATTTTATCATGTGAGACTTTATGCTGGCATTATTAAAACCTTGGTGGCTTTATATCATCGTCCGCGACGTCAGATGTCTGACGTTTTGTAATACGTGATTTAACCTTTACATTTACACAAGCAAGAATTTATTTAATTACACTTATGTAGTATTGGTAACAATTTATATAACACTTGTTTTGAAAATTTATCACAATTTGAACGTAGCTGTATTTGAAAACACGCCTCTTGAAAACTATTCAAGTGATCTGATCAACTGGGTCGTAAGTTCTCATATCGCTACGTTGAAATTCATATATTATATACAATTTATTTATGTTGTTAGCATCTCGTTAAAGGGGAAAAGTAATAATTTATATTGTATATATATCATGTTAAATAAAACCACCAATAATTTTTATGCAAATATTTAACATTAGTCTTCTACTTTTTTGTTATATGTTCAGCTTGCGTCGGCTACATTGTACGTAATCTGGCTCATCAAAGTTTGTACTAGTTTGTAGTTCAGATAAGTAATTTGTTTGGAATGAACCAGATCTTCAGCTCTAGTAACACTTTTGTCTAAATGCGAGGGTTTTTATGACACCGAGTTTAAAGAAAATTATGTTTTGTTATTTTTTAATTAATTAAATAAAGTACGTTTGTCTTTATTTTAAATTTATATAATAAAATAAAAATAAATACTTTTACCAATTTAGGTGTAGTAATATTTTATTCCAATTGATATGAGATAATAATTTGAGAAATATTAAACATATATCTACATAATACGAATAAACTATTATGAAAAAGATTAAATGAAATTGTTAGGTATAATTTTAAATTAAATAAATCCGACGGATTTATTGCTTAGATTGAATTTTTTTTGGAAACCCAACATTTCGAACACTTTGCAGTAGTCCGTGATAATAGGCAGTCTACCCGTGTAATAATCACGAAAACGAAAAAATCTTATTAATATATCATGTTAAGTACCTATCTATAACATTTTTGCATTTAAAAGGAAAATATAACATTATATTATAATTAAATGCCAATTATTTAACAATATTTTCTTATTTTTGCAACAAAATAATTCGAGGAAAATACCTACTCATACAATATGTTTTTAAGTTTTAAAATTTAATCCAAAAGTAGTATTGCGGCATTTGCCCGGCATGTTTCGGATGTTAAGCGTACTCAGCCTACGTGTTTAAACTGTGTAGGCAAGTTGAAAGCGTGTTGGTATATCCTGCAATGTACAAAGAGCATCAAAGCAAATCGTATTTGGCCTCTTTGAGCTGAAGATACGAAACAAATTATGTTTGTACTGTATATATTAGTATTTTAAATTTGTTTCGTAAACGATCGTTTGTTCTATGAAGAATTATTTTATTTAATTTAAATAAATATCTTATTTAAGTCATAGGTATTCAGAAATCATTTTGCAATTCAAGCAAAATTATATTGTTGTGAAACTTACAGATGATGAGGCCTGTCGAGGACAATCGTGTGGTTGTAAACGAGAGGTTGTGGGTTAGATATTTTGAAATCAAATATTTAATATATTATTTTTTCGCTCTAACAACAAGGTAAGTTGCGGCGTTGAGGTGCGTCACTCAACATGCAATGCCTTAAATTCGGCAAATCGTGGGAAACTGAACGGAGCTGGTATTGCCATATATGCGCAAGGGGCACAGCGTGAAGCTGAAAAACCTACACATGATATGATAATAATTTTGCAGTTATTAATTACTCAGCTTCATGCTGTATCCCCCACTCGGCAGGGTAGGCAGAGGGAACTTTGGAACCTAGTGTTAAGACACTCCGTTCCACTTCCGTTTCCCACTTTCCGCCGAAGTTATTAATTGTCTACTGTATGTCTTTCATTATTTTTTCTTATTCTTCTTAGCTTCACGTTATATCGCTAGCGGGGTAGGTAGAGAGAACAGAGCGCCAAACACTACGGTCTCGGCATACCTCTTTCGCCTCGTCCACTGTCATCAACCTCTTCATACTTGCCCTCCGGGGGTCCTCGTGCTTTTTACGTGATTTTCCTCCAGTATCGTCGATACTGTGTTTGCGAAGGTCAACAGACGTCTCCCCCTCCCTCTCTTATCTCTCACTTTTCCTTCATAAATCTTTTTTACCATTCTTTCTTCAATCAAACGTGCCCAAACCACCTGAGCACGTTCTTCTTCATTCTCACTATGACATCCACGCTAGTATCTACCATTCTGTGTATCTCTTCTTTGGGTATGTGATCAGCTAAACTGACTCCGCATATCCCACGAAGAGATCGCATCTCCACAGTATTATTACATTCCTTTTCTGTAATACCCAGGTTCCGCTGCCGTATAACAGTGTCGGTACCAACACTGCATTGTGTACGGTCAAACACGCAGCTATGCTGACGTTTCGCCGTCTCAACAAGGCAATACGCCTTTTCACATCTATTTCGTATCTTCCGTCTCTGCTAAACATACTTCCCAGATGAAGTATATCTGATATCATTCACTTGTTCTAACATCTTATCATTTACACTGATCTTGCATTCTGTCCTTTCTTCATTTCTTTCTAATATCAGAGCCTTCGGTTTATTCGCATTCAGGTTTAGACCATTATTCACACATCCTTCTTTCAGAGTGGTAACCAATGCCTGTAACTCGCTTTCTGATGATGCAATAAGCACTGCATCATCTGCGTAAAGTAGGAAATTTATATTCAAGCTACCTACTACCTACTTTCACTCCCATGTCATTTTGTCTCACTCCATATTTTTTCTTAAAGTATAATAATATGATTGTTAATTCATGTATGTATTTTTGTGGCGCAAACTGTGTGGCATTACAGATTCTAACTTTTGATTGACCAGTTTTAATAATTTTTAATCAATTCAATCGATTTATCTTAAACTTAAAAATTAAAGTAACCAAAATATAGCGACCATACTTAATTCTATCAAAAGAAAAAATAAAAAATAGACAGATTTCCCCTGTCGTATCTTGTAATTGTTGAAATATAAAAAACAAGGTTAGGTTTCTTTCTTTATATTAATTTTATTCACTCACTCACACAGCTTCACTCATCTTTATAAAGATCTTCATTCAAATTTATAAAGACTTACACAATTTTCACTAATTAGCCTTTTTAGCGTTCTTTCTGGCTAGCCTGTTAGGGATACAGCGTGAAGCTAAATAAGTAAGTAAGCAAGCCTTCTTACCCGCAGATAGCATAATGTCCCAGAAGTAGCCGCTTATTGTGAAACCAGGTGTCCATTTCAAATCCTGAAATATTATTAACTGAATGTAATATAAAGATTAGAAAATTCGATTGGTTTTATAATCGAAAATGAGAAGCAAATTTATACTAATCAAAGAGCAATATCAAAAGAATAACATTTGGGACTTTTTCCTTCAAGCAATCAAATCTTCCTTAAGAACCCTGTAAAAGTATATTACTATTTTGCATAGAATGTTTTATTTGTGTTTCGATAAAATTACTATTTCAATTAATGTTGTTAAACATTTTATCAAAATACGGCTTCTTTTTTCTTTTAATTTTTTTTTGATACTTTCTTAATCACTCTTACTCACTTAGCTTCACGCTGTATGCTGCACATGGTAGCGTAGATAGAGGGAATTTGTGAACTTAATGTTAAGACACTCCGTTCCATTCCCTACTTTCCGCCAAATTTGAACCATTGCGTGTTGAATGACGTACTTTGCTTTGTTATCACAGCCAATAAATGAGAATATTTATGTAATGAAATTAAAAATATGAAATATTTTATTACTTCGTGTCAGGATCGAACCCGCAATCTATCGTTTACAGTCACATGCTTGTGCCGATGCGCCTCGACCGACCTCTTAATTATACTTAAAATGCATACTTACATTTAGATTTTCGGTTTATTTACTGTTTTGGTGTGTTACTGCGAGTATAATGAGAAAATTATATTTTTCTACATAAATGTTAATATCATAAAATAATCTATAATTTCAGTTTTCTAAATGAAATCCGTAATAGATATGCGATGTCTATGAAACTGTCATGATATGTCTGTTCTTTTCTATAGGTGCCAAAAGCAGAACCAAACGCGGAGCGTAATATATAACGACTTTGGTCTCTTCGTGAAAGTGACTGCACTACTATAGCGTCTCGGTTATAATGTCTAGCGAATTAAGATATTTTTCATATATTAAAACCAGTATGAGAACTTTTCAAAGGGTTATTACATACGCTGTACGGCTAGCAAAGAAAATATATTTATGTAAGACTTAAAGTTACAGTATATTTCAGTATATATTTTTTTAGTATAATACATAATATTTACCAATTATGTTTTATTTAATAGAATAATTATATAATTAATTAAGTATAACGTAAATTATATTTTACAAATAAAACTAAAATGCAAATATCCACTGTAAGTTATGAGCTATTTATCACTACTAATGTGCTATTTGATGATTATTTACTAAAGGAAACGTTTTACATGGTACAGAAAATAGTATAAAGTCAAATCAAGTACAATTATTCCTATTATTTTTCACAAGTACCTACATGACAAGTAGACCTATTTAATTCTATAACTGTTGTTTTATTAGAAACATTGCGCGCAGTATTGGATTTATATCGATAATATTAGTAGGATATTATAGAATATGAAATTTACTGACAAATCCAGTCATGTTATCTCGCTGCACCAAGAATGTCATTGAAATGCTTAAAATATATATATATATATATATATATATATATATATATATATATATATATATATATATATATATATATATATATATATATATACATATATACTGCTTTGTAAATTTAATTCTCATGCATGGCTGAAACTGGTATTTAGTAATAAACTTTAATAACTGAAGACGACGGGTATTAGCGGCGCAAATTTTCCTCGTCGCGTAAATAATAACATAGACATTTTCCAATACATGCTTCAATAAGAGTCCCCTCCGGCGTAACCCGCCTCCCTACAAGTAATTCTCCTAAATAAAGTCTTCGTTTTCATGACCCCGCTCGAAATATTTGAAATATGGTAAACTTCCCTACATAAGCCTAATTGGCGCACAATTGCCACTGACTTGGAACCAAGAATATGAACAAGAACAGCCTTTAAAATCTACAGAATGGGGTGTATTAAAACAATCATGCTGTAATAATAATAAGTAATAAGTTATTCGTTATAAAAGCATAGTATTGCATACACTTAATATTACAGATATATTAAGTGTAAGTACAATAATAATCAAAATCAAAATATTCTTTATTCAATTCGGCCATTACAAGCACTTTTGAATCGTCAAGTTACATAGAAATGACTTTAGTGTCAGCCCCACAGGAAGCTGCTATGGCCTCGGGTCTGCTGAGAAGAGCCGGTAAGAAACTCAACAGTTGCTCTTTTCAAAATATAAATTAAAGTAAATATATAAGATAATTAACTTCCTGACTGAGTACCGAAAACGTTTAATCCCACGCATTCTTATTATGATAATAATCTTGATTTGAATAATATGCTTTGCCAAACAATATATTTATAAGTTTCAAAATACTCGGCCCAAATTGAAGTTAATAAATAACATGCATCAACATATTTTTTTCTGTATTATTATTTCATAGTTCTAGACATATTTGTTTACAAATAGAGATAATTTTAAATAATTATTAATTAATATTCTATTTTAATATTAACCTTGATATTTACCGAGATATTGGCTTAATGTTTCATTAACTACACAACATCCATACATTATAAAGTACAATTTCATACTATTCAAGTAAATTAATAACTACGAGTAGGTACATATATTGAAAATATTTTAGTCTTTTAATAAAACGTTTTCTTATATACAGACAGATATCAATTAAAGTTATTATTATATTATATTATACTCATATATATGGGTTGGTTATATTTTGGGTAAAATGCAAGATATTATTTTAAATTATATCAAGACTTGTTATTTATGGTACCCATACATGGTAACCCTTACAGTGTTTTATTAAATGTGTGGATAAGAAAATCGGCCCATTTACATAAAAGAATGCGGTCCTCGACATTATTGCCTTTAAGGGGATAGATTAGAATGTATTTTAGGAAAGTACGACAAGGAAATTGTCGATGTTCATATCGAAAATGCGTACAAGTCGCGGTCCCTCGATTCTATCAAGTATACAAAAAATAACTGCATAAAATATTTAATTAATGCAAATGTATAAATCACATAATGGTTACATTTAATCATTCAAATATCAATTTATTTTCCTGTGTTTCTAACTTGAGATAGTTTTTATCGAGTTTCATTAAGTTTTATTTAAGATTGTTGTACGAGTGCATTGTTTGTTTAATTCAGAGACGATAAAAGATACTTTCATCTTACCCACTTTCACAACAGACTACTTGAAAATTCTTTTCATCTGAATCTGACAAAAGGTAAAAGACAAAGAACAGTTATCTTGAATCTTTTATTCTATCTCGGCATATAATTTTAATTAAAATGGAACACGTGCCAAAATAGACATCATACGGAAGCTTGAATACATTCACCACAAAGGCTCTGTATGTTTAATTCAACTTTTAAAACATTATGTTTTGTTATGTATCTTTAAACTAAAGTTATTATGTCTATGGACATCCATGCCATATTGAATTAAAGTTGTATTAAAAAGCATACTTTTTTTTATGGACGAGACACGGCAAACGAGCGTACGGGTCACCTGATGGTAAGTGATCACCGTTGCCCACGGCCCAGTGTAACTCCAGAGGAGCTACAGGAGTGTTGCCGGTTTTTAAAATGGATGGACACCGGGGCCCGGCATTACCCAATGCGAAACGTAGTGGCCGAAGCCACTACTTATCGCCGGTTTAAAATGTCGGGGGTGGTAGCAATCCGGTCGAGTCTGCCCATGCGTGATTTAATAAATAAATAAATTTCGTGATACAAACTTTGCTAATTTTTTAATTTCAACACAACTGACTTATGTGTATGAATAAAACTTTGTTTTTAGAAAGGTTTTTTTAATAATAATTTATTTTTTTTACTTTTTCTTATCTTTTAATCTTCTCATATCTATAAAAGCATTATTATTGCATTTCCGGTCAAATTTTAGTTTAAACAAAGACAGAAGTCCCTTTGGCGAACTTCCAGCTACACCTCCAGCTTAAAAAAAATAAATCAAGCCCTATATTTTCATAAACATCAGTTAATTTAAAATGACCATCGTAACAAAAAGGCGAATTATAATTTTTGCAAAGCTCAACTATGCATGGTAGTGCAACAATTATATTTCGTTATACTTTTTTTTCGGTCAATATGGATTAATATCAATATTCAATATATATCCGAGTTTGTATATCCAACACATGCTCGTGAGCATGCTAGGTAACACAAAAATGAGAGAGGACGCGAACGTCAACTTTGTCATTAAAATGCCGATGGCCACAAGCACGAACACAGGTGCGTTTCTACGTACCAGTACGTATGCAGCCTGTACCATGCTTTATAAAAAATATTACTTACATTTATAGCTTAGCAAATTTCTAGTAAAAAAATGTATGATGTTTCTATTACATTACTACGTGAATTGGTTATGGTTTGTATTATATTCCTAAAATTTATTTAGTAAGGCTTTAAAGATTGACAAATACCTGAAAGCTTTCTTAATATATTTTTTTAAAAGATAGTAGATCCAACTTTATAGAAGTACATATGTTTCCTAAACAAAAAAAAGTGATAAAGTACTGGTTAATACATATTTACTGGTCTATGCGCAGAATATATTGAAATCTCGAAGTAATACGTTATTCAATGACAAGCAAGAAATCCACAGTAATATAATATTTACTAGAATAATATATATTGTAAGTGTTAGATGGAATAGCTTCCAAAGTTACTAAGCTTTTACTAGATATTTACACAATCTGTTTTAGCAACTCCTATAATAATTTAAAACTATTGAAGAAATTTGAACAAAAAAAAAGTTTATACTGTACTGATTTTAAGTATTTTATAACTTCAAAAATTAAGTGAATTGAGATATCACCTGTACACCAACCATTTTCCTTCGTTCTTTGATCTTTGTAATAGTGGGTTGCCTGGTAGAGATCACCTGTGGTGATAAGGCCGCCTTTACACCAACTTTTAGCGGTTTCTCTTCCCATTATTTTTTTTAATTATAAGTTTTATACTATAGTTAGTGTAATAAGGTATTAAATAAATAAATAAATAAATAAAAAAAGAACCTTCTCTAACGGAGAGAGATTAGGACGTCATGGAACTGATGACCCAACAATTAAAATTGTAGACTTTGTCTCAATGAGGTAACTTCTTCAAAATAAATAAAACTGAAGTGCAATACTAAGCCTTATAAAAAAGACTTAAGTATTTGTATAAATACTTAAGTCTTTTTTATAATACATTTTATATAAAAAAAGGTATAGTGGTTGGGTGTGTCATTCTTCAACAGCCCGTGGAGTAAAACTTCAATAACAAAATATAGTCATCTGTGCCCATGATTAATTTCTACAGACAACTTATATCTACGACTGAAAAAATACAGCATATAACATTTAAATTGGCAGCCAAAATAAATGATAGGACCAAATAAGATCATGATGATCACTTTTATATTTTTTTATCGCATATTATCAACTCACCACATGTAGCGTGTCGGTTATACAGCGTTGCTCTGAATGAAATGCGTAAATAATTTATTAATATCGTTTTTTTTTTCATTTTAAACTGCACTCTGTTCTTTAAAAATAAACGATATATTAAACCAACACTGCAATATTGTATAATATATAATGTATTGTGCAAGTTACAATGAAAATAGAGTTGTGTATAACATGATACGTTATTAGAACTTGGCAAATCTTATCGTTCGTTAATATTTAAAAAAAAAATTAAAGTACTTTAAAAAGCATCTATGTCGGTTTTAGCTTAGATATGATTTCACACTATTGCTAAAGTATTAAACATATTTTTGTACATTTACATTTCTCACATTAAAAGGTACACATAACCTAGATTTAAGATACCCTCTCTTATTTGTCCTTATTTATAGATATTGCGTGTTGGATGGGGGAACCCAATGCCACATTTTGTCATTAAATAAGGGAGAAAGGGACATTTTTACATCTCATGTCTTCATGATTTAATATCAATTTAACGTCCAACCCTTTAAATATTTTGGTTTATAACATGAATTAGAACTATGTATATTTTTTTAGTTCGAGCTGTTCCTTACATAGCAAGGTGGGCAGAGGGGATCGAATTTTAAAACTCTACTTTTTGCTAATTTTATGAGATATTGCGTTTCGACGGAACTCAACGCCACACTATGTCCTGATCAGAGCGAGAAATTAAAAATTAATAAAATAATTCTACGAGTGGAAGTCGAATCCACAACTGCTAAGAGTCACACAATGTACCACTGAGCAACGACGATCCCATTTTATTAGATTTTTCACAATTTTTAATTAAATATAATTATTCTTTTTCCGTGATGTCTACCGATAGTTAATATAATTAACACGGCCGTCTGGCAATGTCGAAATTTTAATATAATTTTGTAATATAATCATTTCAAAAGAAAATTCATATATTATGTTGGTTTTGTTCTTCGTAAGCTCATTATTACCTTTGATTAAAAACGCTTTTTCATTTATATTGCAGCAAATAATAGACATTACGATTGGCATTGTGTTCTTTGTTTAGGCTCTTTAAAAGAGCTATTGTAGCCGTCTAGACGAAACCTCATACAAATGTATCCTATATCTACATTCAGAATTATTAAAATTATAATTTCAACGTTTGTAATTGGATTTATAGATCATTATTAAATTTAATATAAGTTGATGTTTTCTCATCCTTTTATTAGAATTCTGTATATCAAAAGAAAAAAAAGGAATCCTTATAGATTCCCTGGATTTGTATGATATCCGTATGTACTTATTTAGCACTATACGTATAAATAAAGGTAAAAAAGACAAAGAAAATGTATAAGTATTTCATATTTAGTCTTTTGGAAAATCATATTTTATCTGAGTGTTAGATTACGAGTATGTAGTGCGCAAAGTACATCGTTAAAATAATAAGGTAAATTTCATCACAATTTACAAAGTTATGTTAGCGCCGGTGTGATAAAAGCTGATGTTCTTGGTTCGTATCAGATCTTTCCAATCTGATAGTTTTTCTTTTTTTCGTTCCCATTTTGTTATATTTTGTTTAACGTGCAATTTTTATTTAAATATAATATACACAAAACATGATTTGCCAAAAAAACACCGAGCACAGCTGAGGCACTCGGATAATAATTGGCCCTATATTCAAATTTCAATTATATATTTAAGTCACTATTTAATACTTTTGTTTAGAAATACAAAGGAGGGCAATTTTTATCACTTCAAGCATGCAAGTGACAGGGCACTAGCTCTTCATAAAACTTGGGCAAAGGGATTCAACACTTAATTGAATGAGAATTTAAGGGAATTGTTGGTTAACGAGCAAAGTTTGCGCCGCAATGAATGTAATTAATTGAAGACTTTTTTAACTTTGTCACGGCTCAGGATAGTGGTGGAATTTTGAAGCGTTCTATAGAACCTGCTTTGGTTACGTGATTCAGATATGTAAATGTGGATTTTTAGCATGGTAGCTTAGGATTATGCTTACTGTATGTACAGGCGCAGGTCAGTCTTTTTAAAAATGCGTTGGTTGTTGATTAAATTCTGAATTTTATATTTAAATTTTAGTTAAGTACACACAAGTACGTACACTTTGTTTGAAACACATTTTTTTCTCTTTATTTATTACTAGGGGCACCGCCCGCACAGTTTCAGTCTTGCCTTTTTTATTTGATACTACTAATATACCTGTAGTGCATCCGCCAAGACGAACCAAGCGAAGCGCAAGGGCACTACCTTTTCTCGAAGTGTTTCATCATTTTTTGAACCCTCATAGAGTTGTAGTTCGATGTAATAAATAATTCATATTTTCAAAAGATGACGTCAATAACAGACTAATTAAACATACAAAGTCACAATAGAATAACTCAAACACTTTCGTCACTGACACACTGATCATCAAAATGTTTGTCTACTTTCTGAAGTGCTGGATAGCTTAAATTTGGTATGTAGGCTAAGTTTAGTATACAATCAACAAAAAAAATATAACTTTCGCCCCTTGTCCCCTAAAATGGGGGGTGGACGTTTGTATGAGACTTTAAAATGTTAGGCTAGGTACTTCCAGAAGTATTAAAAGCCGAATTTGGTATGTAAACAAGGTTCAGTATACGATATACGAAAAACACTACCGTGTCCCCGTATGTACTTATAACTTTCACCCTCATCCCCAAAAGTAGGAAGGTAGGAAGGGGGGGGGGGGGGGGGGGGGGGGTGCGGTTGGTGAGCGGAAGACTTTTACCAATTTGAATTAGGATATAAGGACATGAAAGTTTACAGGGGACTGTAGACAGTAACTAAAAATCCTATTAATAAGTACTTACAAGAACCTCCGTCCGTCTTAATCAAGTGTCTCATGGTAGGTCGCAGTTATTTACGCCCTTTGACGACGAGGTGGGCAAATTGACTGCGAGTATTTAATTAATATGATAGGATATAATACTAATGTTAGGTATATCATTAAAAAAATATATTAATAATACATATTTAATTTATAAACAACAAAACCGCAACTTAAATCGAGTTGATGACTGCTGATGTGCATAGTTATACATCCCAAAAAAAAAGGGAAAAAAATACTATTTTTTTTATCAAAATTCTTTATTCACATAAATATATTGTAACTTACAATACAAATGTACACACAATAAGTATTAATATAATGTAAAATGACTTAATAAGGCTAGTATCACCTTTGTAAGCTTATAGATTATGAATGTATCACAACTCATCAAATATTATTTTCAAAATATGGCTTATCAGAAAGTTATATAATACAATATTTTTGACTAAATATAGTTAATTATATAAGGTGATGGTAAGGGTTAAAAGTTGCTGCACTATAAAAAGAACTGAAATACGACCAAAAACATTTTATGTAAAATGTTGCCAAGAAGATCACATAAGGTTACCCCTGTGAAAAAATATCAGATCTCATATAGAGCCAAGCTTATGAATATAAAAGACCTAACTCTACCGATACAAAGTTCACAAATTCTACATATCAAAAAAAAATATAGATTGGCTGTGTAATAAAATAAAATTATGGATTGGCTGTGTTATCCACAAGGATATGTTAGATATGTTGAGCACTTTAATATAGATCGGAATTATCTTTGTCTCTAATCACAGTATTAAAATATGGGAGGGCATAGTCGTCATTGCGTCATACTTTTGCTTCCTACCACGGCGGACGACTATGACGGCGGACGACTGGTGTACCTAATATTAATAATAAACTGCTAATCTCTATAGCTACTGGTTCGAATTACAAAACTTTTGTTATTGAATAGTTCATGTAAAGCTAATGATATATAACATAATGCTATAAGAAGAAAAAAGAAAGGGAGAGTTTGAAAGTTTTAGAAAAAATCGCTGCGCAAACGTTCAAAGTAACGCAAATCGTCTCGTCCATTGTCATCAACGTTTGCATACTTTCCCTCCGGGGGTCCTTATGGTTTTTACGTGACCTTCCTCCAGTATCGTTGATTGTGTTTTCAAAGTTCAACCGAGGTCTCCGCTTTCCTATCTTACCATTCACTTTTCCTTTATAAATCTTTTTGGCAATTCTTTACAGGGGTATATAGAGGGCAGTGTCACTTCTTGAAGACAGCTATAAAGTACAAACTGAACAACCAAGCTGACATAGCCCAGCCTTGTTTAACACCCGATTGGACGTCAAGCAAAGTCGATATTCCAGTTCCTTCTTGCACACAGGCTGAGTGATCTCTGAAAAGAGACTTTTCAGCCTGCAGCAAGGGTCCTTTCACATTGTACCGGGGCAATATCTCACATAATTATTTTTTTACAACACTGTCAAGTCCTTTTCCAAGTTCACAAAAGCACAGATTTTTTTTGGTCTTCACATTTACAGGACACATTCTTACAGGCCTAAAGCTTCCTTGGGCCGTCCACGAAAGCCCTTCGGATCTTTCTAGTATTCTTCTCGCTAATATTTTAGCATAAACTATACTTGACAAATTAATCAAACTGATAGCCCTATAGCATGCGCAGTCTATCTGCAAACTTTCACTTTTATACAAAGACACGATGACCACACCTCACCAATCGTCTGGGACCTCCCTCGTTTTCCAACATAAATTGCCTAAAAACAAGGACCGGTCCAAGACGCGTAGCCCATCATATTTGATCATTTCAGCAACTCCATCTGCTCCTGTAAGTCTTCGAAATCATAATATAGTAGTTTGGAAGATTTACAAACAGATATGAAGACAAAGAGGCAAACCGAAATTCAAATAAATCATAAATGGAAAAAAAATATGATTTATTTATTTGAATTCAAATAATTCAAATAAATAAATCATATTTTTTTCCATTAGTTGTTTGAAGCCTCTCTATATAGTTTAATGACAATAAACATACATACAGACACTAATAGATGAAAAATACTCTAAAATCAAAAGTTTACAACCTATTTGATTTTAATCATAATTCTGTTACATATATTAATTTAAATACGAATTTGTAATAGTACGCAGTAGTGTTTTACAATATAATATCGAATGCAAAAAGATTTTCTATTCTATTCCTTGTGTAATTAACAGCTTAGATTACGAGATGAAGAAGAGATGTAACTTCGTCCTTTTAATTTGCGGGAGCGCGACCTGAATAAGCTATTTACTTATTATTGTGGTGCAAACGGTCATATCTTACAATTTTATATGGAATTTCAGACAAATTGTGAACAATGTCCATTAATCGCACTAAATTTTTTTTTAATTACAAGTACAAGTTAACAGAATGAAAAGCACAACGTAGGACAGACATTAACATTTTGAAGAAAATAAAAGCCAAGAAATATTAATTTCCTATATGTTTCAAATAGTATTTTTTTTCCGGAATACATATAACGTTTATATATATATATATATATATATATATATATATATATATATATATATATATATATATATATATATATATATATATATATATATATAGATATAAATATATATATATATATATATATATATATATATATATATATATATATATATATATATATATATATATATATATATATATATATATATAGATATAAATATATATATATATATATATATATATATATATATATATATATATATATATATATATATATATATATATATATATATATATATATATATATATATATATATATATATATATATATATATATATATATATAATTTTTATACTGATATGCATAAGTTGAATAATAAGCTTCAAAATGCATGACTCAAACAATCGGCAAAATTTTTGCGATAGCAGTTTTTTGAACACTAAATGAAGTGCCTGAAACATTTCTTGACTTTAACGCTACTTTGGCCTTTTGCCAGGATGGGATTTATGTCTCAATCTTCATTTTACTCGATATTTTTTAATTTCCGGGTGGGGGGTTCAATGCTAAGGCCCATTTATTGATGCTAGCCCGATTGACATTAATATATTTCAAGTTCAGGCCCACATAAAATTTTATACTTTAAATATTTATTTATATTAAGCTAGAGTAGAATAGACAATAAACGAAAATCCTTGCTAAAGTCGGGCAAGATTTCTTTAGCTTCATTATTTATATATTCTTTTGAGATTACCATGTGTATCATAGTGTTTCCCGGATCAAAGTGATTTAAGCAAATAAACAAACTGAAATTCAATTGAAACATAAACAACTATATATGTTTGTTTACCTCAACTAAGACAGTAATGAAATCAAAATAAGACGTGAGTGTTTGTATTTGAGCAGTGTTATATTCCGGGCCAATCATAATTCTGGTTTCTATATATACAATGTAAATATTACAATGGAACGGAGTAGAAGCCGGGTAGGCTCATATCAGTGTGTGGCACTCGTGAGATAACTGAATACTCTGTCTTTGTATACAAATGTAAAATTATTATTAAGCGGCGGAATGTCTTGAATGAACCTTCCTTTCTGAAATTAAGGGGTTAATACGCTAGTAGAAATCGACATTACATCGCAACAAATATTTAAAATACATTATTTAATTTGTAACTTAGTATATAGAATATTGTTCAACTTTTCTCAAATTGACATATTTTAATCTCGTACTTTTTATTAATGTTCATGATAAGCTTTCACTCACACTTTTTATGTTGGAAAAAATTTCGTACATATTTCAAGGGAAATTAAATTGTTTGAAACTTTGTTGGACACTTTGTCGAATGAGTGCGAATAGACTGACAATGCGAATCTGAATTTATAAAAAGTTATAAATTGAATTACACTCGAAGAATAGAGAGTGGTTTTCGTATAAAGTAACCGCCAAGTAAACACCATTCAATTTTATTAGGAAGAACGAGCTCCTTTGAAAATCCCCGGGAGGCTATCCCGTAAATCTCTATTTGTCGCAACTAAAACAGGTCACGGCGGAAGGCTATTACGCTCCCTAAATGCTGCCGAACTCCCTGTAGAGCGCTCTAATCCACTTCGAACGGGCTGGTGTCAAACGCAGGGCCGGGTTGTTTGTATTGTTTATTGTCGCGACGTCGCACGCCAAAGACGACGTACCCACCACGAGAGCCTGTTTCAATTGATAGACCCGAACGCCCGATCTCGTTCTAAACTATTGTATTCCTTGGCAAACGGTATTCCCTTCCATCCGCTAACTTTAGTATCTTTTACTTAAGAGTCTATTTCCGCAAAATCTTATATAAAATAGTTGTGTTTTGTCTTCCTAACAATATGAATTCAAAATAACTTAAAGAATATTTACATACACATTGTATGAAATTTTTTACAAAAGCTCAAAAAAAATCCGTATCTTTGTCTCTTATAATATTTATAGTAGAAGTGCTTATAAAATGATAAACTACCAAATTCAACTACACTAAATAAAAATATTTACCTAAACACAACATGAACACTGATATTCAAAAGTATTTAAAATGAAAATTACATGGGCTCGTGTAAATTCCGCTTTGATATTAATTAAGCAACCTACTGAGTCGAACATTCTCGTTGAATCGATCGATGTTTGTTATACGTGAATAAAAAGTACAGAAAGCTGGAATGGAACAAAACACTTAAAACAATATACCGACAGAGCGGCAATCATTTCTGTTTTATCTCGGTTTGCTCACGCTACGCCGCGGAAACTGGTGTAATAAAAAACTAGCATGTGTGCAGAGACGTGTAAGTGTACGAGTATGGAGCATCACACGTATGGTGTACTATGGTCAAGTGTACATCCACTCGCCTAAATAAAACATTACGATTACGCTACATCATGCTATCAGCCCTCCGCAAGTGTTATAAGAATTATGGTTTAATTTCAACCATATGAAATGATAAATTACGAGTGCTTTTTATAGATTTTAAATGTATTATGGCTACTTAACTATATTATGTAATGTAGCTACTTTTAAGAAATAATAATAAATGAAAATTTACTTCATAATAGAATTTAAAATAAAAACTTGTTTGTTCATATTTTGTAAATAATCGGTAATAACTTTGCTTTTGTGTAGTTGTAAATTAACAATTGTTACACTTTGAAGCGGCACTTAATAAATGTTTTATTTTTAAGCGACACAAAAAAGTTTTTATATCTTGATACAAACGTAAAATTTAGCAAGAAATAAAACTCTAACATTCGTTTTTGAAGACATCAAATCTTTTAATTTTTGCGAGCACTTTCGTGTTTTAAGATCAACGATTCGTTATATTTGATAATTGTGGCTTTGTATTTAACGTGTGTAGAATTTTAATGTGATATGATGTATTATTATGTTTCAGTAATAAAATTCCTTAAGATACATAATTACGCAAGGTTAAATCAAAGTAAATACATACAATATATGTTTTGTAGTTGAAGAAAACTTTAAAGGCATAAAATCATTGTTCTAACAATAGTCATAAAATGAAAAGCGAGTATTTGGCTAGGAAAAGTGCACTGGAGATTGCATAGTAACAAAAACTTCGTTTTATTGTTTCAGATGTAACAAAGAGGAGGGATCGCAACGATATGACAATAACGAAGTTCACATTTTTTATAATATAAACAACATTATGCAAGGTGGAAAAACAAACAGGAAATACAATTATTTCATTTGAAAAGTGATTTGAAATGACAAGTAAATCATAAGATAAAATTGAATTCGCGATATCAAATGTCTATACACATTATGACTGCGGAAGCACGGCGGCGGAGAGTTGCCATGGAAACTGGGGGACTGCCATTGGTATCCACATTCGCGCTCCTCACGATAGTTGCAGGTAAGTTGATTTACCGAGAAAGAGAATATTTTTTGCTACGATTTAGAAAATATAATACCGAGCTTTTGTATAAAATGTTCAACTGACGACATAGAATATCATGAATACTTTTGCAAAATAAGAATGTTTTATATTTTTTCTTGATAAAAATAAATGTTTTATACCATTGCTTCTACTTAAGATATGTTAACTTTTAAGTATATTTATTTGACTTCTAATTATTGACTAGAAACAAATAGGATTTCAATTTGGATTTTTTTTATTAGTAAGGCAAAAAAAAATATTACAGATGACTTGTTGTCAAAAATTGCATCACGAGTTCTGCGCTATACTTTTTAAACAAAGTATATAAAATATTATTCTCGTACATATGATCAAAAAAAAAACCAAAATACAGATCATTGGTTTGAACTAAGCTCGTTCTACAGAAAGCTCCCTGGATATTGACGGTTTACGTTATAGTGCCGAAATCTCGCTGCTCCTTGCAAATGCATGACTTGCAATATTGGAAGAGACAGCTATCTTTTCTTTAAAAATATATTCAGTTTAAAATTATTTTTGAGTTATATATTTAAAATATATTGGAAATATGAAAGGGATAAGTTTATCTTATGTCACTTATTACATGACTACTAAGAATATTTCAAACCTTATTTATTTCATTAATGTACGAAAAGTTTATAAAAAATTACATCACAGTATAGGTATATAAAAATATTCCAATAAAAACCTATTTTGAAATAGTACTTACGTACATACAACTCTAATTACTGTTTCATTTTAAATTGCTACATTTTTTTTTGATGTTTTATAAACAAAAATAAATTAAGACAAGACAAACATTTTTATTTTGCACCCTTGATTGTTTATAAATATATTGTTATATTTTATTTACTAACTACCTATTAAATATAAGTTTAACAACAAATAAATTATATTTTTAGAGTTGATCATTATTTTAACTCTACAGATAGGCAGCTTAGGATAGCAGTTTCTTACTAATAGCCAGTTCTATGAAAAGCTTAATATCCCGTCCGGTACGACTTTACGCCTCTTTGGAAACATTAATTTTCTCTTCCTAACGTTGAATAAATTAAAGCCTCTCCTTCAAACCTCCTATCAGTCTCCAAAGTAGCTATATATTAGTTATTTATGCAAACTTTAGTATAAAAACAATATTTTAATTTAAATTAATAATCCATCATCATTTCTTGATCTAAGAAGTAATATAGTAAACAAATTTTATTAAAAAAAAAACCCGAATGTTTATACATTCGGGTGTTATCACTAAAAAGAAAAAAAAAAAGTTAGTTAGGAGCTATTTGACTGTTACAAGGCTCCTTGTGACGATTTAACTGGCTGAAGAATAGGTCTCGTTTGTTGATCCTTACGAAGTACTTGGCTTGTTTTTTTTCTTTTTAAGTGTATGTAGTTTAATTTGTGTTATAATTTATATATATTTAGTCAACTTCTATTAACTTCGTTTATTTGGACTTTTGTAATAAGCGCAACTTATTAAGTTTTAAAATATACTCATCATGAATATCAAAACAGTCTTGAAAATACCAAAAATGGTGTTTAAAACCAGTTAATTTTTTATTTATTTTTATTTTTTATGATAATGTTACTTAAAATGAATAAATAACATGAACAATAACAATAGAGGTAGAAACTAAATTAAGATCCGTTTAGTACATGGTGTAGAAGGATTTCGGATCAATTCTGTGGCCAGAAGAAACAACATGTACGTAAATTTGCATCGTTGTTTCTAGTCTTGCTAATGGGTTTGTAAATATTCGGTCCTTTATTCACTTTCACGGGTTCAAAGATCATATTTTTAAACTTTTGCATTGTATTATTTTTCTCACTATTACGGTTATAATAATAATGATATACTTTTTTGAAATCATTGTATTAAACCGAGGAAAGATAAGATAACCGTAAAGACATTGTAAGTTTTTCCACGTTTACACCGCACGATATTAACAAAACTAACCTGCGTTACATGATCTAGCAAATTGTTGCACTTTAATGAGTGTCTTCACGAACGGGCCGTTGCAGTCCAGAGTACTCGTAATACCACAGATTCTCGCACGTACGCGGCGCGCCCGGCGTTAGAAACCCGCACAGACGTTGCCTTAGCGGATTCCAAGTTTAATTGAAAACACTTTATATAACCTTTTCTTTTAATTGTTCAAGGCTGCCGAGCCCCGACTCATCTCTGTAGCGCGCCGCTTGGATACCGCATTGTTTTCATTATCATACCAACATTTAAACGGTTTTAGCACGCAAATAATTTCGATTGTAATTGATAGACACATTAAAAACCGCATCAAATTAAGGCTAATCATTGGATAAATTGTATGGAAATTAGTAAACGAATGCGTAGCGGATTTAATGCAATTCTATCAGAATGTAATTATAGGCGTCGATGGGCGTGAAATACTGAATAATTGGAATACGTAATCGGATACACCGCCAACCAAATACGAAATACGTACAATGATGTATTTTGATTAAAACTTGTTCAAGCTTATGCCTCGAATAGGTGTGATATTGGATATGAAATACTCGTATATTAAATGCTTAGGTACCACTTTTATAGATATTATTTAATATAATATTGCGTAATTTCCATTATTGAATTCTATATTTTGCCGTTGGACCTAATACCCAAAAATATTACACCAATTACAATATTGCTTTTATATTAAGCCAGAACTAATATTGGTAATTATATGTATGTAATGTTTGTTATGTGTAATAGACGGTAATGTCCTTTTCAGTTTGTTGTTCACAGAAATATATAAATATTTTTGTGAACAATAAAACTGAAAAGGACACGCTATCTCTTTAAAATAAATAAAAGTGTGACCCATTAATTTGTACGTATTTTTCACAACAAAATTAGTCTTTCCTTGAATGAAAATATATTTTGAAGTGACCTATGTACATAGATAAAATAAGTAAACTATAAATAGTTTACTTTCCATTTATTTAAAAACTTTTATGAGCTTAAAATAAAAAGAAAGTGCGGGTTTATGAGTAATACATTTAAATGATAGAACAATTCGGGTGAGATAGGTTCAGTTGTTTATATCATAACAGAATAGTATCAAGAAGCTATTGTCTAGTGTTGGCTATTAGAATAATATTCCATTTAACCTAATTTAATCACAGCATGTGTAACCCGTTGTAGTGAGCTTATAACACTGTCTGAATCTTGTCCAGGTGATATCTTTGCTATAACATTAATTCAAATCTACTATATACTAATAGTGGCATAGTAATAAATATTTAAATTTTTCACCACATTGTTTGTTGTTGGAAGATATATTTTTCTTGGAATTGCATACACAATGCTCAAAGTCAGATTATATATCGTTACCGTCATATAATAATAATGTTACATGAAATCTTATGTGTCGTACTTAGTATTAAGTAGCTCTTTGGCGTAGATTAAGATAAACCGGTCCGGCCTCTTTAAAGTGAGTGAGCCAACCATTTCCTACAGTTATTAATTTTCATTCTTCAATAATAAGTTTGGTCCATTATGTGAGTTAAAAGAAACATTTTGATATCTTTAGTAATTTCAGATTATGGCATTTCCATTAGATTTCGAATTCCTCTAAATAGAATGTTCATGAATGGTTTATATTGCCACGTAAAAATCTTATTTTATTTAGAACAAAAAATATTGTCGCTCCTTTTGCGATAAACTAAACTTAATTTAATTTGACCCGAATTATATCCTAGGATATTCTGTTGTTTTAAGGAAGTTAGATTAAAGTAAGTTAAGTTTAAAAAAATAATAAGTGCAAAAGCATTGTCATTCAATATAAATACACAATCTGTAAGAAATATTATATTTATTTATGTAACTATTGAGGTTCGTTTAATAAGTCAATAAGTAATATTTAATAATAAAAACTCGAAAATAAAGTCGTGTTTGGAATGATAATTTATTTATTGCTTTTTTTTTCTTGAAAATGTTGTTTGATATATTTTAAGACATATAAGATGCTACAGCATAAAGTATGCATAAAGGTTATTAATTTTCATTTGGTACAGTTGGTCTCATGTGCACGAAGCGCGTCTTCAGCGAAACATTTAAGCTGTTTTGTTCCATTATCTTTGCATGCCAACACTGAAAATAGCGCAGTTACAGTAAACAAATAAGATATATAAGATAAGCAAAAAAGTAAAATGTATGCACATTGATTCAAAAGTTGAACATAGAAAAAAAATAAAGGAAATACATAATAAACAAGTTGTGGGTCCGCTCTGGTTGAATTGAGTTCCGTCACTTAAAACGCTATGCCTCAAAATCACTGGAAAGTAGAGAATTGGACGAAGTGACTTAACACTAGATTCCCAAGTTCCCTCTATCTATCCATATATCTAATTTCTACCCAGTCAAGTACGGCACGCGGCGGCGTGAGCATGAAAAAAAAAATATATTATGAATATTAATTGACATTCGTATGTACGCTATCCGTATACACATCTTAACTAGGTCAACATAATTAATTTAGGGTAGTATTGTTTATTTGCAGGTAACAGAGTCAATATTGTTTCTAGGTATTCAGATTATAATAATTCGAATATATTGTTATCCTTATTTTTAACAGAAACATCGCTTGTAATTTAACATTTGTATATGTAATTTAACAGATGCTTAGGTTTCGTTAATCCCAAATAAGCATAGAAAATATAGTAGAGTAGGTACATAGAAGTAAAACTTAATTTTTTGATGCTCTAAAGAAATTTTCTTTTTCTCAATGTTCTCGCATTGAAAAATATGATAACTCTAGATACAATTAATCATGATCTTGTATCGTTTCATGACCCGGAAACCTATTACCTGTCAGTGAGTTGACACAAATTAATTTTCTCTGTTCGTTTTATATTCACACCACAGTGCACTGCAAGTAAATTGAATTAATTTTACGCACCCATCCACGCTTAATATGCACAAGTCATACATTAAATACCGGATTTGGGACCGAAGCCAAATGAAATTATCGTTAAATTGAAATTGGGAAAAAGCATATTTTTTATGTATTTTTATCATATTGGTAACGGCAGAGTTTTTCTATTAATATGGATGGCGAAAACGTCCTAAGAATATTTTTAATTCGTATGTATAACATGTAACATGTTAACCTACTTTAATTTTTTTGTTATAATAAAATGTCTTTATATTTTTTTGTACGATGGACCATTTTTATTTAATTGTACCCACTGCATCAATGTTATAACGAATATAATATTTAGATCGGTGGAATTTAAGGTATAGGTATGCATTGCATTTGATTTTTAAGCATCGCAGAATTTATGTCTGTTTAAAAGATCTATATTTATAATTCAAGCTGAACTTAAAATTTATTAAGTAAAATTTATTTAGATATGGATAATATTCTATTATGTATTGAATAGAAGTCTTAATAATGATTCTAACGTAAAAAATATGTAGAAATACATTCTCTCAGCTTCACGCTGTATCCCGCACATGGCTGGATAGGTAGAGGGAACTTGGGAACCTAGTGTTATAAGATAAGGCCGAGATTTGAGACATTGCGTGTTGAGTAGCGGAACTCAACGCCGTACTTTGTCTTGTTATTAGAGCGAAGAAATAAAAACTTTAAATATTTTAATAGATAATAGTCCTGTCATTTACTAGTGTCGTTGCGCCACAACAGGCCTCGTTGACATACATTGATGTAAATAAATCATTATACTACAATTTACAATTCAATTTTCATCTCGTTAAAATTATAGGATACTTTGAGTGAAATATCAGCACAAAGTCTGTTAAAACTGTTCAATTTTAAAATAATTTATGAAATCATTAACATATACAGCGACGCATTTAAAACATTTAATTATAATTTTATCTGTTCGTATCATATTAATGCGAGATCGGACTGTGGTGGATCTGGTAGCATTATAGTGCCCGCATCTATTAATCCCTTAACCGACCGATGATTCTCGCTCTGTTGTGAATTATTTACCACAAGTCGTGATATCATACATTCATAGCAATATTTACCGTTTGTATACGATACATATATCATTATCAACAATTATTCTAGCTGTAAATATCGATAAGTAAGTGATTTTTAAATCTGAAATTTGACTCATTCTTTTTATCTATTTAATTACATAAACTACGGTATAAGGTCAAGAGATTTACACAATGTCTTCAAAAGAAGGAGAAGATAAAAAAGATATACAAATGTTTTTTATTTTAGTACCTTTTTATACTATTTGTCTCGTAAAAATCCCATTGCGTTATAAAATCTAAAACCAATATTGCAGTGTGGGGTGTTGCGAGAGGAAGATTTATTCCCGGCCTATCATTTCAAGCTGCAGACGGAGTGCCTGAGTTTATTTTATTACCAGCCAATGTACGCCTATCTACATCCACTTTGCTCCCGTCTATGCTAAGTAAATATAAAGTATAACAAAATATTCTGTCGCCATCTTCTCACTCTTTTTAATTGAAAAGCTACGTAAAAATTCTTACTTCAAAAATTCTTTTTAAAATATATTTCTTTCACATTTCATTTAATTTCATAAATTTTAACGAATAAATTGATAGAATTGAGATTGATTAATTTGATAATATTTCCATATTATCAGACGGAAAGAGGGATTGTGATGATGTTATGATTTTATAAATACCCCCATGGTGTTGGTATATATCAATAGTCTGATTATAAAAAAGTTTTAGCAAAATATTATTTTTTTATTATCAAATAAAATTAGCAAAGAATATTCAATGATCACTTTAATTTATCACAAAGCATCATCCAGAAACGCAAATGAATTATATATCATTCTTTAATTCATCCAGGCTTAGAGTCGAGCTTGGTAAAAAACATAAAAAAATAAAATCCAAGCTCCGCATTAGCCGAATTGAACGAAAATATTCGGAGTTCCGAAACCCGCACGAAGCCATTAATCGTTTTGATGTCACAGTATGGGACATTTAGTGTGACCCTTTTTAGCGAACCCGTCCCTAATCACCTAAGGCCGAATGCCGAAAACCGAATCACGGGTGTTCGTACAGAGCAACGGTTGGTCGCATTCAAATGGCAGATACTAATTGTTATCTGTTCATTGTGAGGCACTGTACACATATGCACGGTGCAAGGAACACCATGTCATACTTTTCGTTTAACTAACACTTCACAGCCACGCTGTTGGTGGTTACAACTAGTAAAATTCTGGACTCGTATAGTTCTGAATGCATAAGGTTTGTTTGATTATGAATATAATATGATATGAATTAAATGAAATAATATTGCAACGTTTCTTTATCTCATTTATAATCTTCATATGTGGTTTTTTTTTTGAAAATGTCAATGCATATAAATTAGTAAAATATTTTTCTTGCATTAAAATATTAATTTGTGATAAAATATAAAATGAAAAAAAAGATACCTATGATTTTTTAAATTTCCTATAGATTTCTCTGGAATTTAATATATAAAGTTATCAGATCCTGGCTCCCTTATTATAAGACTACCCATTAAATATCGCAAACACACACAGAAAACATATCTATGATCAAATTCAGCATCCTGTTTCTTTTTTTATGTTGGCTTATAAAGTTTTTACAGTATTTAATGTATATTCTTTAATAAATTTATATTAAAACTGTCATTTGGTTTTATTTAGCAAAAGTAAATTAACGATTATAGCCGGAATCGTTAATATTGTAGCGTTAGCAATTTACTTTTGTTTGTCCGAGTCTGACCCGATTTAAACTGATTTCAAAGGCCAATTCAACCTGTACTCCTTTTGTTTGAATTTGGCTGTGGAAAATAAAGCTGATTCATTCATCTGGTAATTGTTCCGGGCTGGATAGATTTTCAACTAAATCTTATAAAAAGAAGCAAGTTTCCTTTAATTTAAAAGTTAGTCTTTGGTAAGCGAAAAAATTGAAAAAAATGCAACTATTATATTGTAGTTTCTTTTTCATAAAATAGTAAAAGAAATTAAATATATATATATATATATATATATATATATATATATATATATATATATATATATATATATATATATATATATATATATATATATAATTTTATGTTTTTGTTTGGCTGACTGTAGAACTTGTATGAAAATTTAATTTATTATAATTGACTTTAGTCCTTATATTAACTACAAACATCAAGCCTTGTGCGTCTAAATGATCACACTAAGACTTAATATTTAACTTCAACATATGGTTATCTAACTTCTCTTAAGTGTTTATTGTTTAAATGTTTCTAATAACAGTTACTTATTAATTATCTTTTAGCCTCATACTGTAACATCATATATGTAGCAGGGTAGATAGAGTGGACCTAGCATTAAGACATCAATTTACGCATTACCAATAAGTTGTAATATCAATATTTTTTTTATACTATCAATTACACTATAGACATATTTTTATGTTATATTATATGTAATTTTCTTATCGTATATATAAATTACAATATTATTTATATACACTATTGAGATATATTATAAGAAACTATTGTTATTATATTTATATTACAAATTGTATGTATTAATTAAATTTTAGATTTTAATAAAAAAAAAGTGTTCTTATTTTTCTTTTGAAAAGAAAGTTTTGTTTCATATTTAATATAAAAATAGATACATTAATTTTATTTGATATGAATGAACACATATTATTGTTCATTATTTTATTTAATCTTTAAATGTATTATAACGGAAGACGAAACCTAAAGCAATTCTAAAAGATCTAAATTAACACCAATTCAATTTGCTTTCCCGTTTTCTACAACAGAAGCAATTGAATATTGTTCAGATTGTTGCCCACGGATACTATATACGATAGCAAGCCTTTTTAGATTCATATATTTTACAATTGAATTTGAAGTAGCTTAAAATTTCTTAGTTTTACAAACATAACCAGAGCGAGGAAATGAAAATATTAAATATCCCTGAATCGGAATTCCACTCACAACCTGTTGTGGATAGGGATTGCAATCCGGTCCGGCGGATCCGGTAATCCGGCGGATCCGGCGTGTTTTTGGACCTACCGGATCCGGTGAGTCGGCGCCGGATCCGGTGGCGGATCCGGTAAAGCAAAAAATACGCGAACGTGATCTGGGAACGTAGCACGCGCACAAAGAAAAAAACATTACATTAAAAGAGGAACTAGAAAATCAAATCCTGCAAGAAAAAAAGGGTATAGGGGGAAAGTTAATGCTAAAAAAGAAACAGATTATGAGAAAATACTTAAAAAAGAAATGACTGTACAGTTACTTGATGGCGATTAGGCCAACCAGTGTTGAGGCAGAAAGGGCCTTTTCTGCCGCAGGTTATATTTGTAGTGCCATCAGAAGCAGACTAGGAGACAGTACAATAAACACTATTTGTTTTCTTAGATCGTTTTTTCAGGCACAGAAATAATTTTCATTTGTATTTTGCATTGCAAAAAATAAATGCTTCTTGTTTTGTTTCTTAGGATTATGAACTGAAGTTGTTGATTTTATAAGTACAAATTTAAAAGACTGTTTTGTTATATAACTGTGTAGATTATTAATAAGAGTTTAATAGTATTATTAAAACTTAAGTACTTTCAGATACTTACATAAATAGGTACAGCAATAAGTGAGAGTCAGACTGACTACTTTATTATTAAAAATAGTTTCATAATTAGATTTAGTACAAATAGTACCAAAAATTACAATTAATACCAAAAAATATAATTAAAAGCGATTTTATATTCCATAAATACGTATTTTATTTTCTTTTTATACATTATTGTCAAAACTAAAAACCACTAAATACTAGGCCCTAAGTAACTTTAAAATCCGGCCGGATCCGGCCGGATTAGCATCAATCCGGTGAAATCCGGCCGGATTGAAAATGATACCGGATTGCAATCCCTAGTTGTGTTCATAGTTGCATGCTTACAGACCTCTCACAAGGTCAGGGTCAGTCTAATGAGGAGAAAATTATATATTCAGAGGTTGCTCCATTTAATTTAGTTTAGTACAGTGTTGATTTTACACACAATAGTTAACGAAGAAACTATATCGGCAAGTACGATATTGTAAATAAACTCATTAAGCCACAAAAGTTTCAACTAAAATCTTTAATTTTTACTTTTTTTAAAAGACATAATTTAGCCATGTCTTTTAAAGGCACGCTATATCTTAAACTAAATTCACAGGCGAACTAGCCTAACAGGAGTTTATTGCAGGCGGTACTCTGAAATTAAAGTGATAATTTAACGTTTGTATTGCAGGTCAGCTGCAGGGGTCAGGGTACAGTGAGGTGGAGCCAGAATTTCTTTCGCCGTTGGAGAATATTACGATTGCGCAGGGACGTGATATCCATTTCACGTGCACTGTAAATCATTTAAGTAATTTTAAGGTAAACATATGCAAATTGTATTTAGTTTTTTTTTTTTCTTTCCACTAAAAAATGTATATACTTCGATAGAAGTTTCACAAAGAAATAGGCTATAAACATATTCATGTAACATTGATGATCATAAGCGATTCAGATAGCTAACTTTACAACACTAAGTGGTGGTGGTGGTGAAAGGTTCCAGTCACATGGAGTTGCGATGCTGAAAGCAAAAATAGAGTAAAAACTTAGGTGTACTAAGAAAACTTTAAGAATATCAAGACATTTCAGGTTTTGATTAAGCTACGTACGTACGTGGTTCTGTCCGCTCGAACGCCACTTCGTCGATCAGGGAGCGTTCACCTTTGTAATTACTTCATTATTTTAAAATTAAGTGTCAAAGAATTTAATGAGAAATAATTAAGTAGAGTAGATTTTTTCTTCATAAAATACCAAATATGATAAAACCTCGTGTTTTATATAAAGTTATTTTTATCACAAATATTACTAGTGTTATAATTAACAGAAATATTATTAAAATTTCACATAGTATAATCCAATGGTAAAGAATGAAAAGTAAGAGAAAATTGAATGAATATCAATCAAACGAAGGCTAAACTTTAAGTATATACTCGCTAAACTTTAAGTATATATATGAAAACGCGACTAATTACTTGAATTGAAAATGATTAAATAAGTTTCAGTTAAAATACATTTTTACAAGAAAAATAAATATCATTTTAAAAGATAATATGAATACAAACTTTATTTGTTAAAAGTGAAAATTTAAATAATGTATTTAATTAAATTCGTAGATTTATGAATCATTTGTGAAGTAAATATGTTGAACGAATTTAGAGTAAGGAAACAAAAAGTAAAATTTAAAACTGTTGATTAAGATTTATTTTTATATGGCTATAAAAAAATAATTTTATTTATTCACTATATATATTTATAAGCTTTCAAATAGGTAGATTGTTCAAAATATATTTGTAGACTGGTAAAGTAAGCAGTCATGTTTTCATATTTAAGTAACGTATACTTAAAGTTTTATGTCCTTGTAGACACTAATATCCATCATTGGACTAGGACAGGCTTAAAATAATGATGATTCGTCATTTGGATTTTGCGTTAGAGGCATTATGTGTTTAAATAGAAATGATGCGCTTGAGCACATGAGCCGCTTTCTTTTACCACTCACTCACTCACTCAGCTTCACGCTGTATCCCGCACACGGCAAGGTAGGCAGAGGGAACTTGGGAACCTAGTGTTAAGTGTTCCCCACTTTCCTTCGAATTTTTGATAAAATTGATAAAATACCATATTGATAAAATATAGTTTTCTATATTTAAAATATAAAATGGAACTTTCACTCATAATTATAAAGACAATTTATAGCTAAATTTACTAACCAAAAATTTTTATTGCATTATACAAATTGTTATATTGCATAGGTGGCGTGGATAAAATCGGACACGAAGACAATTCTAGCGATACACACGCACATGGTGACAATCAACCCGAGGATATCGGTCACACACAACGGCCACAACACGTGGAAGCTCTACATCGCCAGCGTGGAGCCAAAAGATTCCGGCACGTACATGTGCCAAATAAACACGGACCCTATGAAAAGTCAGGTATACGATCTGAATTTATTTTGTAAATACTTGCTTTTAGTGCTGTTTAAGTAGGTTTTGTATTTTTCACAATAGAAAGGAAAATAATTGTTATGTTTTAGTATTATTAATAATATATTATAAATTTCAAATAATACATATTTTAAGTTTTTTTTTTGTAAATAAATAGATAAAATTAGTGTATAAATGATCATGAGTATTAGAACTGATAGTCAAAAAGAAAAAGTATACTATACGTATTTAGAATTGTTTTCTAGGAATGAACATAAATAATGGGCTGCATATATAGGAGACATTCAAATAAACAATAATTAATAAGAAAAACTTTAAAATGTTTTTACCTTAGTACTAATTTTGTACTAGTAAAATACAACTGCATTTTTTTATATTTTATAATTTACATTGAAGGAACAAAATCAATTTATTAAAATACGTACTCGTAGGTAGTAGGGTCAACTTTGTCGAGTGTAATTAAGCAGAATCTGAGAGCGGCTGATGTTTGTTGCGACTATTTTAAAATTTAATTATTTTGCAGTGGATGTATGGGCTTTTAGGAATATGGGTTAGTAATTTTAGTATTTCCCTAGGGCAACTCGAGCTCACGAGCACTTAGTTAATTACATACAACTTGGTCAGCATTTAGAAGGCAGATGTCATTGTTTATCTTAACTCACCAGACTAAGGACTGGGAATAGATCATGGTAACAATACATTCCTGTACTTTGATTTGAACTTCCTTAAAATATTGTCAGTCTTAAATTTAGGTCTTTTTCGTTTTATTTAAGAAACATTTAAAATTTCTCATAAGTAATCAATAATGTTATATAAGTATATTTCGTTATATCATTGTTCAATCAAGTTTAATTTAACGCATTTTATCGCACTATTTTTTAAAACAAATCTACACACTTGGCGTGTTAGCATTTGTTTTGTACTGTAGATAAAAATTTGACACATTAAACAGCCTCTTTAAATAAACCTAAGATATCGATAGGCTTTCACTTAATCTGCTTATTTTGAATTTCATATTTTCTTTTACATGTACAATACGTTTACTTAATATGCCACCTTTTTCCTTTTACATTCATGTGCTAGCATTCTATTTCTTTAAAAGCAAAAATAAAAAAAAGCTTTTCAGCAGTTCTTACAGCAACCTTTTATTTAAATTGCAAGTGCGTAATGTAATTGACTGATATCGGGCACTACTGTCATTTCTTTCAGTCTTCTTTAGAAAACAATTGTCTACTTTCAGTAATATTTAGGAAAAAAATAAATAAAACTAGTTTTAATATTCTTATTTTTAAAAAACGTTCACTAAAAATATATTTTAAAAATTTACAATTTAAGAACTTCGGATTTCACATTGGGAGAAAATTCAAATATCGATATTATAATTTCGAAAATGTGATTGAGTCACATTATGCAATTTAAAATGTCCGTGTAGTCTGCTTTTTCTATCTGACAATTTTTAAATTCACTTATTTATCATATTAGGTAGCGGGGAACGGAACAGAGTGTTTTAAAACTAGATTCTAAAGTTCCCTCTCTGTCTACCTTGCCATGTGGGATGGATCCCGCTTGAAGCTGAGTATTATATTAATAATGATGAAGTATAAAAGACCGTCTATATTTAATAATAGATCGACGAACTTCGATATTGTAGCAGAAATTAAAAATTTATGCAATCGATTTCACTCGACAGCTTTTACGTTCGAGTGTCGAATCTCGATTAAATTGCGTCATTAACGATTCACATTAATTTATTTAATTTATTGAACCACGCGATAAACATTCATGTCACATACATCTGTGCCCTTGGTATGAAGAGATCAATAAAATTTAAAATAATAAACAACTAGTAAATAGTTTATTTACTAGTTGTTTATTATTTTAAACTTTATATCACTTTCTATGTATGTGTGCTTATTTTATGTCACTTTCTTTTGTAGCGTCTTTGCCCCTTTACAATTTGATTACACTTTGAACATTTACTTATCTTGTGACAATTTAGAATGGCCATGCCTTAAAACAAGGGAGGATAGATATATTCCAAGAATGTTACGCGAGGTTATTGAAATACTTTCAATAAAAAAGACAGTTGGAAATGTTCTATCATCTGGGGCCCATTCCTAAATAAAATCCCGCTCTACCACACTAGAGGGCAAAATATACTCGTAGTCAGCTCATTTTGCAGAAACCGGGAGACTACGCAAAACGTTTAAGGAAACCTTTATGGCATTTTCATATTATAATTAGTCAAATGACAGATTGAAGCCTTATTCTACCTGTGATCACAAACTAAGAATTTTAAACATCGAATTTTCCTATAATTACCATTATTACTAAAAGAATCATATTTAGGACCATATAATTTGTTGTCTTCAGATGCTGTAAACAACAAGCAGATATATAATTATTTAAAAAATATACGTGAAATATAGTACGTGCTTATAAAATTAGAGATTTTTTTCGATTTCTATAGGATTCCTTTATCAGATCGTGATTTGGTAATAATGGGACTAATACAAAAGTACGGTCTTTGAAATAAAAAAAAATAAACCGGTTCACTCGTTAGGGAGAAATCAACGGAAATACGTGAACAAAAATACCATTGAAGAATATAGAACCTGCTCCGTTAAAAAAAAACAAATATACATCAATTTCAAGTACATGTTGTAACAACGGAACTGAACGCGCACTCAGCGCTTTGCCTTGTTATCAAGACAGCAGAGATATGAAAGCATTAAATATTTAAATTGCAAATATTAAATCTTTCATTTCCTCGAGTGGGAATCGAACCCACAACCTATCCCGTTTACAGTCACACGCTTGAGAGCATCCGCCACGACAATTTATATATGTTTAAAGAAATCGGATAACAGGTAAAAAAAAATTGCAAGCATTTTGCCAAGATGAAGATGTGCTATTTGTCACATATTATAACGAAAATAAAAAGAATTAATAAATTGTTGTAAATATAAAATAGTTAAAATATTTAAAAGTATTTCGTTTACATTTTTAAACAAACATAGCGTAGGATAAATGATTAACTTACAGCTTGAATATTAAACGAATATTTCATTATTAATTACTGTTGTAAAAGTTCTGAAAATTAAGCTAACAACTAATTGAGCAATAACAGTTTCGTTTAATTTTATGTTATTCAAAGTTATGCTGACAGAGAATTTATGCGTATATTTCGCAATGCGAAATATTTTATTCCAACAAATCTAGGAAATGTAAAATATTCTTCTGAAATGTGGTTAGTATATTTGCTTCTTCATTTATTAATGTTATTAATATTTATGTTTTATTAATTTAAGCTTAATAATTGTCTTGTTGTTGTGTAGTTTCATGAATCTTACAAATAGCTGAGAAATCTAAATAAATTATAATAATACAATTTATTGTATACGATATATTTATGACTGAATAATTTGGTAAATAAATAAAAATTTTATAATATTTTTAACATACATACATGTACACTGTACAATAGTTACACTGCAGCTGAAAATATGTAGCATCTAAATAAGATTATTCTGAGAAACATTAATAATAACTATTGTCTATGGATCAAATAATTTTCTCATTATCAAATTCCCATAATTGCTCAGTTATTTGACAATATTTAGATTTTTTTGTGATCAATTTATGTTTTAGTACGTTTTTTAAATTATAGTTTTATTATTTTTTATTTATGTGCATGGAAGAAAAATTTTCTTAATCTAATAGAGATTATCTAACAGAAATATTAAGTAAGTACCTACATTAGTTTTTGTATAATTAATGTTTTAAAAAGATTTTGGTCCAGTAAATATTATTGCGCAAAGGGCAACATTGACTGTTAATAAGTTATTTACCTTTGTTGCTGGACTTTACAATGACAGTAACATGGACGTGGAATTTCGTTAAGGAATGCAAGCATTTGTGAACGAAAGGAATGTGACCGCGACATCTTCATGTGACTTCTAAATGTTCAGTCGGACCCTAATAATATGTCATTACCTTTATCCTGTAATATAAACATGTTAGAATTAGTAAATAAATAAAATATATATTTCATAATATATTTGAAGTTTGTTACATACTTTGTAATATTTATATTATAACTACGACCTATATATTTATTATATAAATTATACAAATGTACGTATATAAGAATAATGTAACGTCAATGTAGGCCATAAATACCATTCAACATGCACTGCTGCGAGCGAAAATTCTTCGCTTTTCCTTTAAAAAGCCAACTCTTTATCTACAGTAATATAGAACATTTTCATATAAAATATGGTAGTACATTCAAGCCTCATAATATGTATGTATTTGTATTGACTGAGCCACGAGACAGATTGCTCATCTCTCTCATCCATATGGTATTTGCTTAGGTTCGGTACAACAACGCGACATAAAAAGGTTCTTTTATATTTGCACAGCGAGGGATGTAACATTTGTTAAGTGTAAAAGTAAATTTGAGAGAGCCCGCACAATTACACAAATATTTTCAAAGTAAAAAGATGTTAGGCGCAACACTTAAGTATGCGAGCATTGTTTTTCTTTTTATTTTTTTCAACTTACGTATTTGCTAACTTTAACATGGGAGCGGTCAGGACTTTTTAAGTGAAAGAGCACAATTAACATTCCTTCCACACAAGTGGAAACTGTTTACGGAATTTTTCTTTTGCTAGCAAACGAGTCAAACAGAAGTGCGTCAGGGAGTTTGTTTGCCATTACATTTTTATTTTATAATCTGTGATTAGGGTAGTTACATTATGTTAATTAATTACGAGTACAATTTAAAATTTAATTATATTTATATTTTTAAATATTAAGGATTGTAACTTTAGAACAGATATCGAATTTGCTAGATGTGATGTACGATTCATACTCACGCCACCAAGCGCAGTTTCGAATTACTTAAGGAAATTAATTTTCATGCAAAGTATAGTTTCGGTAGAATGAAAACAACGTATCGTACACTCGAATATTTTCCTCTTATACGATTAAGGTAAAACAAATTAAAAATACCGTAGTCTACGAATATTTCTTGTAAATTGTTCTGTTGTTGATTTTAACATATTGTTTTATCTACATTAAAATAAAAACCTTAAACAGTTTCTAACAGGCACAGGTTCATATCCCATTACATTGCCATGTTTATAAGTTTTTTAAAAAAGTTATATAAATATTATTTTTATTATGTGGTACATATTTATATAGTACGTTATATTTTCATAAAGATTTTATAACCAGATATAAAGATATTGTAGCTATGTTTCTCCACGTTGGGGCAATCAAATAAATATTGACCTACTAATTGTTTTTGCGGCATTGATGGCAAGCACTGTTGACAGAGCTGTGATAGATGATCTTTTTCCAACCCTTTTTCTCGTTTCACTGGACGCTGCTACGCATTGTTGAAATGTCAATATATCAAATTTTACGCAAGTCAAAAAGTTAATTTAAAATCTATCATCAGTTTAAATGCGAAAATGAATCGATTAAACAAATATTAGATATCGATTTAATACACATATATTTATTTGCTTAATGAATTTATCTTTTGCATATATTAATTGAAATGATGCTTTAAATGAAATATATTATTGACATAAAAATATGTTACTAAAATTAAACTAATTTTATAAACAAGAATTGCAAATCCTTGACGAGCCAGTTACTTAAAAGTTAGACTAAGAATTAATTCAAACATCAAATATTTTGTAAATTAAAGTTACACAACAGATCGTTACACTTATAAAATATTCTGAGAACCTATTTAAATTTTATTGAGTCGGAGGCTACTCTACTCAATAACAATGTGGAATTTAATGTAATCAGTTACTTAGGTTATAGAAGAACGATCGCGGGGCACGTCCGTATACGGTTGGGATGTGTTTAAATAAGCCTTTAGTCGGCTGTTAGCTGAAGGGTATTTTCAATATGGGTAATTTCGCCTGAAACACAAATACTTTAGCAGCTTTATTGCATACTCGAGGATTAACTGCGTATGAGCGTTGAAAAACGACTAGTGCTCCCGTTACGTATAAAACTCCTAGCATTTTATCTTAATTACTGCAAAATCTTCGTGCGAGAAAATCCCTACCCTTATGTTGTCCATCGTCGCGTAACTTTATGTGGGGATTACTTTTATGACCGAGATTAAAGTCCGTTTGCGAATGTTTACTACCGAAATCGGAGCCCATCTGCGCGATAGATGCTCGATTTAATATGATTAAGATTTACTTTATCTCTTATTGCTTAGTATTTGTCATAAAGACTGAATAATATTGATTGATTACAACATTTTATTTTATTTCATATAATGTATCTTTTTAGAAAGATGTCAGGTTGATGTGTTTTGTTACGTATAAGTATTTGAGCTAAGGCAGGAAACAATTTGTAAAATTATTTTAAAGTTATGTACATTGTACAACATATAATGTTATAAGAAGGTTCTATGCAAATTAATTTATCCACAAAGTGAGCGGTATCTGAATAGCTCCGACCTGTGAGGAATCCCCGCTAAGGAGCCTCGGTCTTGGCACCGTAAACACATTCTTCGACACATAGTTGCTACGTTGTCACTAACATCGTTGTAAGCATTTAGTTGCAACCCATGGAATTTATCGGACTAAGGAATTCGCCTAGCGAAATGTAAACTCTAAACCGCGGTTATTACACAATTATTTGGCCTTAATATAATAATATAAAGTTGAACAATGCGGCCAAAATTCTGGCACTCCTAAATTGTGGGAGCTCAGCTTCCTATATGGGATTTACGATGTTCATTGGATTATCTTTAAGCTCATACTGAATTATCTTATAATTTACTTTGTGTCCTTTGTTAGTACGACTCGATATTAAATCAGTATATTATAACGATACATCTATTTAAATGAAATAATTAGTAATTTACGATGTATTTATATTTCCTATATACTTTTAAATAAAATATCTATATACTTTTAAATAAAATATTTCTAAAGTTCAAATAAAAAAATGATGATTTTTTTTAAATATCAGTCATCTGTCAATATTTCATTGGCAAATATTAGTTTAGTTGAAAAATCCTAAGAATAACAAAGTAATATTATACGAAAAAAGCTTTCAATAAAGTAGAATACTTAGTGAGCTGAGAGGAAAGTCGCAGGGGAATCAACAAGTGAATTATTTCTTAGCCGAAAAATCGTCAGGCATTAGTCAGCGTTCCTTTGTTATGCCACAGGTGCGAGTCGCGACGTGTCTACTTGTGTTTCATTTTTCATAAGGGTTAGCCACTGCTGAATATTATAAGAAATAAGATATTGATCTTTTATCTTAAAATATGGCTAGGGTTGCTGCAAACTGAATATATTAATGTGGGTATAATTGTATAAGTTTTTTTAAATATTCTGTACAGTAATAAATCAAGCATACGTAATGTGTTAACACATTTTTATACTATTTAAAATTATTTTATATTGTACCAAATTTAGTTTAAAATGAATTTTGAATTCGTTACATTATTAATAAATAAGATTTAATTTATAAATTACGACACAATACACAGAATTCGTAATTGTGTCACATTTTTCAATATAAATAGGTCGATGAAGGCAAAAAACGTAATAAACAGTCGTCGGTCGTTCATCATAGCATATGTCGGCTGCTCACCCTAAAATAATTGGCATGGCGTAACACGACCAAAGGCGTAGCTTGGAAAATATACTGTATCTTTACCATAAATATGGTCGTTTACATTTTGTCGGTTAGCCGCTGTCGAAACCTTTGACTAAAATTGACGCTATTTTACAGATTGTTCTTCCAGATGGTCTATTGATATTAATAGATAGCTTATAAAACAGTTTCTTGTAACTGAAATATTTCACAATTTTTAAGTTTTCCATTTTCAGATCATTCAATCAATGTTTTAGATAACGATGTTTCGTGATGAGGACGGAAAGACTCATTCGTAAGTATATTTATAATAAAAACGAAAACATCCCCCTAATTTGGCTATGATTCTAAAATATGTAGGTAAAATAAAATAGAATGAAGAAGAAAAAATAAAAATAACAATTAAGTTTTGACGCAGTTAAAAGTCTAATATTTTTCTATTTATTGAACTAGCTGACTAGAAATAATGCTAACTCTCAGGTTAAATAATAAATATAAAATGTGATTTATTTATTATATCACATATTGATATTGTTGAGCAATTTTAAGATACAATTATACATAACACTAATGAAATATGACGTAAATTTTGAACTGCTTCAGTAGATACTGTACTTTAATTCTATTTAAATATATTGTTTTTATTTGTCATTAAACATGGCTATCATTATACCTAATCATTATTTTAAAGATAGTATAAATTGCTTAATTCGTTCTCCTCACAAAATTATTAAGAAAACATATTATCTTTAAAACGTTACGTTATGCACGTACAACCTGCTTTCAGCGTGTGCAAGATATCTACATACGTCGGCACGTCGGCTTTATATTAACAAAGAAATTACATTTTAGTTACGGTAAAATTTTTCATGTTTGCTAAAATAAATAGATGTAAGAATATTTTATTCAACTACACATGTAAATATTGTTTAATTATTTTAGGATGGCTATCTTATGAAAATAGGATTTGATTTTGCTAAAAATGTTGTTTAATAGAAAACGCGTGTGTGGAACGCTCTTTTTTTGACGTAAATTCCTATTCCGATAATAAATAACATACAGATTCCGTGAACACTTAGGGTATTAATTGATACTTTGATAAAAGTAAGTTATTTCAAATATAATATATAAAGGTGATGTGTGAGTACTTTAAAAAGTCATATACTCAATGAAAACATTTTTGAATGTAAGGACATTCATATTTATAACAAAATCTTCTTCTTCTGTCTTGGGAATAGCCAAGTCAAAGTTTCTGTTTTAATATTCAGTCAAAGAATAAAAGTTTGGGAAAATATTTCAATAAAAATATATGTTTTGCTTCAAATGCTTGCGGCAAATAAATTGTTTTCTAAGAAATGTAAGAAAACTCGAAAGCTTTACCTTGGAAAACCTTTTAGGAAAAATAATTTTAACTGGACTCTGCCGGTGGCCACAACACTGATGTTAGCTTGAAAATTATAAAAGCGTTTCTTATTGTTTCTCATATTCCGAATTTTATTTTACAAATTCGCACATTTCAATTAAGAAGAATCTCGTGGCTGCTTTTCAGTTTTAATTTCAAAAATGTTAGTTTTATGTAGCAACTTTTTAAAAAATTTGTTGGTTTGGTAAAAATTCGCTAATCTGGTTTGTTTTTGCCTGATTTGAATTTAAAAAAATATTGTTTAATGATTTTTTTTTTCATAATCAACATCGGCAATCAGTCGCAAGACTATAAGCTGACAAGTTGTGTGAAGCTGATTTGAAGGTGACAATGCCAGTGCTTCGTCTACCATATCATACTATGGATTTCCTTTTAAGCCTTTTCCTAGTTGGTGATGGTTTTTAAAGCCTAGTTGCAAGGTCATTAGGATGTAGAGACATGCGCTCTAGATACTTCTTTGTGAGCCTCTTGATCTCAGCCTCAACTGTGGGGACGTTCAAGTACTTATGAGTTTCCTCAGACTTTGTATACCATGGAACCTTAGTTATTGTGCGCAAAATTCCATTCTGCACCCTTTGGATACACATTTTGTTTGAATTACTACCTGGGGTACACCCCATAGTGCAGCTCCGTAGGTCCATATAGGCTTTAAAATGGTGTTATAAATTATAAGCTTGTTGTTAATTGATAGAGCTGAATTACTACCAAGCAACCAGTGGAGGTTTCTAAATTTGTGGTTCATCTCGTCTCTTTTCTTTTTAATATGAATTTTCCACGTTAGTCTTTTATCTATATGAAAACCTGGATATTTGACACTGTCTGTATCTGGTAGTAAGTCTGAGCCAAGTCTCACAGGTGGACAGTTTGCTTTTCTCAGTGAAAATGTTATATGGCTAGATTTTAGCACACTGGCCCTAATACGCTATTTTTGCATCCAAGAAACAGTTTGGTCTGGAATGCTGCTGAGGTTTTCCAGATATATCTGTAGCTTTCCATAAGGATGCTTCACCAGCTCCCTGCGGATTTCAGTATTGCAGTTTTGTTTGAAGTTCCGAATTAATTACTTCATTTAAATAAACTTTTAACTGTTTTGCAGCACGATTAAAAGCAGTTTTGTCTGTGTGGTATATATTACGACTATTGTGCCAAATCCTTCGAAGATTTTTGCTTTAATATCGTAAGACTGGGGTCTCATTTTTGTAAAGTTGGTTGTGGCTGGTGTAATCTTCCAGGCTGATATTTGGATTAGGTTAGTAATGTATTCACAGGCACTGTCAACTTCCTCCGGTGTTTTTAATGGTACATTTAAATTTATATTAGTGTCCAAGTAGTGTCTGAAACCATCCTAGTCCGTTTTTAAGTTTGTTAAACGCTCTGGGGCCTCTATATGTGCAGTAGTGATACTCAAACTGAAAATTACAGGAGTGTGGTCTGATGATCCATCGCAGATTGGCTCAACTGAGGAATAGAGTTGACCAATCCTTTTCGCTACAAAGAAGTCCAACAGATCTGGTGTCTAGTTGTGATCAGTTGGCCAGTATGTTGGTTCTCCAGAGGATAAGCACGTATAGTGTTGTGCATCAACACAGGGAGCGACCTCGGGGCAGTGATATTCGGGATTCCCAGAAAGTGTTCTTGGCGTTCCAGTCTCCACCAGAGTGATAAAATATTCTTTGAACATGTCCTGAGTAATTCTGTGTCTTGGGAGACAATACACTGCAGAAACGATGATTGACCCTGTGCACGATTCTACCCTAATTGTGGCTTGTAAAGTAGGCTACCTGTACAGAATGTATGATGTTGGATCTGATTACTATTGCTGTTCCACCATGAGCTTTCCCCTCTACTGGACAAGGAGTAAAGTATATATGGCAGCCTTTTATGCTGTAATTACTGTTTTTGTTGGAATGAGATTCGGTTATCAAAGTTATACCAAGTTTATTTATCTTCATGATTTCCTGGAGTTCATGTATATTAGGTGCTAGTCCATTAATGTTCCAAGTCGCGATGTGCATAGGAATCAAGTGATTTTATCATTACCTGCTACTATTTATACTAGCCGTGTGATTCCGGCTTAGAATAGGACCACCCTGGTACTGATTGTGTCTTAAGAGGCGATTAAAGTACGTGTGGGAGAGTCATGTTGCCAGCAATGACAACACGCACGGGCAGATTCGACCGGTTTATTACCACCCCCGGCATTTAAAACCGGCGTTAAGTAGTGGTTTCGGCCACTGCGTTTCGCATTGGGTAATGCCGGGCCCCGGTGCCCATTTACCTTAAAGACGGGCAACGCTCTTGTAGCTCCTCTGGAGCTACACGGGGCCGTGGGCGACGGTGATCACTTTTAATCTGGTGACCCGTACGCTCATTTGCCATGTCTTATCCATAAAAAAATAAAAATAAAAATACTGCTTTGTTATTTTCAGTTGATTAAGAGTCACAGTAATCTCATATAAACTCACGTCCAATCCATCCAAATGCTAGGCTCGGAGAAAGAGATTCTTTATTCTGGTACAGTGCATTTTTAAATATCGTGTGATTCCTATTGCCGTGTCATTCTCGCTTATAATAGGATCACCCTGGTACTGATGGTGTCGTAAGAGGCGTCTAAAGTACGTGTGGGAGAGTTGTCAGCAGTAACAACACACATGGGCAGACTCGACCGGATTATTACCAGCCCCGGCATTTAAAACCGGCGTTAAGTAGCGGCTTTGGCCACTGCGTTTCGCATTGGGTGATGCCGGGCCCCAGTGCCCGTTCACCTTAAAGGCCGGCAACGCTCGTGTCTTGTCCATAAAAAAAAAATACTTAGGCCCTACCGAATGGACAGTATTTTTCACCACTTCGTGGATCATTATTAATTTCGTCCTCATCTAATCTATTATGAAGGGCTTTAAAGCGATTTTAGAGTTCAGATTGAAAGCTCTCTGGATTTTGGATTTATGCAGGTATAGATATGAGCATAAACTTTATCAGTCTAAACCATTATAATTTAATGTATTTTTATTCAGTGTGTGCCGTTCAAATGGTCTCAGAGACAACATTGACCTTTTACTCGACGTTAGTCGCAGAACGTCATCGACTCGTCGCCTCTGGTACTACAAGTCAGTAGATTGAGATGAGATGATGATCCCTGGGGGCCGATTTGCTTATTTTCTGATGATCCTAGTGCTTGTGCCGCTACTGTCACTCCGTGGAAAGTCACAGACTTGGTTCTATAAATCTTGAAGGCTTGCTGCTTCTGGCCAGCACGAAGCATATCGAATTTGGACTGAGGTAAGAATCCGAAGGTGAAAATCTTAAAAAGAAACTACAACCATGATTCTGGGTAAAAAAGTGTCAAATGTTAACGATGTAAAATCGGCGAAAGACTTGAAAACTATCCTTCCGGAACTCGCCAGTTTTGGGCCCTCTCAAAGCCAACTTTAGCCAGACTTTACTTCCACCGCTATGCACAGAAAATGACATCTTGGTCCATACGGCGAAAGAGAAGAACTGGGCGCAGCTTTCGTTGCCTCAAACTCTACTATGGATAAACGAGGAATAACGCCGCCGAACATCCCGCGGACACCGTGGGATCTCAATGCCTGTTAAACGTGCAACGTTAAATTCAGTTAGAAAGGTGTCAGGCGAGGTCTGTCATCCTAGGACATTTACAAGTCGAGTAGGCCAGATGGCATTTCACCTCGTTTGACACCGATGCTAACGCGTCTATTTCGGCACTCTAACTCAGTTTGGATCGGGACATGGTGAAGGCTTTCTATTGAGTGTGGCACTGGGCGCTCCTTGCAAAACTCTGTGCAAGTCTTTCGTAGGAAAACGCTGACCAGTGTTTACTTCAACCCCAAGAAGACACAAGTCTGCGTGTTAACTACTAAAAAGACTCCATTTTCCCCTTTATTTGACCCAGCCACGCCCATCGTTGGTATATTGAGCTTCAGATTTTATGCGACAGCCAGCATCGCGATCATCTGGAAAGCCAGGTCAAGTTGGCATCAAAGAAACGGGATCATCATCCGAGCGAGAGCGAGCTTCACGGCAAAACACCGCTTGGCCCTGTATAGCGCCAAGGTTCGTCCTCATATGGAATACTGCTTTCACCTCTGAGCGGGTTTACCCCAGTGTCATCTTGACACACTTGTTCAAATCGTTGGGGACCCAATGATCTGTTAGGGGCTTGATACTTTGGCTTTGCGTAGAGGCGTATACTCGCTGTGCGTTCTCTACCGCATTTAAGACGGTAAGTGTTCTGGAGAACTATTTTCTAACCGCACAGTACGTCATAAATTAAAGCGTCATCCACATTATGTGGACTCGTGGCACTCCACTACTGTGCGGTTTCGTAGGAAATTTCGCGGCAATATTTTCAGGTCGATACGACATGGGTACCTTCAAAAAGCGCGTCTAGCTCCACCTTTAAGGACGGCAACGCACCTGTTGCTCCCCTGGTGTTACACGGGCCCGTGGGCTCGTTTATCTTATCTTCTTTATAAAAGAAAAAGTCTATTTGTTCGGATTCATTCAAGTCTACTTCCAGTATTGGGATTTTCTGAAGAAAGAATTAATTAAATACCAGCACTCCTTAGCTTCAATTCCACTGTAAAAACTATGTAGTAACAAATATTCTTATAAATACATTAACTCCATTTTTATATAGTGCCAGATAAAGACGTATTTCTTGGTAGCCAATTTTTACCCAGTGACTCTTAGCACCTTTTGCGTTCCCGTTATTGTAGCTGGGAATAACAGGGCTCCTAGTGACTGAAGGTCGTTTCATAATTTGCCATAATTGCGGTGAACGATTGCAGTAAGCTTCTTCGGGCAACCAAGAAACGACATAGGTAGTGCTATCCTAAACCGATCACCAAACTCTGCTAATCGAGTCTACTTTGTAAAGTGTCAGTGCGGAAGTGAAGTGGAAGGTAAAAGTATTTTTACTACACAACTGGAATGGTAAAACAATACTCGTATAATATAATGCAAGAGATTCACACTTAGGTAGGAGAGGTACATGGAAATTTCAATTGACCAACAGGAATATAATGTTAAGAAAGCAGAGTTTGTGAAAATCATGGGGATTTTTTGCAGCAAGGGCAGCAATGAAGAACTATTGAATTTGAACAGAGCAACTTTCGAGTTTTTAGCCGATTGCTCCCAAGCATTTATTTTATGCTTATTTGACAATTTAAAAGAGTTTGGACAAGTCTTTACAAATAAAAAATAGTTACTGTCTACTCAACTTCACGCTGTATCCTGCACATGGCAGGATAGGCAGAGGGAACTTGGGAACCTAGTGTTAAGACACTCCGTTCCACTTCCGTTCCCCGCTTTGGCGTGGCGAAATTGCCTTGCTTTTGCCTTGTGCCAGAGCGAAGACATGAAAACATTAAATATTTAAATTTTAAATATTAAATATTTAATTTCTAAAAAAATTGTTGGAATTTATAATTAATAGACGAGGTAATAGATATGTATACAAAGAAGTGTGCAGGAAGAGTAGTGTTTTAGATTGAGAAGCGTGAAGGTAGGGCAGAATTAGAGTACCAATACATCATATACCAATATTTTGTTTCAAGATGAAATATCAAAAAATTATATATTTTTTTAAGCAATAAACAAATGAAATGGTTGATATAACTATAAAATATGTGAAATTTAAATGGATTCAAATGATATGGCTTATTATTTTGTTGTAGAGCATAACGTAACAAAAAGACTTAATTTTTCAGGAAGAGGATAAATATGTCAACTTACACTCAATGCTTAATTACAAATTATTAAAATAATGGTTAAGTAAAATGACTTGAGCGACATCAACAAAATATGGTGATTTCTATGTCAGTTGACACAATGAGCTTCAAAATGAGAGCAAAGTTACTGTAGGGTTTAAGCGACAAAAATTGCTCTGAACAATATGTAACCGAGCTCAAAAGAGGCACACAAATCCACTGATTCCAAATATTCAATATCGCAAAAATGGCACTTAGCCTAACTAGCCTTTCAACCGTCGATATCCACTTATATAAACTAATTCTTTTCTATTTCTAAAACATTCAACACAGCCCGAATTCTCATAACTAATCATTAACAAAAAGTAGATCTGTATAATTTTACATAAGTTCTGAATTATTGAATATGGAGTACAAGCATAAGCATACAAGCTTTTTTTACATTCTATCATAAATTGAATAATAGATAATAATGTATAGTAAACTATTTTTACGTATTTCTTGACTTTTTTTACGTATCTTTAACTATTTTTACGTATTTCAAACAAGAGAAGTAGTATTATTTCGTAAATATGTTTTTCCATAACGCAACTTTGAAATGCAGTTTGAGATGTAAATCTCAGAATCTCTACTCGCTCTACAGAATCCTAGCATTTCCATAATTCATGTGACTCGAGCTGTCCCACGATATAAAAATTTACACTACGGTGGAAAACGTATGTCACTTATCATGTTCCGGCGGCAAAATTAAACGTCACAGATTGTATTATTTATTTTTTTAAATTTAGAAAACATTTTATGATATTGTAGTTGTGTTATTTTAAAGAATGTGATGAAACCTGTCGTGGTGCAGCGGTATAAACGTGTGACTGTATCCGATGGGTTATGGGTTCGATCCCCACTCGAGGAAATGAAATGTTTATATATTTTCAATTTAAATATTTAATGTTTTAATTTTTTCGCTCTGGTACAAGGCAAAACGAGGCGTTGAGTTCCGCCTCTCAACACGCTATGCCTCAAAATTCGGCGGAAAGTGGGGAACGGAACGGAACGGTGTGTCTTAACACTAGGTTCCCAATTTCCCTCTGCCTACCCTGCCATGTGGGATACAGAATGAAGCTGAGTATCAGTATGAGTTAATTTAAAGTTATTTTTGATGAATGGAAAGTGGACTCTATGACTCAAACTAAATATATACAACATATTTAGTTTTTATACGTATTTAAAATGCCATTTTGGAATAATGCTTATACATAAAGCATTAATACATTACTAATAAGCTCAATACATTAACCATCTATTTATACTTTTTACGCATAAATTTTGTAATCATTAAAATCGTTTCAAGCGAACAACGAATGCACTACTAGCGTTTATATTTTCTTAGTCCAGCCCATGATGATATAAGATAAAATAATTTTTAATATGTATTTTTTTCTTCAATTACTGAAGAGACTTCAATAATTTTGAGTTACACAAAGATGTTCATCCGGCTTCATTTAATACAAAAGGATACAAATCCAAATATCTTTAAGTATGTATAGTATGGAAGACGTATTCAAAATTAAATAGTGAGTAGACAGACTGTTTCGAAAAGTTTAACATTAAAACTGCTTATTTGGTCAGCTTAAACGTTCTCTCAAAAGCTTGTGGCTACAACTTTGGGAATTTTAAAGTGGAAAAGAAAAATAAGTTTTATTTATAAAAAGACGGCAACCGTTACGACAATTTAGAGCAGCTGCAAAGTACCATAGAGAGTCGAGTATGAAATGTTACTAAAATATAACTTTTGCATATTTGAGAAGGGAATGTGACCCATTCAGTCGTGCTCGCCTGTGCTTCGCTCCGTCGGAATTTTGTCAAAGTACGTCCAGCGACAAATATTCAGTGCTTTTCTATAAGATGACAGCAGACGAGCCGTGTTTGCTTAAAGAGGAAAATGCTACAAACTTTTAACATAACTGTACTAGTTTACTAAAACTTATAAAGTTTTAAACATTGAACATTAACGAGAAAGTTTGTTATAAATGTATCTTGAGATCCATCCCGAAAGTTACGTATCCTTCACACTGCTAGGACCACATATATTTCGGTTGACGAAATTCGGTCACGTACATATTGGAAGAAATTGTATCAGGGAACAAAATCAGCGGATACAGCGAACTTACACTTAGGAACTTGATAAGATGTGTTTTTGGATTATAGCTCCTATTTTCAACGTCCTAAGAAAATATACGTTAGCCTGATATACATACACACACATGTGAACTAGAGTACCTGGTCTTGATAAATCTCTAAAGCGCGCCGTCACTCCAAACTCCATTGGAATTTTGTCAAAGTCTTCACAGTGCGTGCTTGCTAAAGGAGTCATATGTCTTCTTGGAGTATTCACGGCTTTGTGGTTCTAAGCCATTAGTTTAGCTCTATCGTCTACTCTAAGGCAAAGATTTTCAATTTGTGCAAAACGGAAATATAATAAAAACAAAATTGAAACTTAATATTTACTGGTTTTTTTAAATAAGAATAATAAAATTTATATCTTTCTGCTTTAGTCTGAAAATAAAAATCTCTTGTAAAATATCGTGCGAAATTGAATAATTCCGACACGTATTCAGCTCGACCCCGTGCGATTGTTTAGTTATGCGTGACCATGCGACATCCGACTCTAGCATACCGACTCATATTTTCCATAATTTGTAAATTCAATTTATGTGTAGAAGTTAAGTCAAACGTAAGAATCTTTATTGAGTAACTTAAAAATATGATACTATTTTTTTAGTGCATTTATTATTTAATTTGCTTATTTATATCAATTAATTTATTATTATCAATAAAATTATGCTTTCTTTGACTAAATGTCTTAAAAAACATTTTTTTTACTTTACCCTCAAAATAAATAAGTTGATCAAAACGTGTCGCTGTATTAATTTTCTCGATTATTAGTTTCGGATTGAAACCATTGCGTTATAACAAATATACACTGTTAGCGTCAGAATGGCTTCTAGTTCAATATCTAGCGGATACTTTAATAATATCTATAATAATCTTGCTCTAGTTATAACCACACAATACAAATAGTATACTAGTTTTCATTCCTTAGGGGCTGTATTAAGCGATAACTTAGCTCCTTGTTTTCACGGAAGACGTTACGTCGACATTGCATTTATTCATTATCTATTTGACAAGAATGTATATGTCAACTTTATTTTAATAATAATTACTCATACTTTGAAGGTAGTGCATACTTTGTAGATAATTAAATCAACAGGAAAAAACTCCTTATCACTTTTAAAATATTTCGTTAATCTATTCATCATTGCCTATAGAGTGACGGAACAACATGTAATATATTTTTGTATGTTTTCATGTGGGAATTGAACCTCCAGCCATGTTATTTAAAGTCAACGGTGGCTTTTTGAACCAACGTCACGGTTTGCCTTGTAACTTGCAAGGACATAAAAATATTACGAGTAAATTCATCATACCCACAACTGTCTTCCTTACATTCACACATTTATGCCATATATTTTTATTGTTATATATTACATAAATATATACTCGTATAGTTCCGCCTCAACACGCAATGCTATAAATTCGGCGGGATGTGGAAGATGAAACGGAGTGTCTTAACACTGGGTTCTCAAGTTCCTTCAACCTACCCTGCCACGTGCCGGATACTACGTGAAGCTAAAAAAAGGAAACAAATATGATTTACTCAGCTTCACATTGTATCCTGCACACGGCAGGGTAGGCAGAGGCAACTTGAAAACCTAATATTAAGACAATACGTTCCACTCCCGTTCCCCACTTTTCGCCGAATTTGAGGCATTGCGTGTTGAGTGACGGTACTTAACGGCATGCTTTGCCTTGTAACCAGAAGGAAGAAATGAAAACATTAAATATTTCGTTTGAAAATATTAAATATTTCATTTCCTCGAGAGATCGAACCCACAGTCGGTCATCTACTAGTCACACGTTTGTGCCGCTGTACCACAACGGACTTCAAATATAATTTAATAAACTTAATAAGATATTATATGTTAATATTTACTCAATCCAAACATTGTTATAGACGGGCCATCTGTCAGTCGTAATTCCACCAGACATAGCGGACGGCGATGGGTCAGAGGCCGGAGCTCCCGAGGGAGGCTCAGTTGAACTGCGATGCACCGCAACTGGCGTTCCAGAGCCCACGGTATCTTGGAAGCGTACGGAAGGCCGCAACATTGTATTTAGAGATGAAGATGGCAGCGAATTAAAAGGTAAGCTATTTCTTTAAATTATAGAACATTTTACGTAAAAATATAACAGTAAAATAAAATATGATTACCTACATATATGCTAGCAACATAATTAAGTTGTAACAAGCGTATAAAAATTTCGACGTAGTTTGACGAGAAAGTATGGCTTAGTTGATCAGAGCGCTTGGCCATTTCTAATAGTATTCAAATAGTATATTTTAAAACTATTTTCATAGACTATATTTACTACCTTTTTGGAATTGTTAAAGCCTTATACAGCCTTATAGGTAGGTATATAAACTCATTTTAAATAAAACATATATATAAAAAAAGGCCTCTATATATATATATATATATATATATATATATATATATATATATATATATATATATATATATATATATATATATATATATATATATATATATATATAGGTGTTTATATATATATTAAATTGACAATTGCGTTACAATTAAATAACAATTGAGGCCTGTCGTGGCGCAGCGGCACAAGAGTGTGACTGTAACCGACAGGTTCTGGGTTCGATCCCCAGTCGAGGAAATGAAATAAATAAAATTTAATGTTTCATTTCTTCGCTCTGGTAATAAACTGGCTAAGCGCGGCGTTGAGTTCCGCCACTCAACACTGCAATGCCTCAAATTCGGCGGAAAGTGGGGTACAGAAGTGGAACGGAGTGTCTTTACACTAGGTTCCCGGGTTCCCTCTGCCTACCCTGCCTCGTGCGGGATACAGCGTGAAGCTGAGTAATTAAATAACAATTGAATAAACAGTGGTACTATTATTAAATGTGAAATATATTCGTAAAACTATCTAAATACTGTGAATTTATTTATTTATTTTTGTAGTTTGTATAACTATATTTCACTTATAATGGAGTAGGCAGAAGAAATTTAGTGTAAGACACTCCGTTCACGATCTTCCGTCTAATATAGCGTGTTAAATGGCGATACTCAATGCTGCGTCTTGCCTTGTTACAAGAGAGAGGAAATTATAAATAATTCATTTCTCGAGTGGAAATCGAACTCACTATTGTATTCAGTCACACGCTTGTGCCCCTGTGTTACGACAGCCTCACTGGACTTATATTGATGTAGAGTATAAAAAGAGCGGACATACAATGAAATTGTTATACATTTAACGCCATCTTCTTATAGTACTCTAATAATTATTTACGTTTATCATTAAACTTGCATGTTTACGTCTAACTGAAAGGTAATACTAGATAAGCTATTACCAACGCGACAAGTGGTGAGGAAAAAAATTTTTACTCTCAGCTTCACGCTGTATCCCGCACGAGGCAGGGCAGGCAAAGGGAACCCGGGAACCTAGTGTAAAGACACTCCGTTCCACTTCTGTTCTCCACTTTCCGTCGAATTTGAGGCATTGCATGTTGAGTGGCGGAACTCAACGCCGCGCTTAGCCTTATTACCAGAGCGAGGAAATGAAACATTCAATATTTAAATTGAAAATATTAAATATTTCATTCCCTCGACTAGGGATCGAACCCAGAACCTGTGGGTTACAGTCACACTCTTGTGCCGCTGCGCCACGACAGCCCTCAAAAAATTTTTAGATAGCGTGAATAACGTTTATAGACAAGGTAGTTTATATATCCGCAACGCTATTACAAACGTCACAGTATTGATTCCTATCATATTTAAAATGGCAGTAATCAATATTCAATACTCAAAAAATATTCGAGGCACGTTTTCCAGTATATATCACTTTCCTGCTTGTATCGAACGTGACAATATTTGAAAGTGACAGGATATATTCATTAATTTTCTTCTCCAAATTCTATTTAGACAGTAATAACCGTAAATTCATATTGAAAACGGAGTATAGAACGTCAATTTACTTTCAATTCTATCTGTATCGGAGGATTTCATAAAGTGGTAAAAAAGAAACAAGACTAATTTTGCATTCAAAGCCTGCCCGAAGCGGGAGCAGGTGCTTGCGTGGTTAAAACATTGGAGTTTTATGGGATTTATTAAGATATCGCCTTAAGATATTGAAAAGAATGATTGTGATATAAAATAAAAGCAAATACTGTGTTACGAAAAGTGACAGGCTATTTATATGCATGATGATCGAGAAAACAATCATAATAAATAAAAGATTACCTTGTCTATTCGTTCAGAATTTGCTGAAAATTTAATTTAAAAGTTAGTGTTCTCTGACGTCGTGATTGATATTCATTTCCTTGGAAAAAAAAAACGCTCTCAAAGAACTCAATTACAGCTTAAACAAAGTGATGTAACAATCGGATCTTCGGTCAGGAAATTAAATGGACGCCTAAGTGAAAATCGGCTCGAGTTGTTATCTTTTATAGTTGTTATAGCATACCCCAGCTAGAATAAGAGGTGAAAAGACAAGAGTTTGAAGCGATTACTGGGGCGCTTATGTGAACACATACGCGCATTCTCGTTTCAAAAGTATTTATATGGAATTCCAATTTATGCTTTACCACCTGAAGTTAAAGTGCAAATTGGATGACTATACTTATGTATTTAAAACCTTTCTAAGCGACCGTTTTGCAAATTTGACCCGTTTTATTTAAGCCATTAAGCGTAAACAAAAGACTCGCGGTCGTGGGTAAACAGAGGGTGAACGTAATAGTTACAGGGTGGAGGCGCGTTGCCTTAGTATTAATTGGACATGTTATACACGCTTCAACAAATAAGGATTGCCGCCCAAACGGCCCGGCGGTCGGTTTCCTTGTGTTCCAATTCATTGTTAATATTTAGCAGGCAAACCATTGACTCTCATAATTAAGTTAATGTTTACTTTTTCTTTTAGACTTTCAGTCATATTGATATATCACATGTTTTAAAATGAAAAATTGTTATTTAGAATTGATATTGAAATTTGTTATTTATAATTTATATGAAAATTTAGTAATTTTAATATTATAATTCAATATGTTTTTTGTTTATAAGTATATTCTATTCTTATATAGATATATGTTATACCTATAGACTACTAGAGACGCAAACGCAGCTTCACCCTCTTAAATTTATAGTTATTTTATAGCCAAATTATGCAAAACCTTACCACGTTATTCTGATGTATGTCTTAGCTATATTATTATAAAGTTTCAATTAAACCCGTTCAATAGTTTTTGCGTGAAAGTGGAACGAACATCCATCCATTTTAACAAGCTTTCACATTTATAATACTAGAATTATATATACGACCCAAACAGTGCTTCGCTCGTTTAAACACATGGTTATATTATAGTCAAATTATACAAAATCTTGACATAAATTGTAACTGTATGGTTTTATAATGTATAAGCTATACTACTGTAAGATTTATCTAAATCCGCGTAGTGGTTTTATATGGAAGTGAAAGATATATGCCTCCTCACAAACTTTCACATTCAAAATATAAGTAGGATTTAAAATGAATTACATACATACGAGTAACTGTCGCAGAGTTACATTTTTAAATATCTATTCTAAACACTAAACGATCAAGGTAGACGAAGAGAAATAAAAACGAAAGTCCTAAGTAAAAACGTATAACATTCCGGTTACCGCTTTGGATTATTTTAAAATGAAAAATAGATATCAAATATCAAGATCAAAACATGAAACTTATACAATTAACACAGAAGCTATAAACAAACTGAATTATCTTAAAAATGTATATATTATTAATTTGTGTCACAAGGGTACTCTTAAATGAAATATAATTAATCATACTGAGAGGCGTGTGTGATTAGTTAATTACAATTAGTTATCTCCAACGTGAACGCGACGGTGTTGGGCGGACGTCGGCGTCGAGTTAATTAACTTAGTTATTACAAAACGTCACAAAGCGATCGTATATGTAATTATTATGTGAGGACTTGGTCTGTACGTGAATTTAAGTTGAACATAACGCTCGGAACACCAAAATTATGATCTTGTTAAATACTAGCGACCCCCGACTTCGCCCGCTTGATCTATATACTTTTTAATTACAAATCTGCATTGCTCTCGTTTTTTAATAAGAATATTTTCTTAAAAAATATATAATATATAGCAGTAAAATATCAGCATAAACAGTTACTTATAGACATTTTGTCGTTTTTTTCTAAAATTATGTAACTTTCTATTTACGAGTACAAACCGATTTAAATAAACCAATCACTATGGGATGATTGCCATCCAGCCAGAAAAACAATGTTAAAAACTGCAATTATAAAGGATACGCTGTTTCTGAGATTAGCGTGAACAAACGCATAGACAATTAAACAATATTTTAAATATTGTAATTTTTATTTATTTATTTATTTAACACTTTATTACACCAAAAAAAGTATGTACAAGTATAAGGAAAGTAAAACAAAATTTTCAGAGAAAAAAATTCTGTTCCACTAAATAATCCTATTGCTTGGAGAAAAGTGACTTATTGACATTTATTTTGATGTTTCAAATTCCTCTTTGGTAAAATAAGCGTAAATTTTTTAAAAAATCATTTTACTTTGAAAAACATCAATTTAAACAATAGATAAATGTCACATTTTGGATTATTTACTTTATTTTTTTTTGTTTTCAACGAAGTGTAGCATATATGGGCCTCACCTATAAATGGTTAAGATACAGCGTACTTTACTTTTCTCCTAATTTTCGAATTACATTTTGTGTTGAGGGGTGAAGCTCAACCTGCTTTTATCTTAATACAGCGGGAACATGAAAATAGATCAAGCCTATTAATAATTGCGTTTTCAATCTGATGCTCTACTCACCCTCTAAATATTTTCTAAAGTTAACTTAAATATTGCCCTTCCTATAACAAGATTGGAAAACAATTAGCTTATGAGTAATAATGATGGTAAACGGCTAAAGCCTGGACGAATCTAGTAACAAGTTGCCAACGACGTGTACCGTTCAAACTTTATAACCCGTTAATAAAACACAATTCCATGCAGGCGCTTTGGAAATAACTACATACAAAAATATATATGATTCTTATTATTTTAACTATAAAGACCATTTTGCCGTAAAAAATTTCCAAATCTTTCGTCAACTGTACGTAACGCAGTATTTTATGTCTTCACCCGAGATTTAGGATCGTGGGTCGTATGCCATAATAAAGTTATAAATTGTTTCCATTTAAATTTAATTTGACAGTCAACGCTAAACGCCGAATTGCCGGGGTAATGTTTTGATTAAAGCACGCCGGATTAGCGATGCTTAATTAAGAGAAACTTGGTGAATTCACGAAATTTGTTTTGAAATGCGCATGCCAATTATGTTACTTTATTTTGTATGAAAATTCATAGATAAATGTTGAACAGGTATATAAATGCTGAAAAGGTATATAATATAATATAAATGTTGTTCCACTAATAAGACACCTGTGTGTATTGTACATGTACGTATACAATATGATGCTAAAAATGAACGATTAATGAACGATTTCTAAGAGTTGTTATTATTTTTTTGTTATTTTTAGAGATACTGAATAAATAAATCTTTATATGTCTATCATAAAATATTTATTCAGTATGATAAAGATGAGTTTAACGGCATTAAGTAATTACGTGTTACATGGAATAACCCAACGTTGCCTTTATACATATATTATAAGCAAATCACGAATAGAATAATCTATTCGTATAAGCTGAAATATGAATTTATGTTAAATAAAACAATTTTAACCGGATTAATCGCGTATGTTTAGTATGGTACATTTTTCCTAAATTATATTTTATTTATAAACATTTTTTCTACATGTGACTAGAGCTTACGCGCGTTTAAGCGTAAAATATGTGAATACCGTGAAAATTGCAGATACTTCTTTTATTTAATTATTGTTATAAAACAGTTTAAAAATGTAAAAATATATTTAAAAGTGAATTTTCTCGTTACTATAGTATTCAAATAAGCAATAAATAAAATAACCGTTTGTATGTTTATTAACAAAATTAATTTAAGTATTTTAAAATGTTTTAATTGTGTAGACACGTACATTGTTGTTCGTTTGTAAGGTATATAGTACTAGTGTATGAAAGGATCTTTTAATTAAAAGGTGCGCTATTCCGGGATATGTTAGGTTTTAATCAGAAATACAATAGATTGTTAATAAAAACTCAGTATCGTATAAATATTATTTTTTCTGCTTGTAGTAATAAAAAATAGTTCTAGACTGTATTATATTTATGTATATATTTGGCGATGAAAAGGGAAATACACTATAAATATAGGCTTTATTTCTCACTGAAGGAAAATTTATATTTAAAATGGTAATGATTTTGTTGTTGAGCTGGATACACGACATATTACGTCCTCAAACATCAAAAACTTGAATTTTTAACCTTGTAAAAAAAAGGTTTTCAATATCTCTAACTCACGCTACTCGTTTTTTCAGATGTTAATGATAAATTAAAAAAAAGAAAAGTAAAATCAAATTGAAAATAAAATATAAAAAATCGACAGCTTAAAGGCTATAAAATGCTAAAACGTTTCGGCATGATACTATTTTTAACAATGTTAAAACGTTGATAAGTAATAGAATTACCCATACACCAACATGGTATCCTGTGTGTAAAAGCTAACGTACATAATTGACTTATTCATCGCAGCTCGTTTTCATTACAAATAGATCGCTTATACTTTTATTTATGATATATTTTGAAGGGCACAGTTAACTTTATTCAATTGTTTACGTAAGTTTGAAAAATATATTTGAAATAAACAATTTGTACATATTATTTATAGCTTGTATATTATTTCTAGCTTTTCTCTATAGGTCAGATATTCAATAATTGAAATATATTTATTATTTAATTTAAATACTATTTTTAACACGTTAAGGAATATAATTCATCACATGCTACGTGGTATGCTTTATAACTTACATTGGTGTTTAAGAAATTCTATATTTTTTTATTCATTATTCGCCGTTTTAAAGTACATACATGAGTTTTAACCTCTGCAACCTATAACAGCTTTTTATATGTACATATATTCCGAGGAAATAAAAACATTTGTATAAGAAATAAAATTAAAAATATTGTTGTAGAATATGGATCTGACAACTTATCGTTCAGTCAAGCACGATACCATATCGACTATATCGACAATAATTTAGTTAGTTTTAAAGTTATGTAAAAGTCTAGCCTTTTTTGAAATAATAACATTTGTACTGTTGTATATTAAATATTTAATTTCATGAAATAAGGATTTTTCATATAAAAAAAAACCTTAATTATATTGTTTTCAATTTTTGTTTTCATTTCATACTTTTCTTTCTTCAGTGTAAAATGACAGTTACTTCTACGTACCCGAAAATATTGAAGTTGTTTGAATTGAATCTAAAATACATATGATTACATCGAATCATTATTATATTTTAATATCCTATACAAATCGATTGGTCGTTGCGGTCAGTATCGGCATTGGGTATCAAAAGGCTCGTATAAGTGAATTACCCTCGGATAGTTTACATCTGGCGAACATCGGTTTGGCAACGCCTCACCGTTGTTGGCGCTTTGCGCTAACGCGGTTTTTCCTTTATGGATTGCCCTTACATAAATAATGGACAATTTGTTAAATATATTAAATATTATTCTATGTGATATTAAACTCATAATATGTATCATATTACGTATTTTCTAAATAAGATTTTTTTCCTAAGTATTGATTAAAATTTTGAAATTAGTGATAATATTTTGTTTTAATATACATGTTTTTCGTTATTTTTACCTTTTTAGATAGATATATCTAAACAAGGTGATAGATATAAAATCTTATTATATATAATATATAAAATCTTATTTTTTGTTTTACACTTTTTATATGTAGCATTATTTATTAAAATAATTGATATTTTGCAGTAATATTGTAAATAGTTAAGTTACTTCACTAATGATTTGATGTAAGATATTACAAAAGAGTTTATTTATATTTCAGTAGCAATGATGTATAATTTTAAATTTACTATTTGTAAGCTTCTTTGTAAGTTCAGACTGCGATTAATCTTTATAATCTCAAGCGAAATTAAGATTTACGAAGACTGAGAAGACGAGTCGTAAGTAAGATTCAACTACTTATACAAAATATTAAGTTTACTGTGGTGAAGTATTAAACTTTGCGTGCATTGTTTTAGTTGCATTATAATATTTACTAACCTATATACATAAAAATATTTTTTTAGCTTTAACCTGTACCCCGCACATGCCAGAGGGAACCTAGGAACCTATTGTAAGATACTCCATTCCGTTCCCCACTTTCTACCAAATTTAAAGCATAAATGTTGAGTGGTGCATCTCAACGTCTCCCTTTGCCTTCAAATCAAACTAAGAGCTTATAGAAAACTTTTTATTTACTCAAAAAGAACAATGTACGCTTATATTGAGAGAATCGAATCCACTGCCTGTCGCGTTTACCTTACCTTACTTTAGTCACATGCTTGTGCCACTGCGTCACGATAGGCCTTTAATTTAAATTCCTTTACATTAATAATGTATTTTGTATAACGCATTGGCATAGTTGAGGTGATTTGTGCGTTTACTGTCACTTTCGAACCTCTTACGACTTAAACGACATATAAGTATATGTTATTTTTTATAAAGATTTCAGTTAAATATGCTAGCAATTTTGACTTTATACAAAATTTATATTAAAAACTGGATTTTTATATATTTCAATTTATTTTAGTTAATTCTAATCCCGACCTCTATATCGTTCTACTAGTACCTATACCGAATAAAAAACTCTACTCGTAATTAACTCTTATATATTAGTCTAGCCGATATTACTTTAGCAACGCTTCGACGTTCTTGCTATTCATTAACACGGTTCAAGTTTGACTTCATCCTAAATATAGTTTACTTGATTGAGATTCTGGAACTATAATAAATGTTTAATATAAATATTTATATATTTCAACTTTATGAGAAATTTCGTTGTGGCGTAGTGAGACATGCGTATAACTATCAACTCAATGAGGTGGGTTCGGTTTTAACTTAAAAAAAAATAAAAATTAATATTCATTTAAGTTTGGCGGAGAGATGAGAATGAATGACTTAACACTGAACCTAAAAAATAACTTTAAAAGATCAGTTTCATTGAATTTTATTTTTTTATTTCATATTTTACTTTATTTCATTTTCAATCACCTCGATTTTGTATCTTTTCGTTGTGAATTTTTATTTATCAATATAGATAACGGAAACTAACGCTACATTTTTTATAAACTTAATATGTTTCTGTTTCCGTTAGCATGATATACTATCAGTGCATCCTTTTATATGAATATAGAACCAGTGACTGGTTTCCATCATAATTATATAAGGAAAATCAGTTTCCGTCAGCAAAAAGTCAATTAAAATTGACTTAATTTTAGTATAACTTAAATCTTAGAATTATGTAAATGTATTTGCATTCTTTTGGACGAACAAAATTTTGTAAGTAGTAGATACATATTTTACTTTCGCTGTCACCCTGTCAATATATATTTCTTAATTATTAACATTTCTTAGTTATAATATGTTCTTAAATAAATGTTATACATGTTAAATTAAAAAAAAAAAGCTGTACTCGCTCATCATAATGTCTCACGAATCATGTGGCTTATAATGAAAATACACAATTTTTATTCCCAACATATGGTAATGATATTTGCAATTAATTTTGCAGTGTGATTACAAGTAATAAATAACGGTCACAGGTGGTGGTGATAACGTTGCTCACTTTCAGCACAAGAATTTATTCATCGTTTATTTAGCTCATTCAGGATGCTAATTTACCTTTCTTATTCCTAAGCGATGAGTGTTCTCAGAATTTTGAAATTGTATACACTTATAAATTTCATCGAAAAATTGTTATACTGTTTAAATGGATATTTTTTATTTTATATACAATTATTTTTATATAATCATTCATAGAGCTTGCCTTGGTGCAGAGGATCAAGTGTTCGACTGTAAAAGTGACAAGGTTTGGGTTCGATTTCCATTCAAAAAATGAAATATTTAATAGTTAGTATATGTATTTCGCCGATCATTTAATAGTTTTAGTATCATATAAATAACTCGAGTATGCACTTGATAGAACGTGGTTATTGCTGTGATTTCAAGATCACCACTTTTTTCATCAGACTACACTTACATTGTATGTATATGTATTGACATATAATAAACTAATATTATAAAGAGGTAGATTTTATTCACCGCCCTAATCTCAGACGCTACTGTATTTAAAAAAAAATTGTATTGAATAATCCTTTTAACGAGGAAATTTGTACACTTAATTATATACATGTTATTATGATTAAGTAATTTTTTACAATATAATTAAGGTAGAGACGACTTTTTTGTAGTATTCTTACCTAAGTATATTTTGATATTCATTTCATATCAAAGGTTCAAAGGCAAAAGTTAATACAAATTCAAACCCTATACTTGTATTCAGTCAGCTGTATTTTTATATTAAAAGAATTGCTTTAGATTATCTACATAAAAATACAAGATTATTTGTTTCAAAATAATTCCAATATATTTTTTGAGGTTTAATAAAATGAGCTCTTTTTTATTCACATGCTTCCTCGTTGTCTATTTTTGCTAATTAAAAGAAAATCAAATATCCCGTACTTTGTATATTTGTTGATTGGTTCAAGTGAAATATATTTTTTTTCACAAAAAACAAATTGAACCAATCAACGAATTCTATAGCTAAATATACAAAATTGAAAACAGAAAACATATAATTCCTGAGTTAATAATTAATTAAAATTGATTTATTTTTTCTTAGTAATGGACAACTACGTGGGCACAACATTGTCACTGAAAGGTCTTAAGAGGACCGATATGGGCACTTATCTTTGTATAGCTGCGAATGGGATCCCACCAACTAAGAGCCGACGTTACGAAGTATCAGTATATTGTAAGTATTATCATCTTAACATATTAAAAATCTAATTACATTTACTATTCAAGTGGTTAATCTAATTCTTTGAAAATACAGAATTATTTCTTATAAACACAGAACTACTTAATAAAATTGAAAAAGATATTGATTATAAGGATTATGTTTTGCTATGGCGCAAGTGTGACTTCCATTTGAGGAAATAATACATTTAATATTTGAAAAGAAGAATCGGAAGTGCTTGTTTACTATTGAAATATGATTTAAATTATGAAAATATTTAAAAACTATATGTTGATGCAGTGTGGGTAAAATATAACCTGTCTGGTATCTATTTCTTATAATGAAAATTCAATATCGTATCGTCGTTTCATAACCTTCACTCTATAGCGCAAAATGAACGAATTGAGAAAAGATATAAAATTTCTCGATACTTAGTTTCTTAGCACATGCTATCTATAAAAATGATAACATTTATCATGATATGTGTATGTATGTATGTACTTTTGTTTGACCTAGTTGCACCGATAGTGCAAGTCGTAAGTTTGATTGTGTGGCGTTCATCGGACATGCAAGTCACTTTGCAATGCTACGTGGAAGCGTCACCGAAGTCACTCACTATGTGGCAGCGAGGGAAATCGCAATCGGGTAAAAGCTTTTATTCTTTTTTAATAATTTACATATGTACGCAATATGATTTTTTGATAAAAATGTTACGGTGTGCCAAATTTTAATAACCCTGACAAAAATAAGGTCATCGAATTTTGTAGGTCACAGATCTGTAATACTTCCTGATTTATATATACATCAAACGCCCGTCTATAGCAATTTCATGATATTAAAATGTAATTATATAATGTTTCTTTTAATTAATTTCTCATGTTAATAAATGACTATGTCGAAATGGGAATAAATAATCAAAATATACATAAACAAGAATTTTAATTTTTTTGGTAATTAATTTAAAGGATTTTCGACATTATAATATTTCTAACTAGGATGGGGCTGGGGCTTGGTATTCAAAATTGCCATATAACCCAGATGTATGTATATATTGCATCAGTATTTTTATATGCATCAATATGTATATATGTATTGACCATCCCTGTAATATATGCTCATAGCAGGGAGCATGTCATGTGGAAGAATATCGTGTAAATATCCCCTAAGGGTACTGCTATATTCAACATACAGTGTCAGTAGCAAATACAGATCGGTCGGTTCAGTAATCGGTAATTTATATAATACATACAAAAAACTGAAAGGAAACTTATAATACGTAGTGTATTGATATTTATTATATTATTTTAAAATAATTTTATATATTTTCCGTAGGTGCAAAGCTATTAAATAGCTCTAAGTACATTATATCCGAGGATTTCCTGAATGAATATGCGATGCGCATGAATTTGACGATTAATCGTCTTAAGAAAAATGACTTCGGCGAGTATACTTGCGCTGCAAGCAACGCGTACGGAAAGGCTAATGCTACCATAACGCTAAAAGGTTTGTTGAATATCCACATTTTATTAAAATTTACTATAATATTACTCTCTATAAAAGTCTTTCTGAATTGCTCTATGCTATAATCTTCTTCCAATTAAAATTCATTTAAAAACGATTTCGAAGAAATAGCATTAGAGCTTATAGTTTTAAAAGGAACACTTGATATGTTTTCTTGTTATAATTTATGTATTTTTTGTGATTTAATGAGAAATGTTATATATTCATGGAATATATAACATAACCCTTGGTATTCAAGTAGAAGAATTTTGTGTAAAGGTTTTTTAAGAGTATTGATATATTTAACATTTTTGATAATTGCAATAGATGTAATTATAAACTAACATAAACAAAATATTTAAAAAACAAGTTAGCTTTCAATTATTTCCTAATATTACAAAGAAATTTATTTGACAAATATTTAAAATATTATTTTTAAAAATAATATTAATTTATGAATTATAACAAAATTTATAATCTATCTAAGTATTGGAAGTCTACGCTGCCAGCGTGATGCTGACTGATCTAAAAAACACTACTAAAAATTTCTCTTCTCTATATCAACAGAGACACCACAAAAAACAACAACAACCACAACGACAACAACAACGACGACGACAACAACAACCGAACGAACGACAATTGCAACAACACGACCACCGAAACGACACAAGACGGACAGAAACCAGAACAGCTTGGATTTATCATATATGAACTTCAATTTTTATAATAGTAACGCCTACAGTCCATCTAATAACAGCCATAATGAATACGCTCAAAGGACCGAAAAGCAGAAAGTTAGGCCATCCGGACCGCCTCGCTTCTATGTCTATAATAACGCAGCTAGTTTTTACACTCATGTTATTAACTTTATCATTATTATAAAATTAACATTATTATAAATTGTATGATTAAATGTGTTCAGTTTTCTTTTCGACTGTATATATAGCGGAAATCTTGTCTGTGACATACAGATAAAAAATATTAAATAATTTAAATTTCAATTAAGTTTAATTAGTTACTTAATAATTTTCCTTTGGGTACACGAATATTCTCGCACTGTTAAAAAATTTTTTAATAAAATACTTTTTAATATATACTTTTATTGTATACATTTTTATAATAGTTGTAAATGTTAAATTTAAAACAGAAGTCGACAATAACATTGTATATTTTACATTTATAATATATTTGAATATAATTTTTTATATAATTATGTATAGCGATATATTGTTTGCTTATTATTTTCATAATTAGGTGATAACAAAATGGCTGTTGAATTTTTAATAATTGTATATTGTTGTAAGCTGTTGTCTGTACGATGATGAGATTGTTGATAAAAACAGTCACTATACATAAGTAGCTCAGCTTTAAAATAAACTTTATTACAACGCTTTGTAATTTGCGTTATATTACTATAACCTTTGATTGCTAGTAATATTTTTATATAAGAGTAAAAATCACCAAATACTAATGATTTACTAGAACAGCTTGCATTTAAATTTTAATTTTAACATAATATTTTTTTTTTTAAATTTTATACTTTTTGTACCAGCAATACAAAATAATTTTAGATTAACAAATTTGGAAAACACATGTAAAAACGACAATAAATATAATTTTACACAATGTTTACAAATATTATACAATATACAAAATTAGAAAATGAGTATTTCATTTTGTTATTATTATATTTTTATTAATATTGAAATTGTCATATCATATTAACTCCAAAATATCATGTAATAAGCTTAATGGATTGCAGTTTGGCAATTAATTATAGCATTTAGAAAGTCTTCATTTAATTTTTGATGATATATTTTTAGTATTATTTTTATAGTTCGAAATAAAGCTATAATAAGATGTTTGTATAACAAATAATTAAAAAAATTTTAGAAAGAAATCAATACATTGTTGGATACAATTATATAATATGTGTAAAAATTAAAAAAATGTTACTGTATTTTGTACGACAATACAATTGTAAAGACAATAATAGAGACCAACGTAAATAGCGAGTGCAAGTGTATTTGGGTGACATGTAATATTTATATAATGTCATTTTGTCAATATATTTAAGCATATTTTTATTTGTATTGCTTAAACTTTATTGGACATCGAATTTGTATACGATGTTAACGTAAAAATGTAGTGAATAATATTTTAGTTATATGTCGTATTCATTTTTTGTTTATACTACAATTTTAATCAATGTAATAAGCCGTATAATGGTAAAGGCAATGTTTATTTAACGACACGGTTGTCATAAAAAATACATTCATTTCATTATTAAAGTATTTTAAAGTTTTAGATTAGAAATTCGACATTTTGATATTAAATACCTAATAAATTTGTCTTCCGTATAGTTATAAAATATATTTGTGCTCATGGAAATGGAATGAGCAAAAAATATTAGATAACGAAGTTTCTTTTGAACTTCGTACATTGTAGAATAATTGAACGTATGTGTAAGTAACAGAAAGAATTTATAGTAGATGTAGAGCTTTTATTTTTATTTATTAAAAATGTTTTCTCAATTTCTCTTTTACAAGATTATAAGTTTTAGTAAATAGGCATATTGTTTAATACAGCAGCGTTATAATTTTTTTACAGAATTTATGTGTATAAAATTTATTATAAGCTTTTTAAATAACGTTATTTACTTATATTACCTATTGAAGCTAGGACAATAATTTTATAAGCTAATAAGTATATAATCGCATTTACAAAAGTTGCTTCTATCTTACATTACTTTGTACAGTACTTTGAAAATGTTAGTTATTAGTAAGGTAATTAATATTTATGATATTGAAATGTATTATTTATACATCAAATATTTTATAATAATTAGGATTAAGAATATCAATATAATTGTAGCATTTGCATACAATTATATATTGCAATATGTTTTAACGTAAAATGTAACATTGTGACAATACTCAGAACATTTTTTTTATAAAAATATGAATATCGATTAAAAATTATATTTATGTTAAAATCTTGATGTAAATAAATATTTTTTCTTTAATATTTCTAATGAACATAATAATTTGAACGATTTCATAAAAAACCTAACTTACATAGTAACATTATTATGGTTTATGTATTGCTTAGTATTTTTTGAAATAAACAATAAATACCAAAAGAAAACGATTAGAAATGTAAGGCCCAAGAAGCTTCGAAATGTGGACAGAAATAAAAGTAAAGAATATCATTCGAGCTTATTTTATTGGATAACAATATGACAATAAAATACAGTTAATTCTTTGCTTATTTACAATATTTTGTAATATTCATTTCTACAAAAAGTATTTTAACCAAAACATATGAAATCGCAATTTGATTTATTTCAAATCAAACAATTAATTTACATGCGAATTGAAATATTATATTTAAAACTAAGTATAGTTATTATGATATGTGTATTGATAATAATAATAAATTGTTTATTGACGACAATAATATCTGACAATCTTAAGTATACTGTAAATATTTAATATCAAGTTAAACATTTTAGCATGGACGTAACTATTTATCAATGTTAAATATAAGATGTTAATATCATTTTATGATATTTTAAAATAAAAAATATATCATATATGGTTGTTTTTATTACTATGTCATAGTTAATTATTCCTTATCACAGATATATCGCACAGTATAATTGCGCACAATATATTGACAGTGCACTAATAAAGGGGTTAATGTAAATCTTGTGATACTAATAGCTACCAGAGGTACTAGCAGTTAGTACTATTTGCATCAAATGTATCTTGGACAATTACATAATATGTTTCATTTATTAATGTAATATATGGTGTAAGTGCAGTTTTATGCATTACCCCAAAGCCAGCTAGATAGAATGAAACTCCAAAGCCACAGAGGTTGCAAACCAGGTAAAATAGAAATCAAACCATAAATATAAAATGAATTTCTCAGATATATTTGGTATATAATCATGAATATTTGTATAATAATAATGTATGTTTTATAATATAGAATCATAAATCGTAACAAAATATTAATATATATATATATATATATATATATATATATATATATATATATATATATATATATATATATATATATATATATATATATATATATATATATATATATATATATATATATATATATATATATATATATATATATATATACATGTATATATATATATATATATATATATATATATATATATATATATATATATATATATATATATATATATATATAAAATTATCGTATTGGCTGTGAAGAGAGCTAACCCACACTTTTGGTGAAATTGAGTTAATAGCACCAACATACTCAAAATAATGTGTTCTATCTAGTAGTGAAGAGATCTAAGTGATATATGCAATTATTCTACGTTTTCTTTGAAATTGTGAAAGGAGGCTAATATAAAAATGGTTGTCTTTTTTTAGGTAGTGAAATATTTGTATGCGGCTCAGCTCTTTTCACCACTCACTTTTATTGTTCCAAAAATTCTGAGGATTTCTGTTTGTGAATGGAGATAAGCCACACCTGCGCGCGTAAATAGTCCATTGTACAAAGGATACTTCTCTATTAAGCTAATTAGGTAATTTAGATAAGGAAATGTAACTAAAGGTTTCTTTTTGTAAGTAGTTATTAGTACCGCGCTGTCCACACGTGCATTGCACTTGTTTGTAATTACCTCTAGCAAGGTGCTAGGTCGATTTGGGCTTATTGTCTATTTTGGTATCTTTGGTAATATAAAATTACTGTTTTGCATGGTTCATCTTCAGTAGTGTTTTGACTTCATTCGTGTCAGTTGTAACTTATGTAAAGTTAAGTGCAGTGCGTGTCAAAATGAGTGACCTGCGCCGTGTTCGTAGTAGACGTATAGTGAATAAGTGTCTTTCAGTATCAAAGATTTTGGATGATAATGGTAAGTCTTTCATTAGTATTTTTGCGTGGTTTTTTTAATCATAAAAATAAAAAAAATCTTGATCGTAAATTGTAAATTTAAATTGAAAAAAACTTTGAATAAACCTACAAACAAATCTTTAAATCAGGTATTAATTTGCACACAGGTTTGGCTACAAAGCCTTCTGAAAATCTTCGGGAATCATCATTAAACTCGAGACAATCTTCGCCTGCACCATCCGTGGATAAACGCCTCTTGGAGTTTTTAGATCCTAGCGACGATGACAAGACCTATGTCCCAGACTCGGATAAAAGTAATGTTTCTGAAACAATATTGGATTCGTTTGAAAATAACCCTACACTAAATATTTCTGAGTCTTTAGTTTCTAATGAAATTTCAACCCCGTGTACACCGTCAACTTTTTTCTCTTCAAAACAGTATGCAAGAAGTAAAGACGATGAAGATCCCTTTTCTGGATCAGATGCAGATAGAGACCCAATTTATGTTCCTGAAACTTCCACTTCCCATTACTCTGACAGTGAAGATTCTACACCTCGAACTAAGAGGAAAAGACAAAGAAAGTGTATTAAAAAATTATTACACCAGATGAGACACACATCTTACAAGAAATTGAAGAACCTCACGTCAGTCAAAAGTTGTCGAGAAAACGGAAACGTGCTCCAGAAACATGGAAAAGAAATAAACAAAGACAGCTAAGGCTTGCAGGGAAAGAACACTTGCTCAGGCTGGAAATATTGTGAGAGCTAAGTCAATCAAATTAGTGTCCTGTAAGTGTCATTACAAATGCAATGAAAATATTAGCGAACAGGATAGAAAAGATATATTTAATGATTATATGACTTTAACTGACGAACGATCTAGATGGGCCTACATTAGTAAATGCATCACTAAAAGCTCGCCAAAAAGACGGTATGCAATACCTGATCAAACTACAAGTAAAAGGAAATGCTCATTTGTATATAAATTAACTAATACAAATGGAACCTACCAAGTATGTAAGAGCTTCTTTATGGGCACGTTAGACATTTCAGGAAAGAAAATCGAAACTGTTATGAAAAAGAGCAAATCAAGTGGCATTGTCGAAGAAGACAAAAGAGGTTACAATCCTGCTCCAAATAAAATATCTGAAGATCGGAAAAACATCGTAAGAGCACATTTAAAATCCATTCCAGTAGTGGAATCACATTATTGTAGGAGTTCTTCAAAGCGAATGTACCTTCCAGCGGGACTGTCTGAAAATCGACTATATCGAGATTACCTATTATACTGTAATGAGTATAATGCTGAACCAGTAAGTTCATATTTTTATAAACACATGTTTACCACCGAATTCAATTACAGTTTTCATAAGCCTAAAAAGGACCAATGTGATATTTGTGCTCAATTTAAAAATAAGTCGGAAGAAGAAAAGTTGCAGCATCAACAAATGTACGACTTACATTTATTGAGAAAACAGGAGGCAAGAGAACATAAAAATATAGATAAGACAAGGGCTAAGAGCGATAAAAAATTTGTATGTTATACAATGGATATGTAAAAACTTTTACTTACACCTCAATTAGAAACAGGGCAGCTATATTATAAAAAGAAAATGAAGACATTTAATTTTACTATGTATGATTTATGTACTAAAATAGCTATAAATTATATGTGGCACGAAACTGACGGAACCAAGGGAGCATCGGAAGTAGCTACGTGTATTTGGAATTTACTTTCTGATCTTCCCAAGGAAATAACTGAAGTAACATTCTATTCTGATACAGCTTCTGGACAAAATCGCAACACGATTTTAGCGGCTATGTTTATAAAAGCCTTAAAAACCTTCAGTTTTGAAATTATTAACCAAAAATTTATGGAATCGGGGCACTCCGAAATGGAATGTGATAGCGTGAATTCGACAATAGAAAATAGAGGCCGAAAAATTAATATTTATACACCTGATCAATGGTTCACCATAGCAAGAACAGCAAAAGTCAATAATCCTCCATATATTGTGAAAGAAATGGATTACAGTCAATTTCAAGACTTCAAATCATACAGTCAAAGTCTAATAACAAATAAAAATAAAACCATTGATGGTGATACGATGAGATGGTTGGATGTCAAATGGTTACAATTCAGAAAAGTTTCGCTGAAATCTATTTTTTATAAAAAACAGCTAAGTGAAAATGAGTTCAAAGAATTACCCATAAGTAGAAAATCAACTCGTTATGAAAATGCAACATTAAATAATCTTTATCAATCCCGATTACGTATTGATTGCGGAAAACTGAAAGACTTATTAACCATGTGCAAGAAAGGGACCATACCAAAAAACTATCATAACTATTATGAAAACTTAACTGCAGCCGAAAGAAGCACTGATTCTAATGATTCTGACTAAATCAAAAATAATCTGTCTTCATTTTAGTATTATAATGTAATTCAAGTCAATTCACTTTTAGGATTTATAATCAGAACTTTTTTATTTTTAAGACTTGTGAAAGGAGCTAAGTGCAAAATACCTATTTTTCTCACTAGTCTTAAGATTAATTTTAAAGGTTACCAGTGCTAATGAGAGCTTACACAATACTGTACTAGTTAAGAAAATTTCATTTAGTTTACTTAAATAACTATGTAATTATAAAAAAAATAAACTTTTTGTCTGCGCTTTCAAACTATCAATGCCCATTATCTCAAAACTAAGTGTACGTGGGTTGGCTCTCTTCACAGCCAACACGACGAAATATAATATTATTTATTGAAATTCTTCAATAGTCAAAATATTTTAAGCGGTCTATATATTTAGCCACTTGTAACTTCAACTAGCGACCACTATAAGTCCTTAAATAGTTCAACTTAGAGTAGGTACCTTTTGTTAGTTATAAACCTCACAACTTTAGAACTTTTGATTGGAAAACGCGCACCTCAGTTTCATAAATAAATGATTATGCTATTGTCACTGAGCACGTTTTAGTACATGAGTGTATAACTTATGTAAGTCGGATTTATTTGAAAGTAATTTTCAGAGAGCATCTGGCGTTGCGGTATGAGAGATTCCACTGATCAATATTCGGGAAGTCGCTTCGAAGAACTGTGAAATATGTCAGTCTCTTACTCAATCCAGGGATATGTATGTGAAACGAATTGCATTTTTCAGAATATTTTATATGCTACATTAAGTTAGTTCCATCTAGTTATTAGGTAAAATAATAATATCTATTTATATAAGTTTATATAGCATACTATTATTTGTGAAAAATCGGGCAAATAAGTATAATATAAAAGCGATTTGATGTGATTGAAAGCTCAAAGCTAAAGGTTAAAATGACGAGGAAAAGGAGTTTAAAATATTATTTTCTGTTAATTTTTCATAATGTGTATAAACATGACATTTTCATAGCATTTTAAAAATGATTATTAATTCAATAACGATTTGAAAACAAACATACATAGTAACAATCGTCTTAGAAATCCACGGAGAACACTTTGCAGTGGGCGGGAAATTTTTTGATTTATATGTCATATTTGAATAATATGTGCTGTTTTTTATGAATATAAAAAAAAATATACATAAAATATGTATCAAAGAAAAATCGTTAAACTTAAGAGGAAAATGTACGTAAAAATACATTTAATATTTACGTTGAACACTTAAAATAGAAAGTAAGTCTACATTTTCCTTCTATGATAAACGAGTACAGCGTATCTGTTCTTATCTCATTAAAATCAAAGCTCGATCTAATAATGCTAATATTGCAGTCAACTTAAGAAATTGACAAATTTGTATAAAAATTTAATTCGACTGAAACTTATATTTAATTCTAAAAAAAGTAAATTATAACAACATTATTTACCGATTTGGTAATATTGTTTGTAAATAAAAATAGAGACCGATAAGTTTTGTATTGAGTGGAACAGTACATTGCGTGCGATACAATATTGACAGGTACTTGCTTACATTGTTTTTATGAAAATTAGGAAAACCATAATATTTTCAATATTCATGTAAGCTTCACGCTATATCCCTAGCGGGGTAGGCAGAGAGAACGGAGCGCCAAACGCTACGGTCTCGGCATACCTCTTTCGCCCCGTCCATTGTCAAAGTAAGTAAGTAATATTTATGTAAGGAAATATAACTTAATAATTTCGTAAAACTTGTGTATAGTCAAACAAGCCCTATCATCTTATTTGGCTTATTTAAAATATGATCGCGTCGTTAATACATATTAAATATAGTTGTATATTATATATTTAAAGAAAATGAGTACTAGAATAATTTAAATTGTTATATTAGGTCATTAATTTAAGTTTAACATATGTGACCATTTCCATGTCCACTTAACTAATATAAACTAATGCTAGTAATCAAACTAACTTGCAGCAGCAGTTAGAATTAGCTCTATTACCAAGCTTTTAATGTTGGAGGATTTTGTATGTGATTAATTATTGTTGTTTTAACTTATAGATTTTTTTATTAACAAAGACATACTTTATTTTTATGTTATTTCTTTAAAAATTGTAGTCTTTATAAGCTATTTTTACAAGCCTACATATCTAGGCAGGTACCACATACTCAGTTTAAAATAACTCCTCGCACATTGATTTTTGAAAGAAAATTTACTATGTCCTTCTTACTTAATTGCGATATAAGAAGATTTATATAGCAGTAAATTATAATAATAATAAACTATAATCTTTTATTTTAAAATGTTTACATCTAAGAATAAACTATCAACAAATAATCTGGAAGTCGTTTATACTTACTTTCCTCTCTAGATATGAAATACTGCTCACTTTTACCTCATAATATTGCGTTGCCCTTACAATATGAAAATTTATTGCAATGACGGCTATAAGAATGTGTGGTTAATGTAGAAAAATGAGTGGACAGTTTATTTATAATTTACTACCTTACTTAAAATAAAAGCTTTTGAGTTAAATAAACTCGTAGGCACAAATTGATTATTTTATATGTAACACCGCCATTTCTGTGCATTAAAAAGATTTTACATATTTATCTTTATTTGTATGCAATTTATATATAATTTGTATGAGTTAAACAGAAACCTTAACCAATAATTGAATACTGGATTTTATGAAGTATGTAAAATATAAATGTGTTGTAGCTGCTAAGAGTAGAATTGAGCTGCTGCGCTACTGTAGCTAATAGCATCCACACTTGTTGTGTATTTGTAGAAATTTGTGTGTATATTCTTTCGTCATTGCATTCTAGACGGGTAAAGTGTTTAGTTAGGAGTTATCTGGCTCGTGAGGCAATTAAATATACGTTATAAAATTTTACTATAGTATTTTTAAAAAGATATTACTCTATATTTGGGTATGCAAATGTGCTCATACAAAGAAAATTTTAAATTATAAAAGTAAGGTCCAGTTACTATATTCAGTGACTCAGTATGAAAAACAATTTATCACAGTGAAATCCACAAATGTAAACTGTTAAGCAAATTAAACTTTTTAGATAAAATTAGTGAAACACCATGTTTAAATATGTAGATGTAATATATTAAATAAATTGCATTGTATAGAAATATTATAAAGCCATTAAAAACGTTTTAAGCACTCTCTTACAAATACCCATTATACAAGATGTTCATCGAATATCCAGTATTCCGTCTAAGAACTTAATCTTCTAAGTAAAATACGACTGCGAGATATTCCAACTTCAAGCAATGTTAACGATAATAAACTATGCGATATTAGAGAGTATTATACGAACAATTTGTTTTTACTATATCTATAATCATGAATATCTATAATCATGAATATCTCAAAATATTCACATTTTAAAATATTAATGTATTATATGTATTTTATTATTTAATAAATAGTTTGGAATTAAATTTGTATCGTTAAATATAAATCAATAATTAAGGTAAACTCTGTTCCGTATCCCACTTTCCGCCAAAATTAAGATAATGTATGTGGAGTGGCGGAACCTAACGCCGTGATTTGCCTTATCACCAGAGCGAAGAAATATAAACATTAAATATTTATTCTTATATTATTAAAGTTTGAAAACAATTAATATTTAATTATCATGAGTGGGAATCGAATACACAACCTATTCGTTTACAGTTACATACTTATGCCTCTTTTAGTGGATCTAATAATAAATGAGTAGATAATTTTAATTTTTACTTAATCATTGACCCTTTTGAGTATGTTTTTCATGATTAAGTATACATTATAAGCAATTTTTGAAAATTATACCAAGTCTCGAGACTATAACTTATACATTTTTTTTTCTCAGCCTCACTCTATATCCCGAACATGAGAGGGTAGACAGAAGGAACATGGGTACCTAATGTAAAGTGTCTTGCACTTTAATATATAACAATAAAATATTTTATTATTTACATAATCTGCTAAAGAAAAGCAAATGTGAAGTGCTACAAGCTAGATAACGTAGCCTGGAGTGTAATCCGGTCTTTAGATAAGGCTTCCCACGACCTCGGTCTGTCTCGCATGTTTCACTTAAGTAAGGATTTGATCAAATGTACCAATTTAACTACAGTACTTATATTATATAACAAAAATTATATCTTTTTAATATATTTTTTTCAAATTTCATAATAAATCTTTTGTTCAATCTACTATTTTCTTTTTACCTTTTATACAGAAAATGGGTAGAATGATTTTAACGTTATAAAGGAAACACGACGCTCCTAATAAACAATTGCATTATGATAATAGAGAGAGTTACATGAATCACTGGGCTCTTCCCATGCGAGGCTTTGTATTCAGTTTGGCGGATGACGATAACCTTAATGTAAGCGTCGTCACGGCTGGTGGTCCCAAGAAGGATCGCCTTTGTCGTGGTCCCTTCCGTACGCCCCATTCTTTTCTCTTTATACCGTTTCTCACTTGAGTAATTCGAGGACAATAAACATTTATTGTGCTCGTCTATTTGACAGGCGATGAAGAAATATCGAATGAGTGCGTACATGTTTGGTTGAAGATTTCTCATTGCTAAGGAATTATATGTTCAGCGATTATATGGCTGGTTACAATTTATAGTCAAGTAATGATTCAGTCACTATAAAATTCAAAAGTAAAATACTTAAGGATTTCCGTTATTCGCAAAAGGCGGTTTAAGGCGAACTTTCGTATTCGTTTCTTACGTAACATTTTCTTACAAAGATATAGATCGCTACTTCTCTAACCCGTGACAATTAACTTTCGGTGTCGTTTATCTTAACTGAGATTTAACACTAAGTTATAGGCTCTTACGAGCTACGAGTTTATTTCCTGTGCAAATTTATTTTGGGACTTATACACGATAAGTTATATACTTAATGTTAGCACTCAGTATTTAAAATTATTTTAAGTAATGTTGTAAGGTTAAAATTTTAAAAGATTTCTAGCGCTTAGCATATAATGCCAGTCGTTAATCCCACAGTAAATCTGTTAATAAATGTCGAGCTTAACTTTATTGACGTATATTATCTATGCAACTTTAAAATGGAAACGTGATGTTAATAAAATATGTAAAACGTCAAAGCTATTCGCACAGTGGAGAGGACTTGCATTTTGTATTCAGTTTGGCAGGCAGCGATAACATTAATCGGAGTAAAGTGTCACCTTAAGTGGCTTTCATTGAAAGACCCTTTGTCTGAAATAGGGTACTCTGGCGTCTTATTTTTTACCCCAATTTTCTATTGTCATCGAGTGATGTAAAGTTTTACCACTCAACGAAGCTTTCGTGATACGTCTGTGAACCTAGGCTAAGGCGAAAACCGACTCGCTTGATGGATTGTGATCGAAGACCTCGTAGATCATATTGCACGTACTTGGTCATTTAGTTTTACGATTGATCGTCTTGCTGGATACGTAGATTGAAAATATGTTATTTTCTCTAACTCATATTAAAAATAAGTACATACTATGTACAATTTATAATAAATAGTTAAGCAAAATAATAGGCGTTGGCGTTACATTGCCGTACAATAGGTAGATTGAAAATTGAATACATTTTCATTTAATTTTTTTTGTTATTAACAAAGTGAAGAAGCTACGTGACATCTGTCTAAATAAACATTTACTTTTTTTGTTCCACGTTGTGTCCTACACAAAGCAGGGCAGGCAGAGAAAGCCTGGTAGCATAGATTTAAGACACTCTGTTCCCAACAAGACGAAGTGTCTTGTTGGGAACAGAGTGTCTTAAATCCCATGAATCCCACGTTCCCCATATTCTGCTGAATATGTTTTCCATATTAAAGAAAGAGAAGTAATTATCACACCCTTGTCAGACTACGCTGTAGACTCGTTATCTTTAACACATACTACTTGTGTTCGGGTTTTAGGTAGTATATTTTTTCATATGGGCTAAATGTTTTAGACAGCGAAAAGTAGTATCAAGACACTCCGTTCTGAGTTTTCCAACAGTGCTTGATTATTGGCATGACTTCACTCTGCCCTGGTAAATACAAGTTTTATTACAACGGGATAGTGAAAATAAAGACATTTTTACACACTTCTTATTTAGCTTCACTCTATATCTTACTAACTCATTCAGCTTCCTGTACAAGGTTAGGTAGGTGGACTTGGGACTTATAAACCTATTGTTAAGATACTCCGTTTCGTTCCCCACTCTTCGCCGTATTTGACGCATTGCTTGTTGAGTGGCGGAGCTCAACGCCGCACTTTGCCTTGTTACCAGTGCGAACAAATGAAAATATTAAATATTTTCATTAAAAATATTAAATAGATGTAAATATTGTTGAGCGGGGATCGAACCCACAACTAATCGCGTTTATAGTCACACGGTTGTGCCTCAGCGCCACGATAGACTTCATATGTTCACACACATTTTCTTCTTACTAACAATATGAATGTAAATAAAGTGCTAAAACTTTCTGCCTTATAAGTGTGGGTAGATAGCTTCTATAACTCGAATAAAGTATGTCTATAAACCTAATAATCTAATGATATCTCAACATAAGTGTCGAAATGATACCGTTCTGAAAGTTGCTGTACGTGACAAATATTCCCGTTTGGGAGTATTCTCGGATTGAAAACTACTATAGACTCGCGACGTGACACGAATGGTACATTAGATCTTGGATATACATGCCTTTGCTTACATGTGCCTGTATGGGAATAGGGACAGTGAAAGACGATTGTATCGATATAGTTACTGTAGCTTAGTGTTATTTTTTTACATTGACACCAATATATAAAGTTGGATTTTAAATTTAAATTGTATTTTTACTAGGTAATATTTTAAATTACAATGTTCAGATTTTAAATTAGCAATTTTCTATTAACTTTTAGATACAAAATAGAAATAAGAGCAGCGTTTGTTTAAAAAATAAAACGCTGCTCTTATTTTCTTAGAAAATAAAATCTTTTACTAAAAATGTTTAAAGAATATGATAATTGGCTGAGCTTACGAATAACTTGGTGATGCCCTCGCTGGTGGATGGTTGTTTTATTTTTTAACTATACGCAGTATTTCATATATAGCAGGGTCGGTAGAAGGGACTTACTGAACCTAGTGTCAAATCAGTTACGTATCCCACTTTCCGCCTAATTCTTTAGGCATTGCGTGTTAATAGGCAGAACTCAACGCTGCGGATTGCCTCGTTACCAGAGCTAAGATATGAACGTATTTATGATTTATTTGCAGTCTAACCTAGAATTTGCGGTGTTTAGAGTTGCAAGGTTTTGCCCCTGCGTCAAAACAGCAGGTCTCAGTTGTCCTAATCTTCCCAAAATTATTAGTGTACAGTATTATGTACATAAACATTAATTGAATTTATAAGAATAATGAAAATATTTCATAAAAATATACATTTTCTTGTGGATCGTTTTTATACCATATATAAAACTATATAATCGAAGATCCCTAATTTAATTTAAATAAGTTTTCTGTTGGAAAAGTATTATTTTTTAATAATTATTTTTCATAATTTATTACATGAAACATTCTAGGTATTGAAATGTTTCAAATTTAATAAAGACTGATCAATCTAGAAGACGAACTGATTATTAAATCAAATGCATTCATCGAACAAGTATTCGATTAAGCATGGCTGACTGGCTGGGCTAATCATGTTAATTCAGATAGTACCTACTAATAGATAGGCTTGCTTTGTGCGATTTGTGAGTTAGATAATGTGTTTTAAGTGTAATGTGACATATTAATGACATAAAAAGTATATAGAGAGGGAGCCGATGATGAAAGATGTAAGTACTCTTCACATTCACTAACTGCGGTTTTTTTATTGAAAAGACGGCAAACGAGCGTACGGGTCTCCTGATGTTAAGTGATCACCGTCGCCCACAGCCCCGTGCAACTCCAGAGGAGCTACAGGAGCGTTGCCGGTCTTTAAGGTGGATGGGTACCGGGGCCCGGCATTACCTAATGTGAAGCGCAGTGGTCAAAGCCACTACTTAACGCCGGTTTTAAATGCCGGAGGTGGTAACAATCCGGTCGAGTCTGCCCATGCGTGTTGTCATTGCTGACAACGTGACTCTCCCACACGTACTGACAACGTGACTCTCCCACACGTACTTTAGTCGCCTCTTACGACACCATCAGTACCAGGGTGAACCTATTCTAAACCGGAATCACACGGCTATTATTATAAGGGAATATCAAAATTTAGATGGTGGTTACTTTACCTCTAGTATACCGTTAGTATGAAAATATCGAAGCAGATGCATGTTATATGGTGAATTGAGCCTTTTTAAAAGATATACTGCTCAAATATATTATTTTTGTTGTATTATAACTGATCAACATCCACAAACAAGAGTTAGTTAAGAAAATCTTACGATGCTTTGTGTTGGGATTATATCAATATTTATTATTTTATATATTTATTTACCTAACAACTGCTAAAGTTTCATTCAAATTACATATTTCCTGATAGAACTTACCGGTGTCGAGTGTATGCGGAGATAAACTTTCAGCTTTTATAATGTAATGCAAGTCTAGCTTGGACCGGTTCTTGGACCAATATATGTCTATGCGACTTACAAATCTTACACGAAAGAGTACAAATGAACTTTATTGTAATTGCTCTTAAAATAATTGACATAGAATGTAATTTAATAATCAAAATATAATAATCAGGTAGAAAAGAGTTGTATTCAATTAACTCTTATATAGTAAAAATAAAACGTAAATGTAAATGAATATTCATTTGGTTTTAAATTTTGGCATAATTATATAATTACAAGTGTACTTATATATAAGTATGTCAAAATTTAAAACACATTTAAGTTGCATTAATATCAGTTACTTAGTTGACTGATGAACTTTATTTAAAATGATTAAATTTTTAGCTTCACGCTTTATTTCAAACATAGTGGGGAACCTGTCTTACTTTCCTAGTAAGTCACTACGTTCTCATTAAGATACTTTCTTTTCCCATTGTCATGCACATTCTTGAGACTTTGCTTATTGAGTGACGAAACTCTACGCTAAACTTTACCTGGTCATCAGAGCGGCTGCAGCATGATAGACTTCTGTGACATGTAATGTTGTATTGTCATATTATTTTATATATAAATTTGAAAAACGATGTACACAAGTTGGCTTCATAAAAAACATGTATTAATAAATATTATATTAATATTGCAAATAAGAAAAAACGTTAATGACACTTACCATACGAAATATTTGAAGCCGACAAAGTATTGGCAAATGAGTTCAGAGTGGTTTTTTACCCCGTAAATGTTCCAGTGATGCGCGAGTCGCGGGCCGCCAAACACAGAAAACCTTTGAAAAAATGTAAGCTGATTTACCGTGGCCAGGGGCCCGTGTTCACTCGGCCGGCAAATAAAGGCCACCAGACAAATGCTCGCAAATTGACTCGACGTTTTTCACAGTATTCCATATTTTTTATGTAAGAAGCGGCCTATTTGATGAGAAACTCTAGTACGTGCCTCGTATTATTAGCTTGAAATTTTCAAAGGCTTAGGATAGTTCTTTGCATGTAAAGCTCTCTACGCTCTTTGTACTCGTAGTATTCAGAATTCGTAAAGGCCAGCGTTTATTCATGAGCGAATATAATGAGGTGCAACTTTCATGAATCTTAATAATTAATTTGTACGGCTACGTCGGTGTAACGCGGATATTGTAAGGGTAACGTAGCTGAAATGAATTTTGAATTTACATTTCAAAACATTTTAATTATTCCTGTAGAATAATTCCTTTATGATTAAATATTAAAGATACCTATGTAGGCTAATATATAAATAATATTGCAGTAAACCTGTAAAATTAACCAATAATAAATAACTTGAACAATTCCAACATGCCTCATAATAAGTAATGACTCAAAAGTATGCATGCAACATCATCATTGAAATAAAGAGCAAGAGAATAATGAAAAAAAGGTCGACACAAAAACCACTTCATTACAGAGCTTGAAGGCATTAAGATGCTACAACGAGCAAATAAAGCTAAGATTACAAGTTAACCTCATGTTAGTCAGAAGCCCCAATGATAAAGCATCTCAGGAAGATCGTGCCCGGGGAGGGTAGACTAATCCCTCTTTAGCAAAAACGTTTCGTTCCAAAAAGTGATGGGTGGATCGCTAGGGAAAGGATCTTCATTATCCAACGGTGTTTGCAGTTAAGCTAAAGGACCAGAAGATTATTTACTGCCTAATATAAGTTAAAAAACAGAACACATACTCGACGACCTCTGACATGAGAACCGCTTACTCATTTTGTTTCAAAGAAAAAAGGTTTATTAGGTCGACTTACTTCTCTGTTTAAACATGGGGACTAATAGGGTCTCCGAAAATACGTACGTAAGTTGCTAATATTTAATTTATGGTCATTCGAATATCATACAAATATTAAAACAAGATCTATCATGTTTTCTTATTTACGGAAAATTGAATTTTGTATTTTTGGTTGTACAAAATATATTGCCTTTATGTGGCTGTTATGATATAATGATCCGTTGAATTTATTGGCAGGACCTGAGTGAAATCAGATGTAAATGATTAATGAATTCGACGGCCAGCCGCGGCTCAGTATGTATTGAATCTGATTTAATAATATTGCGCAATAAATAGATTAGATTTCTGTAAAATAAGGAAATGTAAACAGAAAAAGGATAAATTACATTGGAATGAAAATTAGCAATCGTATCTAAATTCCGGTGAACTTGTAACAATATTTTTTTATTGTATTTTAATGTTTTTGGTTAACTTCTAGAAATAAAGTATTAATATTAGATATACGTACCTACATATATAAATAAATCGGCATCAAAGTAGTTTAGTATTAAGAACCACAGTGAAACTACTTATTTTTTTATTATTTATTTATTTATTAAAATGGCTACAACCAATTAATTATTTAATTTCCTATAATCAACCTTTCAAATCGAAAAAAACTAAAATATCAACCGTAGCATTGAATCACATTGGATATTTTAATGTTATTATTATTTATAAAATAATAAAGATAATAATTGTAAATTGAAAATTCATACGATATCGGCTATATGATCGTCATAAAAATTCAGGATGATATCTTTTACATTTTTACCTCTGAAAATTTATATTTCCCGCAGGACGCGGCGAGAGCGACCTCAATGATACACAATGGGCAATCGAATTATCATATCGTTATAGGCACGAGAAACAGCTTATATCGCCTGGCCTTTCATTTAAATAATCTATTTTTCTTTTTGCTCAGATTGAGAAAAACTAAAATATTTGAATCATATAATTGAATACTATATGGAACTTTTATGACACATAAAATGTTAATAAATGTTACACATTTCAAAAGTACATGTCTAAAACGAACAGTGGTTTCTAATAGTCAAATTTCTTATTATTTTTATAAAAAAAAAATCTTAGTTTAGTTAAACAATAAAATTGCTTACATTTTCTGACCATTGAGAAAGGAGTGGTTAATAACATATCATGACTCTATATAAATTGAATTTGTCAAATTTAATCTGAACTTATTATATAAAACCAGCATCATGATGTACATTTTAGAATTTAAAATACTTATATGTTTTGTTTGAAAGTACTTCGAATGTTGCTAGAGAACTGAGTTTGTTGGGAAATTTCTCCGAATGATAGTGTATTTGAATAAGAATAGTTGAGCCAATGTGATAGCTAGTAAAAAGTTTCTTACTATGTACAACACACATTTACGCTTTACTAAGCTACATGCCTACGTAGTTTTACAAGTTTATTCTTATATTTATGTATTTTCTTTAATATATCAACAATAGAAGCTAAAAAACCATTCAACAGATTTTTAGCGGTTCGTGAAAAATTAATTACTTGTGATGACTCACAAATAATTTATATGATTCTTACAACATATTTGAAAAAGTAATTTTTAATTTATCTTTGTATGTAATTGAACCATTTCTTAAAAGACTAAACTAAATTTTGATGGAATTAATTTGGAAAGTAATTTTTATTACAGTTGATAGTTTAAAAGTTGATTTGTGTTTAGCTTACGCCGTAAAATTATATTTGAATGAAAAATACTCTTTTTTACTAATATTAAAGTGTTAATCCACAAGAAAAATACTTATTTAACTGGACAGTTTCCAAGAGGCGCGTGTGGATGTGGGTGTATGTTACATTTATTATTAAAAAAAAAATTCTGCTTCACGCTGTATCCAGAGAGAACCCGGCAACTCAGCGTTAAGACACTCCGTTCTACTTTCGTTCCCCACTTTCCGCGGAATTCTTTTTTCTTTTCTTCCCGCCGAATCACAATCTTGTGCCGCTGCGCCACGACTGGCCTCATTAATAATAATAATAATAATATCTTAATTCATTTTCTTTCACAATTAACATTTACAAGGTTGAGTTTTTTACAAATTTCCGCTTTTGTAAAAATCTCCCTACAGAGATGCTAACAACATAAATAAGTTGTAACAAGCGTATAAGAATTTCGACGGAGCTCGGTGAGAACGAATGGCTTAGTTGGTCAGAGCGCTGGAACGGTATTCCAGAGGCGCGGGTTCAAATCCTGCTTCGTTCAAAATTTTTATACGCTTTTTAAATTTAAGTTTAGTGTTTTCTTCCTTCCTGCCCGTGGACAGGGGATCGGATGCATGGCTTTATGGGCCCTCTTCCGAGGTTTCTATCTCCGCTCGTTACGACGAGCGCGTCGTTGGGTGGGCTATGCCCGGGGGAATACAAGCGCCTGCGTTTTTACTCGCAGGCGCAAGGGATAGAGAGTCAAGATCGGATGAGCTGTATGCCACCTGGGCGGTCAGCCCGGCCGGGTGAGACCCCCGGTTACCCGGGGGAGGCTCAGCTTAGGCGACCAGCGACCGAGGTGGCAGCTCAGGAATCGGATATGTGCGTATGTGTCTACATGTTTAAATATATAAGTGTATAAATGTACTTAAATATACACATGTTATATAATTGCAGGTTACAATATTTATTATTTGCTCTCATTTTGCATTAATGCCTCCGTCTCTTCATAATTAAGGTTTAAGATACAGTCAGTAACACATTTTTTTACAATTATCATAATTCATGGCATAAATAAATAGTTTTTTTGTTATTTTTATTGCATATTAAAGATGATAATATACTTACTTACACTTATTTGGCTTAAAATACATGATCTTCATCAGGTAGCGCTGAGCTCTTACAATTTCTAATAACTTATTCTTTGATGCACCACCTCATACAGAAATACAATAAGATAGGACCGATTGCACTAACACAACATATATTCTATTAATTAGTTCCGCAGTGGTGATGTGTCTCAATGTTTTGAAGAACCAGGAAAGTTTTCTAATTCTATTTGCCACAAGTTCAACATGCAAATATTAATTCAGGTTTTGGTCGATCATAATCCCCAGATATTCAGTAGAAGGTACACTATTAACGTGCGTACAATCACATTCACGTTATTAGTAAGTAATTTACATTTGTGAATCATGTTAAACTCAATATTAGGTTGAGTTGTGCTGTTAATAGAATAACAGATGTAATAAGTTTTTGTAGCGTTCAAGGTTATTAAGTCTAGCCATTCAGCGACTATCGCGAGATCAATCTCGGTAGACTTTAGTACTTCTTCCCAGGTTTTGCCATTAAATACCAATGCAGTATCATCAGCATAAAAAAACCCGTCCATTATTTATTTTCATATTACAAAGGTCATTGATGTACAAAAGAAATAAGGTGGGACCTAGTACGCTTCCCTGAGGCACTCTATAGACCAGGTTCACGTTCTCACTTATATATACATCTATTTTAACACTATTTGCAAGGTAAACCTTAAACATTTCCAACGCAATTAATGAACAGAGCCGTTACAGCATCTTCAGTCGAAGTACCCTGTCTGAAGCCGTATTGTGAGTTGGAAAGAATATTATACTTATTAAGATAATTTGCTAGTTTAAATATTTATGACTTTTTCTAAAATATTTGATATAGCGGGTAATACAGAAATTGGTCTATAGTTGCTGACGTGATAGAAATATTCCTTTTTTAAGACACAAGTCACGACTGACAAAAACACTTATTTTAACAAAACATAATTATAACATTAACGTTCTCAATAATTCACAAAAAAAATGAATATAAAGTAAACATTTTTATTTATATATTTTATTATTATACAGGTATATTAAACATATTCTAAAGTAGATGGCACGATTTATTAATATTTCAGAGATTTAAAATGCATAGACAGATCCACCATCGTGTAGCTCTCTAGAATATGTTTATATTGCAAAGTAATTATTTTCTAAAGAATATGTTTGTTTATTTTGCAGAGTAATTATTTTATATAATTTAGTATTAGTCAATAATTTTTCATCTCTTACCGAATCGACGAGAAGTAAACATTATTGTGTAAAAAAAAAATAAAAAAAACTTGATTCTGAAATTTCATTTTTCCTTTATGATAAACGGGGATTAACACAGTGTTTCTTTTAATTTGGGAAATGATTTTCTTAGTTTTAGATGTTTATTATTACTTAGATAATTGATAAGTTAACAAAAAAAGAAATTACCTTAAAATAAATATATAGTGGCCTCAAATTATACAGTGAAAAAAAAAAAGTCATGAAATATTTTAATAAACTAGTATAGGTATACTAGCGCGGCTTTGTCGTCTTGAACTATAAAAATATTTATGGTGTAACACTATTAGAGAAAATTGATTGATTATTTTATAAAATATTTTATATCTATATCTTAACATATATATATATATATATATATATATATATATATATATATATATATATATATATATATATATATATATATATATATATATATTATATATATATATATATATATATATATATATATATATATATATATATATATATATATATATATATATATATATATATATATATATTATATATATATATATATATATATATATATATATATATATATATATATATATATATATATATATATATATATAAGATGTTTATTTATTTATATTTGATTATGTTAAAATATATAGAGACATATAAGTGTCTGGTATACGTGGGCGTTGATATTTATAACCAAAAAAAAATAAAAAACAATTCACGGTAAGGGGTAAAGTAAAAATATTGATGTTAGAAATGTTCACACGCCATTATAATTGAACGCAACGCTTAAAATAACTTATCTCATTTATAAAGCCGACGAATCCGAGAGCGGGTCCCTGTAAGTAACAAAAATATTTTAAATTAATTACACTCGACAAAATAAAAGAATTAGTCGAAATATTCATTCATATTTCATGTCTTGACTTGAAGCATTCTATTATTATCAGAAAAATTTCTCAACCTATACAACTCGAAATGTTATTTTGGAAAAAAATGCCTTTTTATTTTCCGGTACATTAAGGTAAAAAGGAAGCAGCTATTAGTCGGTTTTCTCGAGAACTGAACGCCTACTCTTCAGCTTACAACTTCAAATGAGAATAATAATTTTTCATTAACGCTCGACTGCTTTTTAAAGTACTGCCGGCAGAATTAAAATCAATTACTTCTGTTAGAACATTGCAAACTTCTAAAGTATTCCTCCGATACTGATTTTGTTAAGAGTTTCTTCTGGGAATGGCATTAATTGTATCTGGACTGTTTCAGAAATGAACTCTTAAATGATTGCCCTGTTAAAAATTTCATCAGTAACATATACTTAGGGTTGACTGCGGTAAGCGTATGTTGAAAAACATGTTTTTTGTTCTCAGCTTGATACACGGAAATCGATGCCGTCAAGGCAACTCAATAATATTTAATTTGAGTGAAAAAGTGAAAATATTATTTAAATTATGCATATTTATTTTTGATGATTTCTCAAATGTGTATGTTAGTATTTATTTCTAGTTGTCTTCTAATAACTTATTTTTACATAATGCGTTTGTTGCTGTGTATCGAAAAATATTTAATTATCTTTTTACATTTGTTAAAAAAATAACAAATATGCTTATATTATGCTATAGTTTTATATAAAAATGGGGACTTAATACCTTGACATTAGAGCCAGATTAGTCAGTCAGACCAGACTCACCTTTTTTCTATTGACCTTTTACAGTTGTAAAATCAGTCAGCAATCACTGATTGACACTATATAGTATTTTTTTTTTGTCTTAAATTACAAAAAGAAAATATAAAATGTTGGTTTAATAAATACTTCCCTAATTCTGATGTGTTTCTAGGTCTACTACTGGGCAGATTGACCGACATGATCATTAGGTTCTAGAGTTCTTTTCAGAGCAAAGACAATTGGGGTAAACTTTTTGCCCAGACGCTAATGACTGGCGCTTTTATTTACTAAAGCAATATTGTAACGAGTTCTGTTTTGTAAGCGTATTGGTTTTTATAAAATCGTGAGGATATATAAATATTAAAACTAATTGCTGAGTCAGAACATGGTGGAATACATGATTAAAAAACCCTATTTTTAGACAACATTTTATTTAAAAATGTTTTAGCGTAAGAAATACTATTACTTCACTATTATGTATATATATATATATATATATATATATATATATATATATATATATATATATATATATATATATATATATATATATATATATATATATATATATATATATATATATATATATATATATATATATATATATATATATATATATATATATATATATATATATATATATATAGATTTCTATTATCTCAAAAATCTATTATTGTCTAGAAAACTTATGTGACCTAAGTGTGTTATATTATTAAAATAAATTATACCGACCACTATTGTTCTACAACTTAATGTTAGATAACATAGGTGCGTGATACTACCGTATACTACTTTACTTTTGTTCTAGCATTGTTGTAATAACAGTTCAATGTCTGTTACTGTGATGTGTCCTGTTGGACAAGTTTGTGATATTATTCTATGTCCCAGCTCCGCCATAGAGTAGTAGTATCCTCCCGAAGTAGATCGTGATGCTATGCAGTCCGTATGATGGCTCCGGTGGCAGACCCTATCGAAGGACTTCGCTATATCGAGGTTAACTGACAATGCCTCACGTTGACTCTCAATGGTAGTGGGCCAACGGTGTGTGAGATATACTAGAAGATCACCAGATGAGCGACTATGGCAAAAACTATATTGACGATCGCTAATAAGGTCGTTTTCTTCTAGGCATCTTAGGATCTTATTGTTGATCACACTTTTCACTATCTTAGAGGAAAGGAAAGTAATAGCGATTGGCCTGTAATTTGATGGGTCCAATTTATCGCCCTTTTTGGGTACCGGTTGTACACGAAGACGGTACGTGCCAAGAGTGGTAGAAAAGTGCCAAAAATCGCATTAGTAGTGGGCATAAATTAGGAGCACACTGTTTGTGCACCACTGCCGGTATGCCGCCGGGCCCACTCGATTTATGAACATCAAGGATGAGCAACTCCCGTAGGACATCTCTTTGTGTGATGTTCACTTCCGCCATAAAGTGACCGCAACACGGGGTAGAAGTTGTTACGGTGGTTACGTCGACACGCTAAGTAGAGTATAAGGCAAAAAGGCTATACGGGATACAACATAAAACTAAAAAAGATATTCTGATATTAATATTAATCTCTTAATTTACATTTTTTTTATGAGAAAGACGGCAAACGAGCGTACGGGTCACCTGATGGTAAGTGATCACCGTCGCCCTCGGCCCCGTGTAGCACCAGAGGAGCTACAGGAGCGTTGCCGTCCTTTGAGGTGGAAGGGCACCGGGGCCCGGCATTACCTAATGCGAAACGCAGTGGCCGAAACCACTACTTAAGGCCGGTCTTAAATGCCGGGGGTGGTAACAATCCGGTCGAGTCTGCCCATGCGTGTTGCCATTACTGGCAACGTGACTCTACCACACGCACTTTAGTCGCCTCTTACTACCCCATCAGTACCAGGGTGATCTTATTCTAAGCCGGAATCACACGGTAAAAACATGAATTGAAAGCAGTATAATTGAGCGGTCTTTTTCGTATTTGGTATTTTTTTTATTTTTAAAATAACTGAATTAAAGCTTGGGCCACGAATTTTCACGAAGTAAAATGTATCCTTTAATTTTTTTAACTAAAGTCTTTTAAGACGAGAACTATCTCAGTATAAATTTTGTGAAAAAAAAATGTCACCATTACTTTTTTTGACCAGTTATAATTTGATAACGGAATATATCGTATTTGGACAAAACGCAAAATATATGTCAGGCTACCAAAAAAATAAACCATTTCAAAATAAGTAGATTACGTTATATACATTGTATACATCAATAATGCTCAGGTGCTGATCATATCATTTATATAGTCTATATAAAGATGTCCATTAATACATAAACAGTGTATCTGTTTTCCCCATATAGGTACTCTTAAAATATAAATTTATTTAATAGTGCTTTTGCTCTTGGTGTGTGTAATTTTATTGTTATGACGTTATGACAGTGAGTAACCCAAAATTTTCTAGAGATTCAGAGATAAAAGCGGTAAGAATGTCAAATTGAAAAGGCATAAATTTTAGATTTAACAATAAGAAAGTATCTTTATTCTTTATCAATTAATACACCGTATACAAATATTAAAATCTCTCTAAAATAACCTAAAATATTTTAAGTAAAACATACTACAATACATTTTAAATTAACACTAATATCAGATTTTGAAGGAGACACAATTAGAAATATTTTGAAATTCGTTAGGAACGGAGAAAAGCATGGAAGTTGATGTGCATTTAATTTTTATAACCTAAATTTGAATCGCAAGTCCCAGGCACTGCTCTGAGCTCCTCATTCTATAGCGTGATAAATTCATAAAATGCTAAGTAGTTTGTACTCATATACAAAATGAATGAACACACCTGAAAATTTATGTTTGTACTTTCCGTTGACCTAATCGTGAAATGTACATGGAACTCTCGTTGCGTGGATCTGACCCGCACTTGGCTGTTTTATATTATTTAAACCGGCCTTTAAATAATAGGTTTTATGACATTTCAACACCGGCTTAAATAACAACATACAACATGATAATTGTTGAGTTATCATGTGCAATTAAGTGGCATCGCGCTAATAGATATGCATACCCATTATTGTATAGAGAAAGTGTTACATTTGTATTTTTACTATGTTTTAAAGTGTTAATCCACACTTAGGACAGAAAATACTAAACTTAAACTTATTTAATATAATTTGAAGTAAATATTTCATTTCCTCGAGTGGAGATCGAAATCAACAACTGTCGCGTTTTAAGTCACATACTTTTGCCACTGCGCCAAGACTGATCTTTTTCATTTTGAAATGAATAAATCATAGCCGAATCAAATGTAAATGATTAATGAGTCCAAAAAAATATTAAGCTTTTATTTAAGACTTCGGCATTATCGAGTATTACAATGTAATACGTGTATGTAATGTAATAATTACAATGTCTCGTGTCTATCTCGATTCTTTTTTTTTTTTTTCAGCTTCACGCTGTATCTAGCACTTGGCAGGGTAGGCAGGGGGAACGGAAGTGAAACCTAGTGTTATGACACTCCGTTCCACTTCCGTTCCCCACTTTCCGCCGAATTTGAGGCATTGCGTGTTGAGTGGCAGAACTCAACGTCGCGCTTTGCCTTATTACCAGAGCGAAGAAATGAAACATTAAATATTTAAATTGAAAATATTAAATATTTCATTTCCTCGACTGGGGATCGAACTCAGAACCTGTCGGTTACAGTCACACTCTTGTGCCGCTGCGCCACGACAGGCCTCAATTCGATGTTATCTCGATTCGATTTTATAAACTGAGTTTCAGTAATTTAATTTAAAGTGACACTATTGTAAACAGGACTGTTAAAGCTTCGATCCTTATGCAAGGTTACGATTATTATATAATTTATTCTTTATTACATTTTCAGTTCAACGCTCAATGACTCGATAATTATGTAATAAGTGAGCATTGAATCGTGTTAATATTAGGAAGAGGGAATATTAACTTATATTATATAAAGTTAATATTCCCTCTTCCTGCTTGCAACCTAATACTTCGTTCTTCGCAAATATAGGATACGGTACGTGCTTTACAGTGCAACTTAACGTGGCGTTTACTTCTACCAGAGAGAGGAAAAATCCTCCAATTTTAATATAAAATATATATTTTAATATAAATTGAATTTCAGAGACAACACAGAAAGAATTTGAAAACCCGAGCGATAAATTAGTACTCACTCAGCTTCACCCTGTATCCTGCACATGGCAGGGTAGGCAGAGGGAATTTAGGAACCTAGTGTTAAGACACTTCCTTCCACTTTCGATCCTCACTTTTCGCGGAATTTAAGGCATTACGTGTTGAGTGACGGAACTTAACGCCGCGCTTTGTTTTGTTACCAGAGCGAAGAAATGAAAACATTACTCGTGCCGTGTGATTCCGGCTAAGAATAGGATCACCCTGGTACTGATGGTGTCGTAAAAGGCGACTAAACTGCGTGTGGTAGAGTCACGTTGTCAGTAATGGCAACACGCATGGGCAGACTCGACCGGATTATTACCACCCCCGATATTTAAGATCGGCGTTAAGTAGTGGCTTTAGCCACTGCGTTTCGCATTAGGTAATGCCGGACCCCGGTGCCCTTACGCCTTAAAGGACGGCAACGCTCCTGTAGCTCCTCTGGAGTTACTCGGGGCTGTGGGCGACGGTGATAACTTACCACCAGGTGACCCGTACGCTTGTTTGCCGTCTTTTCCATAAAAAAAATATAAAAGAATTAATTTGAAAATATTAAATATTTCATTCCTTCGGGCGGGGATCGAACCCAAAACCTGTCGTTTACACGTTTGTGCCGCTGCGCAACGAAAGGCCTCATAATATTCATATTAAATATGATGGTATATAATTCATATTATTTTCTTCGCCTTGGTAACAAGGAACAGTGTGGCGTTGAGTTCCGCTACTGGTAAAAAATAGGAAAAATTTATATAACTTTGTAATCATATTTAGTCAACTATATTCTTTTAACGTATCACGTTTTGCCAGTAAACAAGGTAAACAAGCATATAGGTCACATATAAATAAGTGATCACTGCCGCCCACGACCTCTCGTAACACCAGAAAAGTAACAAATGCGTTGCGGAATTTAAGAAGATAAAGTTTCTTTTTAAAAATACCCATGTCGTATCGACGACCCATGCTGATACTGGGCGCGGATTTAAGATAAGTATATTCGATAACTGGTACTGTTGATACGAAGAATGGACTTTTCTTAGCAGTAAACGGAAACTTAAACTTATATCTGGTTGATTTGAACCAACTTCCATTTACTCCGTAAGGAAGCATTCCGTAGAGATGAGTTAATAGAAGACTCAATTTTTTTTTCAGACTGATCGACGTTTTTATGAAAAGGACACATATGATGCGCGGCCGCATATCGTGTTCATTGTTAATTTCGTCTTACTAGTGCTTGTGTCTTTCTAGTGCAGTACTATTATGGCTCCACGTGAAAACCGTACCCTGAACCATATTGTCAATATTCAGACGGTGTGCTACAACAGTTCGAATTTTTGCTAAAATTTCGTACAAATATTTCAATTATTACACACTTAATCACCAAAGTCAAAAATATAACAATAAATATGAATATTTACTACTTTATTCCATCTATTAAGACATAATAATACTTGAATTTAACAATGCTATATTAGAGATGACATAAACATTTTATTATGAACTTGTTTAAGATACATAGTAGCATATCTTATTCTACAATAACGAAATATTTAGGATTAATATTGAAAGATAATGATCTGCATACGGCAAACTGTAATCTCAAAATCAACAATTATTTGAACTATAATACTCGTAGTCGCCTGGTACTATTGATTTTTTTTGTGACGTGTGAAGATCTAAATAGAGCATTTCTCAAGTTTCAAAATGGTTTCTATTTATATAAACTATATGTATACGATGAAGTATGTAGGGCATACTATGTAATATAATGAATTATTTAATATAAAATACTGAATTTTATAGACAATACATGAAGAACAATCTTATCCCAGAATATACGAAAAGTCACGCACACACGTCTGAAGCACTCACTTTAATAAAATAAATTTGAATTTTCAATGGCTTTCTTCACTCACAACTCGTTGTCGGCAATTCCTATGCTTTTTAGGCGTGTAATTGAATAAGACGATTGCTATCACCAGAAAAGAATTTAATAACAACGAATACAAGTGCGATGTCGAGTACAATTCTCCTTGTCTGTCTGTTAAGCGCCATTTATAAAGACTTGCGTACATTAGACCGTTGAGTCTGAAGAAAGTTATTTATTTATTAAAGTGAATGCTGATTGACTTTAATAAATAAATAACTTTCTACATCTTCTTGCTAGATATAAAATTGAAGAAAATTTCACTAAAATAAAATTGTACAAACTGTTAGTTGACCCTACTCATTGCTCCCAATGATCCAATATTGAAGCATCGTTCGTCGTTCTTACGTTTTAATAACAAAAATAATAAAATTTAACAATGCTATTAAATGTTATACTATTAATAATTTCTGATTGCACTAAGAAATAATAATAATTGCCAATAAAGTTTAATATACCTATTTTAGTAAATAGAACCATGTTAAGGATATGGTTGAACGGCATAGTGCTATTGAGTGTATTTTATATTACTCCCGTGCCTGTATTCATGACTTTCTACCAACTAAAGTGTGCCGTATATTTTGTATTATTACAATTTAAGCAATAAAGAACATGTTAAAATGCAAATATTATCAATCTATGTGTATATTAATGAATATTTTGAAATTAAAACCATAAAATCACGCCTACACAGATTGTAAGATATTCACAGATTATAAGATGAATTTCAATTATTTCAGGTTAACTTTCAGTGAGTTTTGAAAAGATTATATAGGAATCTTTTTGATGTTCTTCTGTTATTGTTATACGCTTTGCATCCGTAGCTTATGTAGCGTTCCTTACCCCATCCCATCCCATTTTTCACAGAATTTTCAACACATTGTATGTAAAAAAAATACTGGTTTAAGTACAGCATATCATAATTTATTGATACGATTCATTCATATTGTAATAATACTTATTATTGACAGTAACATGCATTTAACTTGTCCAATTAATTAATTTAATCACTAATGTGAGCAAATTGAGCAAAGAGTGGAACACGATATAAATGTTGCATATTCAAATGTGGTGGTTGGAATTAACGAATGCTATTGTTGCTTCATTTAAATTTTATAAAGATGAAATTTTATCTCTTTTGTTTATTTAATTACTACTTTTAAGTAGAACTTGTAGAAAAAATATGTTTTTGTGATTTCTTATTTTTAACATACTGTGCGTTTGTAAGATTTATAAATTGTTATTATTTGGATATGTATACAAAATATCTGCATAAATCATTTGTGTCACTCGTAGCGCCCTCTAATATGTATTTATTTTTAGTCTGTGTTTTTCTCTAATAAAGTTAGTCGTTCATGTCAATCAAAGAAAATCACATCGTTTTATTTTTTAGGTTATGGGCCCAGACCCGTATTCCTCCAGTTAATCGTGAATAATCTAAGTTTTTGTCAGTATTATCAGTTTGATGGACAATAGATTTATTTTTATGATTGGACAATATAACAGTGAAGTTATAAGTATAAAACAGAACGTGGTTTGTAATAATCATGGCGACCGGTAGTTCAAGTTACTTAGTTAATGTACCCAAATTGAAAGGTCGTGAAAACTACAGTGACTGGTGTTTCGCTGCAGAGAACTTTCTGGTGTTGGAAGGAATGGTGAAGTGTATTAAACTAGAACCGGGAACAATACTAGAAAATGCAGATGATGCGAGAACAAAAGCCAAGTTGATTTTGACAATCGACCCATCGATTTATGTTCATATAAAAAACGTCAGTACATCGAAGGAGCTGTGGGAAAAGTTAAGATCGCTATTTGATGACTCAGGATTTACTAGAAAAATAAGTTTATTGAGAAATCTTATATCTATTCGATTAGAAAACTGCACATCGATGACGTCCTATGTAACTCAGATCGTGGAAGCAGGTCAAAAGCTCTCAGGAACGGGTTTTGATATCAGCGATGAGTGGATCGGTTCTATAATGCTGGCAGGATTATCTGACAAATATATGCCTATGATTATGGCCATCGAACATTCTGGAATATCAATATCGACCGACGCCATTAAATCCAAATTGATTGACATGGAACCGGAAAATATAAGAGGTGACGCATTGGCATGTTTCCGTTACCAACATAAGAAAACTAATAAGTCTTTGCCAAGAAAAGATGGCGCGAGCACGCAGAACACATCTGTCAAAGACAAGCAACATGTTAAGTGTTATGGCTGTGGTGAATTCGGCCATTATCGTAGCCAGTGCAAAAATCCTAAAAAAAGGATAATGGAAGGTGAAAGAAAGCATACAAATGCATTTAGTGCAGTATTTTTTAATGGCTCATTTCATAAAAGTGAATGGTACGTAGATTCTGGCGCGAGTTCACATTTAACAGCAAATCAACATTGGGTAACCGACGCACATTATTCTGGATTTACCAAAGAAATTATGGTGGCTAACAAGAATAAGATACCAGTTTTATGTTGCGGAAATGTAAAATCACGACTTCAACTGCAAAATGTGACTTTGAGGTTATAGTTGAAAATGTGTTGTGTGTTCCCAGTCTATCTACGAATCTTTTATTAGTCAGCCAACTGATAAAACAAGGAAATAAGGTGATATTTATTAGCGATGGATGTGAAATTTATAATAAGAAGAACATTATAGTAGCTACTGCTTCTCTTACACATGGAGTATACAAGCTGAATACACCTACATGTTTGTTGGCTGCAGTGATGGAGTCGCCAGAACTTTGGCATCGTAGGTTGGGGTATGTTAACAGTCTGTACATGAATAATATGCCGAAAGCTGTAGAAGGAGTCATGTTAAACAAGAAAGCTGATATCAACAAAACAAATTGTATAGTGTGCTGCGAAGGCAAGCAAAGTCGATTACCTTTTCCTTCTGAAGGCAATAGAAGTACTGAGCTGCTGAATATAGTACACAGTGATATCTGCGGGCCCATGGAAAATGTCTCCATAGGAGGATCAAGGTATTTCATTATTTTTGTAGACGACTACAGCCGCATGACTTATGTTAATTTTTTAAAAAATAATAATGAAGCTCTTGAGTGTTTTAAAAATTATAAAATAAAAGTTGAGAACTTAACATCAAAGAAAATTAAGATTCTTCGCAGTGATAATGGCAGAGAATTCTGCAATAATGATTTTGATAATTATTTAAAGAAATGGGAATTATACACCAAAAGTCAAACCCATATACCCCTGAACAAAATGGGCTTTGTGAGCGTATGAACAGGACTGTCATAGAAAAAGCCAGATGTCTTCTGTTCGAGGCTAAGTTGGACAAGACATTTTGGGCTGAAGCTGTTAATACTGCTGTTTTTTTTGCAGAATCGCATTGTAAAAACTGGACTGAATAACCGTACTCCGTATGAACTGTGGACCAAAGAAAAACCAAATCTTAGCCACATAAGAATTTTTGGCAGCACAGTTATGAAGCACATCCCCAAAGAGAAAAGACACAAATTCGACAAGAAAGCTGAAAAATGTATTCTGGTGGGTTATCCTGATGATATTAAAGGATATAGAATATATAACCCAGTTAATTACACAATAACAACCAGCAGAGATGTTACTATTATTGAAGAAAATAAAGTAAATCAGGAAAATTTGGTTGCTGTGCAGGAAGCAGAGGTGAAGCCTGAAACAAGGTCAGTTAGTGAGGATTTAGTGGGGGATACTATGGTTGATGACAAAGAGTCCAGTGATTCTTTTATTTCTATAGAAAATACAGACTTAATTGATGAAACATATATACCAAATGAAGGGTCTATAACTGATGCAAGTTCTGTAAGTGAAGAGTCAATTGCAACTAATGAAAGTTTTGAAGATCTTATTCCAGCTACTTTACCACCAAGAACAAGGAAGAAGCCTGATAGATATGGTTTATTGTGCACAAAAAAAAAATGAATCCAATCTTGAGGAACTGACACTAGAGGAAGCACTACAAGGGCCGGAAAAGGAGAAATGGGAGCAAGCTGTTAAGGATGAGCTTCAAAGCTTCCAAGACAATGATGCTTGGGATATTGTGGACATTCCGAGTGGTGCTAGTGTTGTGAAGTGTAAATGGATGCTTAAAAAAAACATGAAAGTGATAATAGTGTACGATATCGGGCCAGACTGGTGGCTAAAGGGTGTTCTCAAAAATATGGTGTAGACTATGAGGAGACTTTTTCACCTGTTGTAAGACACACAACATTAAGGTTATTGTTTGCTTTATCAGTTCAATTAAATTTAGCAACTGTTCATCTCGATGTTAAGACAGCGTTTTTAAATGGTGACCTGGATGAGACTATATATATGCAAAAGCCTTCTGGTTTTGTTTGTTCAGATGAAAACAAAGTTCTCAAATTAAAAAAGGCTATATATGGTCTCAAACAGGCCTCTAGATCTTGGCATAAGAAAGTAGATAATTGTATGATAGCAGATGGCTATAATAAATCTAAATTAGAACCATGTTTATATACTAAAATAGCAAATTCAAAGCAAACAATTGTAACATTGTATGTCGATGATTTTTTTGTTTTTTCAAATGATGAATGTGAATTAAAAGCCTGAAGGCAATGTTATGTAGTAATTTTAAAATTAAAGATTTAGGATGTATTAAACAATGCCTTGGTATGTCAGTTAATTTTAATGAGCATAATGATGTTGTTACTTTGTGTCAGGAGAATTATATTGATCAGTTACTAATCAGATTTCACATGACTGACTGTAAAATGGCAGAAACTCCAATGGAGGCCAAGTTAACTGTCAAGAAAGCTGAAATTTGTAAGACTCAAATACCATATCAACAGCTAGTAGGTAGTCTAATGTATCTAGCTGTTTTAACTCGTCCTGATATAGCATATTCAGTATCATATCTCAGTCAATTTAATAACTGTTACAATGAAGAGCATTGGACATATATTAAAAGAATATTAAAATATCTAAAGAAAACTAAAAATATTGGATTAAAATATTGTAAAAATGAAAATGTTCATATTAAAGGCTTTGTAGATGCTGATTGGGCTAATGATCTCAATGATAGAAAGTCATATTCAGGTTTTTGTTTCTGTTTATCAGGATCTGTTATATCTTGGAATTGTTCTAAACAAAAGTGCATTGCCCTTTCCAGTACAAAAGCCGAATATGTAGCAATTTCAGAGTCTTGTAAAGAAGCTGTGTATCTTAAAAATTTACAGTATGAGATTACTAATCAGATGTATCCAATTACTTTATATAATGATAATCTGAGTGCACTTAAATTGACAGCGAAATCTGTTTGCCATAATAGAACTAAACATATTGAAGTGAGATATCATTATTGTAGAGAAATGATAAGTAATAAAACTGTGTTGCTTAAATACTTATGTACTGCAGACATGCCAGCAGATATGCTTACAAAAAGTTTGAACACAATAAAACATTGTAAATTTATGAAAATGTTGGGTATTGTTGAAGTGTAACTGTAAATTTTGTATTTTTAGTGCTAATGATTAGATTTATTTTGAGTGGGGGTGTTATTATTTGGATATGTATACAAAATATCTGCATAAATCATTTGTGTCACTCGTAGCGCCCTCTAATATGTATTTATTTTTAGTCTGTGTTTTTCTCTAATAAAGTTAGTCGTTCATGTCAATCAAAGAAAATCACATCGTTTTATTTTTTATAAATGTAAAAACAATAGCTCTCCTTTTTTCATTACAGCCTGTCCGCCAGCGTACCTGCAACCGATTTAATGACCATTATGGTGGGCCCCAAGCGATAGTATATGCGATAGGTTACGGATTTGATCCGAACTCGAGCGAGTGATTTATTAAACATTTTCTTCTTCTTCTTACCTCTGGTAGGAAGGCAGAGCGTGGTTTTGAATTCCGCCACTCAACACGCAAAAACTCAAATTCGGTGGAAAGGGGAGAATGGAACGGAGTGTCTTTATACTAGTTTCCCAAATTACGTAAATAATTTAGCGTTCGTATTTTCTCCATATAAAGTTCTACGTGTTCAGTATTGAACTAAATAGAAAAGTAAAAATGATTTATTGCATTTTGAAATGACTTATATTCTAAAATGTAACGTGAAAAAGGCCTATTTGTTTCAGAAGACATAAAAATCGTATTGCAGTTTTGTGGTTTATCGTGTGAGGGCAGGTGTCGCCTCCATTATCAAATACATCGAACGATCGCCACTTATCGTTCCGCCGTCACTTTAACCGATTTATTGCCGTTCCATTTGACCCGACAGGCTATTCAACATTTTATATTGCTGCATGAAGTAGGCTTTCTGGTTTAAAAAAATTATATCGTTAATATTCATTCATTACAATTTTCTGCTTTAGAAAAGCATTTATAATTAATTTAATTATATAAAAAATACATATATATATACTGCACTACGAGTATGAGCAGTGCAACGTAATATAAGTACGTAGCATTTCTCGCTTTGCACTAGGTCAATTTTATACATCAAAAATTATAAATCAAGTTTAAATTCACATAGGTAAACCTATAGAGTAAAATCTATATAATATATAATACTAAATCGTAAATCGTTAAACGTATGAAATTCTACAGTTATTTTAAAATTAATTCTGTGCAAATGTATAAATCACAATTTCAATTTGCTCATAGAGACTGTATAGAAATTTGTAGTTCTATTCCAATGTTTTAACATTTTAGGTACAAGGATCTTTGTACCTCTACTACGTATGTATCGTTACTTATTGAATTTAAATAGAACAAGTTGAGAAACATGGTGACAGTAAGTAGACTAAAATTGGTGAAAATCTTGAAATCTTACTATGAATGTAAAATATATTTAATTAACATATATGTCTCAGAAAATACAGTGTAGCTATTAAAAATACAAGGACAAAACCTACGTCCATGCTATGGTCATGGTTTCTACTTATAGTTGAAATATATGGAAAAGACAAGGCAAACGAGCGTACGGGTCAGCTGATGCTGAGTGACAACAGTCGCTTACAGCCCCATGTAACACTAGAGGAGCTACAGACGGGATGCTGGCCTTTAAGGTAGAGAGGTACCCATGTGTGGCTCCTGGTATGAAGTACCTATGACACATAGTATTGAAGTGCCACGTACCTACATGGTTTGTACCAACATGATATGCCAGCTTGTGATGTATTCTGCGGTTAAAAATGTCGGAGGCAGGTGCCAAGTCAAATAGTTCTCTGGAACACTCCTCATGATAAATGCGGTAAAGAATGTACAGCGAGGATACGTCTCTTCGCAAACTCAAGTGTCAAGCCCCTAACAATTCATTGGGGCCAAAAAGATTCCAACGACTTTATTTTATGTGATCAAATAGTTTAAGCACCAGCCCAGAGGTGTGATAAGTACTCTATATGAGACAGAACCTAGGCCAAATGGTATTTTGGAATGAAGTACTGCATCGCGATACAGGCAGTCTCTCAAAACAATGAAACCATTCCCAGCATAATATAAATTATGCTGGGCTCAGTATCAAGAGGAGTATTTTTGAAAACAAGAACATAAGACACAACTATTTTTGGAAACAAGAACATAAGAAGTTGATTCAGGCTGAATCATATATACCGTTTACAGTGCTATCATCTGTATGTTGGGTTCACGTAACATAACATTGATATTCAGAAGAAACATCGTAGGTGACAGTATGCAGCCTTAGGGTAGGTCAGCATTCACGAGCAGGTATTTGAATAGTAACCGTCGACATCATCGACATGCCCAGTGAAAAGCTAGCATAAAATAATAATAAATAAATTGCATGAAATCTCAAAAAGCTCGTAAAATGGAAGTTTCGCAAGGTAACGGCCTACGAACAGCCTACGATCGTAGGCTTTCGCGATTTTAATAAATTCACAATTATACCGTCGGTGTAAATTCATAAGAACTGCGGTGCCATAAATTATAATTCAATTTCCACGTCAAAAAATTGAACGTAACGTAACTGTACAACAACGTAATTAACTACATATATTCTAATCGTAAATAAAAACCTTTGTGTTGTTTATAAATATTTCTTCTTAATGTAATTAACTTTAAAATTAAATATGTTTTTCTTTGTAGCTAACATCTTTTATACTTTATTGCAAAGAAATACTTCTCAATAATATAATTATACTTGGTATATAAATAGAGCTCTAATTATGTATCTATACATATTCTAGTATAGTAGACTTTTGAATTATAACATTATAATAATGTATCTTTTTTATATATTAAGCTTTAGAAATAAGAACTTGTTAGGGTTGCAATACGTTAATATTAAAAAAAAGTACACAGGATAATAGTGTTACGAAGACATCGTACTATATAAGCTAAACTAGTGTAAGTTAGGAGAAAGCTAAACGGGGAAATAAGTTTCAAAATCGCTGTTGTAATTGACCGTCCCAAGCCCGGATATGAAAGGAGGGTTGGCTGAAAGATTACCATACCTACCATAAAAGTTCTACTTCAAACTAGAAACCCATTTAATTAACCCAAAGGGACTACAACAAGCTTAAACCTTTACAAAAATAGCCAAAACTGACAAGGCCAGTACAAATGTAATTAAAATAATAAATTTGTAGGTAAAGTGACTTAGAATACAGTGATAATATCGCTAAGCAATTAATGGTTTCACGTTCTCTGTATCTGATACATACTCCACTGGTACTCGTATTATTACACACGACGAACGTGATAAATAGTTATTGTACTAATTTTAATATATAAATGATTTTCACTTACATTTTTTACTTTGAAAATTTGTCTTTGTTCTAAAGTTCAATGTCACGTTTTGATAATATATACATACGTACTTGTTATAAGTAGATACGTATTGTAGTTTTAACCAACATTGATCGATTTTTTTTGTGTATGAATATAATGTGTATGAATATAATATAGAAATCATAATACTATTTGTAGTTAATTAAACACTGCTTTCACTGTCAATGATACAATAATCAGAGGCTACCTTATTATTATATAATATAATACCTATTGTTAACTAAGAGCATTGTGTATCTAAAGTAAATTTTGGTACGACAATGACTTGCTATTTCTGTAAAATCATGAAACGATTGAATTTGTGTTTCTCATAACTGTCATGTTGAAGACAAAAATGTCATATACAGCAGAATAAACAACAGTAAAATAAATATTTTTATGTAATGAAAGTATAACTATTTTATTTTAAGTAAAATTTTGCAGGTAAACTCTATTGCTACTACTGCTCATGTCATATTTTGTATCAAACGACACTACGACACGTCGTTCCTAGACAGCGTAAAACGAAAGCGTGGGGCAATGTAATTACAGGTAGAACATGACGCTTTAATTCTTGTCACATTGTTTGCTTTGAAAACTCTATATGTTCGCTTGTACGTCCTATTTTTTTTTCATTAAATGTGTTTCTTTTCATTTTTCAATAAAATATCGAAAAAATGTTTTTTATGTTTTCTAACTTACGCTACAGTTACTCATAAGAGTAGCAAGGTAGATCAGTAACTCATACTCACTACAAATGCATACACAGGATACTTTGTTCCGACTTTACTATCAGAACGTCAGGTGTTTTTTGTACATTGAGTAGTGGTACAAAGCCATCCAAATCAGAACATACTTAAAATTAAAGTGTATGTTTTACAACCACTAAATTTAATTATTTTGATCACCACTATAGATAAATACTAAATGTATGTTTCTAAAGAAATGATAAATTTACCGTACAATTTTATTACACACACAGCAAAAACAAGGGGATAATATAAAAATGCTGAAGTGTCGGCATATTTCCCTAAGTGTGTATTTGATAATGTAGGCGACACCTGCCCTTACGGCTATAAACCACAATAATGCATGTCGTTCTGGTTTTATGTTAGCTGGAAAGCAATATGACCCTCGCTGATACGCCGCGTCAGACGCTCACCTTCATATTACTAGTCTGCGTATTTTTCTCATAAGTTTTCTATTACGTGAAAGGATATATGAGCTTGGAACTTCATTAAATTTAAAACCTTTAGATATTTTAAACTTAAAATGTTATCTAAAATCTTTCATATTTATATATAGCATTGTGTCCAATGAAAATAGGATGTCATATATACATACGTACGTACTTGATTTTCCAATAGAGGTTGAAGGAAGATATAATAACATGGTTCTTGTAGTACAATGCCAAACAATCTAAAATTTTTTTTATTTACTAAAAAAAACATAAGAAACAAAATTATCAAAAAAGAACAGTGTACAAAGGTGGAATTATCTCTTTAAGGATGTGGATGAGTGTCAAATACCAGCGTGAATATTTTTTATTATTATATAAACGATTAAAGATGTAATATAAATCGATTATATAATAATGAAACACCTTGCGCAATTTGTTCGATGTATTAAATAAATATGCATGATCGGGTAAAGTAGAGCGTATTTAAATCTCTTTATATAGCGCTAGGACGATTTTCATAAAATAGGATCGTATAAAACAGTCACGTATTTTTAGTGTCAGTGGCTTCAACGTCTCTCGCTTTAACAATATCATAACCAACCTGCCAATTTTTTACCGCCCTTAGTATGGTTAGTGAGAGAAGTAGCATATGTTGTGTATAATATTGCTAAACTTTCTATGTTCCTACTTTATTCAACTAAAGACATACAAGCAATTTATAGTAATTGATCTCATTTATTAGTCTATGGTCGAGACGAATTTCTATTCCATTTTCATTGAAATCAGAAATTATTTTGTTTTCGTTTCCCGTTCTCTTAGCAAGATACGTACGTTTGTTGAGTGCAGACGTTCAACACATTTACCTTGTCTCGAAAATTGAGTAGAAATTGGGAAATAGAGTGTCTTAACACTAATTTTGGCACACTGCGGGAAGACGAAAATCGGTCGCGGGACTGACTCGCCCATCGAAAGCTTCGTATCAATATTAGGAGGTTGTTAGGTTAGGTTAGGTTAGAACTTTGTCAAAGTCAAGTTGAAGTTGACAGACTTAAGTTTGCGGGCTTATGCACTTATTTTATATCAAATAATTACTATTATAAATTTATAAGTGTTTTAACTCGCTCAGTCTCACGCTGTATTCAGCACATAACAGGGTAGGCAGGAACCTAGTGTTAAGTCACTCCGTTTCGTTCGCCACATTCCGCCGAATTTGAAGCATTACGTGTTAAGTTGCAGATAGTTTTATGACTGTAATATAAATAAGAAGTTCCATTTTTTAAATATTTTCCTTCGTTTGTACTACAACATCAAGTTAATGGTACAAGTACAAGGTCTACGGGAAACACTCTATTGGGCGAATAAAGAAAACAAACTTAAGTTAGCGGACGTACGAATTCAAAGATTTTAGAGAAATACCAATAAATATTTTTGTCTGTCAAACTGTTTGTCGAAGGGAAATCAAAATCTGTATTACAATTTATGTAGATATATGTAATATACAAATGGCCTTAATAAATCGACTATTTTAGTATTTTAGCTAATTCAGAGGAAGCACTCATTATGTTTTTTTTTTACTTTCTCGTCTTCTAGCAGCAAAAGTTCTATACCTAATAATTTAGCGTTAACGATTTAGACGTCTTACTATAGTGATAGACGGCACACAATTTATTTAAGAGCGTGTGGTTTTATGTTAAGTCATATTTTGAATGATATAAAAACACCAACATCGGGGGTCTCAAAGAAACTTTTAATTATACTCTTATGCGAATTAGGTTAAAAAACCTAGAGAATGAAATATATCATTAATATAAAAAAAAATCCTTCGCCTCGCTACTCAATCAGTCGCTATGTCAAAAAACTTAGTGGCTGAATAATAAATATCTTTGATGTATTTTTAAAATTTTTTACTCTATGAACACTTTACCGATTTCGGCAATATAGCTTATTGAATTTCTTTGTGAAAAGGGTACATACTGATAAGTTTGTACGTTCCAAAAATATACAAGTGTATGTCATAATACATAACCAAATGTATGATATCTTTATTTAATTTCTTTGTAAAAATTTTTTATATAAAAAGAAGCCTTTAGAATTAATAAATAGTTTTAAATAGAGTAGAACATAATTTGAATAAATAAGAATACTATCGATCCGTTGCGGTGCGTCGGCGATTTTTGTGTGACTGTAAACACAGCAGTTGCAGATTTGATTTCTTTAGAGGGCTACCTCTAGTGTGTTGCATAGCATATCGTAACATCGTACTGAGAAATTATGACTCAGCTTCACGCTGTATCCCGCACGTGACAGGGTAGGCAGAGAGAACTTTGGAACCTAGTGTTAAGCCACTACGTTTCACCTCTATTCCCCACTTTCTGCCGAATTTGCGGAACTCAATGCTGCGCAAGACAAAACCTTGTACCAGAGCCAAAAAAAGAAACCATTGAATATTTAAAATGAAAATATTAAATAAGTTTTAATTATCTTTTACATATTGTCTTCATTCAGATAACAAGCGTGGTTTGACCGTTTTTCTATTCCAAATATGAGCCTAAATTAAAAAAAAAATCATAATACATTTAATGTTTATTAAATATATTATGAATTTCTGTTATACAATAATGTTTGTATTAACAAAATGGTCAAGCCACGTATTTTGATAAGATAAGGTATATAATTTGTAAACTCTTCCCGTGCGGCCGACTCGCGAGTTGAGGCTACGGTTTACACCTACGAGATTAATAGTGCGAAAACGTTGCTACGCGCTACGATCTAAAATTAAGGATTATTGATTCATGGCTGCTATGTTCATGGCATGTAGGAATAAAGACTTGGCTCTACATAAGATCTGATTATATTTTGATACCGCGAGCTGTATTGTCTCTTCTTAGCAACATTTTACTTACTCTACTCAACTCAGCTTCACGCTTTATCCCGCACATGGCAGGGTAGGCAGAGGGAACTTTAGGAACCTAGTGTAAAGACACTCCGTTTCACTTCCGTTCTCCACTTTTCACCAAATTTGAGGCATTGCGTGTTGAGTGGCGGAAATCAACACTGCGTTTTGCCTACTACTAGAGCGAAGAAAGAAAAATATAAAATATTTAAATTGAAAATATTAAATATTTCATTTCTTCGAGTGGGAATCGAACTCACAACCTATAGTTTACAGTCACACGCTTGTGCCCCTGCACCACGACAAACCTCTACAACGTCTTACATTCTACGACATTCTACGACATTTTACTTGATAAATATTTATTGTGGAATTTCAATTTTTTTTGTTGTTTATGTGATAAAAGCTTTTATATCCAATTTCTGCTTTCTAGAACTACAGGAAGTACCATAAAAATGTTAATTATTTTCAGTTTGAGTAATGTGATGTTATAATGATTATCAGTACTGAGTAAATCAGTAACAAAATCATTGTATTTTAGATAAAATATAAAAGTTATGCAATTGAAATTAAAAAATCTACCTACAGCCATGATATCATGATAATTTTATTTATCTGATATATCCAAAATCCTCCTTAACCTTAACCTTAGTAGGTTTAAAAATACGACAAAGTGTATCGAGAAAAGATGAGAAAAGATAGGGACTCACTTATATTAATTATAGGTGTGTTGTTCCATAAATTGGCTTGCAATAAGGCGATCACTTTTTTTGTTACACTTGTAATTAATTTAAAACCAATTGTTAAAATAACTGATTTGGATCAAGATGCATCAGAATTATTCTAAGGTTAAAATTTTTTTAAGATTTCTTTTTAAAAGAAAACTTTTTCCATCTTAAAAAGATTAGACAATCTCTCTGTTTTACTATTTGCAAAACAAAAATATAGGTACTGTAGATTATCATTAAGAGATATGTATGTATATTTTCTAGTGGAATTTTTTGAAGAACTTTTAAGAAAACACAATTTCGTCATGATTTTTCCGTAACTTTAACTAAATACGCAGCGTACGCTGAAAGCCTTCCTTAATCTTGCTTGTTCTCTTGTTTCCTAGAAAAAAAATTGTGGACACTCAGCATCTATTAGCCGCAGTAATAATTCATGAAGCCTATTATATCACATATTGCCCGATAAATAGCCTATCCAACACAAAAATATCGAACTAACGAACAATCCTGAGATTAGTGTCGTCAACCAAACAGAGTTTCCTTGAAAAAATGTTGTCCTCTTATTAAATTCAAAGTAATATACATATTACAAAAATATTAGATATTTAAATAAAAAAGAAACGTGCGTAGCCGCGCGGGTGTTCCTAGCAAATAATAAAAGCGACTGGTCCATTTTAAAATGACTGGCATTTTTTACTTAGAAAGCATTGCCTTGTAAGCCGATTATGCTTTACCCTTAAATTATATTTTGCTATCGTCTGAGATTTTTTATAAACGATTTTAGGCAAAATGTTGGTTTTACTGAATATTTATTTTTAGAAATGAGGTACAAATTTTTGAGAGAGTCGTGTCACGAGAGGGTTGTCACGCAGTGACACCAGCGACTATATAAAGACATATTGTTGTGGGTTGTGGGTTCGATCTTCACTCGAGGAAATAAAATTTATTATTTCTTCGCTCTGGTAAAATGGCAAAGCAAGTTGTTAAGTTTCGTTACTCAACACGCCGAGCCTCAAATTCGGCGGAAAGTAAGAAACGGAAGTATCTTAATAGAAACGGAGTGCTAACCCTTCGCAGAATACAGCGTGAAACTGAAAGACAATGTACAAAGTTGTGGTTAATGTAAAGCAACAAGACGTGTAAATAAATTTAGTTGCATGCTTGTGTCTCCGTTATGATGACCTCAAGTTTCAGCTAGTCCATCAGCTTTTTATATAACATGCTTTATAATATGTACTGTAGAGAACAGGACTTTTTATATTTAAAACATAAATATTTAAATTAATAATATGAAAGGTTCTATTCAATCAACATGTTCGTAAAGTATAAGTGTTTGAATATTACATGTGTAAAAGACTAACAACATCTAGAATATTATATATATATATATATATATATATATATATATATATATATATATATATATATATATATATATATATATATATATATATATATATATATATATATATATATATATATATATATATATATATATATATATATATATATATATATATATATATATATATATATATATATATATATATATATATATATATATATATATATATATATATATATATATATATATATATATATATATATATATATATATATATATATATATATATATATATATATATATATATATATATATCTGAGTGAAGAAATAAAATCATGAATATTTATTTTAATTACATTAAATATTTCATTTCTCGAATTATAAATAAATTATATTTTATAATATATTAACAATTGTTTAAACTAGTAGGTAAAGTTTATTGGAAGTTTATTGGAAAAAAATAATGTTATATCTTAGTGACATTTAAATATAGATAAGCAAATGATGTAATTTTATACTAAATACCATCCACTTTATGTTATTATATATATTTATGTTTACAAAAAGGTCAAATATATATATATATATATATATATATATATATATATATATATATATATATATATATATATATATATATATATATATATATATATATATATATATATATATATATATATATATATATATATTTACATATATATTATTTTTAAGTACATATGTCATGACGATATGACAAAAGATTTAGCTGATACGCTAATTAGTTCCTCAAAATAATATTGTAAAACAAATAAATTTTTACATGCACTTTTTCTTTGATAACATTCATCAATTTCTCGTTTGAAGTTTCGAATAAGAAGAATTACACTGAAGTGTCAATAAGAATGATCATGTACTCACCTTCCACCCTACTTTATTGAGTGCGATCCAGCGAACCAATATTTCCGTTGTCCGTCCACGTCAATTCTGCCACGGCGGTAGATTGATCACCTTCTGATGTCCTTAGATCCTTGTATCCATGAAACGATCTTATAATAACCTTTTTATTTCCACAGCGCTTTTAAATTGGTTGGTGTTTAAATTCATATGATCACATATATAAAAAATGAAGGTTTTAATCTTTATTTTAGAAAAAGAGGCCATAAAAAATACTTTCTCTATTTAATATATATATATATATATAGACAAAACACAAATTCATTATGTAGTTAGAAATACGCAAAAGTAAGCTCAAGTGCTTATATATGTTCATAATCACACCAACTAGATCAACAAATTTCGAAAATACTCTTCTGGCCTAAATACTGATGTAATATAGTTACTTATACGTGTGGTGGGCCCCGTTATACTGTGAATCTTTAACCTATCAGTACAAAACACACTCTCTAAATAAGTGAAATTAAAGTAACAATCTAAATTTAAGAAATTGATTATATACTTTATTTAATGACAATAAACGACAATAAAAATATTATAAAATACGAATAAATTAATTAACTAACCAACTTAAAAAAGTTTATTGAAATGTCAATTACAGCGTTAGACAGATAGTAGAAGTATGCTTCCTTTATGAAATATTCCAGCCAGTGACACAGTAAATCTCTTCCAGCTCTGACGTACCTGATGGTAGAGCTGTCAGAAAGGTTTTTAAAAAATTATTTTCGCTTGACAGAACACCAGGACGGTATGCACATAGCAAAATACTGTACAACGGTTAGCAATGGCTTTGATTTATGATCATTGTTAAAATAACTGCATTTACCTCACGAAATAGGAATTTCTTCGTAAGGGAAGTTATTTTTATAACATTTTATTGTTAATCTTGTCATAATATATTTTTTTTTTGTTTAGTAGCAACTATTAGCAATACAATATTATTCTTTTATATTACTGGGATTCTTGTGTTGAGACACTACTTTACCCAAATCTGATCCTTTTCCACAGCGCCTGCAATCTTTAACCATACCTACATTATAAAAAACAACGTCTTCTATGTCTTGTGTCAAAGAAATCTAATAAGATAATATTACTTCGCGTGCAAGAACATTTAGATGTCTATGACATTATTAAAGTTGGGCGCATCTCAGCTAGTGACGGTAAAAAACTACGTGACTACGTTTCACAATTGACATCACTACTGAAAAATCATCCAGTCCAATACCCACCGCCAAGTGAATAAAGAAAAAAATTACGGTACCGTCCGTCCGGGACATTCATGGAATAACCTGCATAATTTAGTTACAGAAAGTTTTTGTGTTTATATTATCCCAAACGTGCTGTTCTAAGCTTTATTTATCTATTTGATATCTCTTATCTTATTGGCCATTAATTATAATGTAATAATTAATGTCAATTTTGTTTTATATTCATATGGCTATTAGTTTATATGTTGAGCTTGTAGAGTACTTGCTTATCTGAATATTATATCTAATTGTCTTATCTTGTATTAATAACATTAGACCTTATATACACAATTAATACTTATCTTCAATATATATATATATATATATATATATATATATATATATATATATATATATATATATATATATATATATATATATATATATATATATCTATATATATATATATATACATATATATATATGTATATATATATATATATAATTGGATCAGAATAGAATAATAGATGAGAAAAACGAAATACGATATTCGAACGGCTGTATTCTATTGTGTACATATATATATATATATATATATATATATATATATATATATATATATATATATATATATATATATATATATATATATATATATATATATATATATATATATATATATATATATATATATATATATATATATATATATATATATATATATATATATATATATATATATATATATATATATATATATATATATATATATATATATATATATATATATATATATATATATATATATATATATATATATATAATATATGTATATACATATATATACACGCATATTCACCACATACTTATTTCACTACTCAATACGCAATACGTCTGGACAGCAGAGTGAGACCAATGGAAAAATTATCTTTTCAATTTAGATCCTTAATTTCTAGATAACAAGCGCACAATAGAATACAGCCGTTCGAATATCGTATTTCGCTTTTCTCATCTATTATTCTATTCCGATCCAATTTTTCAACTTGCGTTATATTTGTCAGTTAAAGGCAGCTGTGTATGTCTATTTCTATTTATATATTTTAACAAAATATATAAATCATAGTCGATCAATATATTTATAAACATTTCCGAATTTAAAAAAGAAGGTATAATTCGTACATATTTCAACTGATAGGTATATATAAAAATTAAATAGCAAATGTTTACAAAGTAAAGGCACAAGATGGTTATTTTCTGTCGAATCAGTATTTTTTCTTTATTTTGTATTGAGAAATATTTTGTAATAAGCCTTTGTTATTAGTTTGAAAAGGGATAGAACGTTGACGCATTAATTCAAGTGCAACACGAAAAATGCATTAGTGGACGGCGGCCATTCGTCATTGTCCCTGCTTTCTTTGGGATAACGCTAACCTACGGAATATTGGTACATTAAAAATCCATTGTGGCTGTGCCGTTTTTTCAATGAATCTAATATGTCAGCTGTAAATCCTTACCTTCATTTCTTTTCTGGTATATAAAATAAAACTTTATAAAGTTTTATGTTTCATCTATCTATTGACTAAGTTCTGAAATTTTTATGGTTAAGGTGGCATGTATATATATATATATATATATATATATATATATATATATATATATATATATATATATATATATATATATATATATATATATATATATATATATATATATATATATATATAGATATATATATATATATATATATATATACATCTTTGTATTTTTTATTTGTTCGTCTTTCGTTCGTTTGTTAAGAAATCTTAGCCTAAAAACGCCTTAGGCGTATTGAGTACAATTAGTATTGTTAAATTATTATTCAGCAAATAAAAAGGAGAAAACATATAGGAATATAAATGAATACTCAATATATTTTCACATTTTATTTCAACTTTATACCAGTTTGTAAATTACACATTTATTGTCAAAGTCAACGTAAATATACATACTTATTAGCACAAGAGTTCAAGATGGAAACAACCAGAAATATGTTTAATTTTAAGGCGTACACACACAACATGAAAAATTTGATATTTTAATATAATTTTTAATTAAAATCATTTTAATGACTCAGTGTGTCTTCACCTTTATGTAATTGAAATTGGCAGTACCTTTCGTAAACACGAAGATACAAAGACTTATTCTAATCGTAGTAAATGTTTTATATAATAAGTATATGATTTTCCTTCTACTAATAATATTTTTATAACATCTGTATGGAAAATCTTTAATATTAAACATAAACAAATATTTACAAAAATTAAAGGAAGCACATTAATTTTTGACTTTGAAACTGCTAGTAATATCTATTCATGAGCTTAAATATTTTAACGATATATTCTGTACAAAGGACGTTTACTTACAAATGATATTTAATATTTTTATTAAGACATTATGAAATTTTTAAAATCTTTTGAAAGTTAGTGGATTCTGAATCTTTAATTACTTTTCCGAATTGACTAACATTTATATTAAATGCAATCATGTTATTAAATAAATGTTTAATTACATATTCAGGCACAGTTATAAAAGTTAACATATAATTTATAAAGAATTAACATAATTGAGGTTTACAAACAAAGTGTTCAATTGTGGACGATTTTGCTATCCGTATACTAGTCCGTATATTAATGTAAAAAAATAATCAAAATGTGTTACATTATTTAAGAGAAAAAAAAGCTTCTTTAATATCTATATATAAAGTTTATTAAGGTCTTATCATATAGTAACATGCATAAACCACGAATAAGATTAATTTATATTCCTTTTCATTTCAGAATTCTCATATGAAATGTGAATTTCACGACGAAGTACTTAAAACGGTTTACTTAAGGAAACAAAGTTTGTTGATGTTTACATGATTAGCTCGTAAATTATACATAGCAGAAGCTGATTGAGCCGCGGCAACAAATTAAACAAGTTAAATAGAATTCCATAATGCAAGTTTCATTTGGAATAACCGAAAAACATACAACATTTATAGCATTGAAAGGAAAATAAAATACCACTAGGCATTTAATAACGAGTCCTAGGAAAAAGAAATATAATAGGTTCAGTATGTAATTATGTAACCGTAGGATCTGTCACATGTAGGTAGAAAATTATGTTACAACCTTTATATTTAAGCGTAATTATAATTTAATCAAACTATTGTTTATAATAAAGTCGTTTAATATACATATGTATAACCGTTTATTAAAAAATATTTAAAAACAATGGACGACATAACTTTTAATTAAAATATTATTTTTGTTTTATAAGTTTAAAACGTATGTATATATCTAAGAGTGGTAAGTAATATAGCGTAGAGCTGTGGTGGTAGATGTTTGAGATACTGATGCGCGTGGGAAGCAGCTGGGCGAGTGGCGGGCAAGTTCCTCGCGCGCTGCCACGCCGCACCTGACACCATCGGTTCGTCTGCATAGCCGTTCATACTGAGTTGAAGTCCTAAGGATAATAATAAGATATGATTATGAAAAATATAAGACGTAGACCTGCGTGCTTCCCCGCTACATATATGTGGAAAAAATCGTAAAGCTGATATAAAAAAATATATTTAAACCAATTAGATTTTTTTCAAAACGAGTATATAAGTAGCATTTAATTAACCTTTAATTAACCTTTCTATCTAATTTTTTTTAGTTTATCAGTTAGTTTAGGACAATATAATTATAAGTTCACGAGATATATGTTCCTTGATGAAAATTTAATAGGCGGATATCTAAGGAAATCTTAAGCAATGTATTACATAAAGCACCCAAGTCAATGTGTATACACTATATATAAATAAATAATTTAAGTAACGCTTCCGTAATCCACTGACTGACAAGTGACAACTAGCAATCTTAACTACTCAAGGGTGAGACATGAAAAGAAAAGGGATTGTAAGGGCAAGTGAAAACATTAAATATTTAATTTATGTGTTCCAAAAAATACAATTCAAAGAGTTTATTCACGTTTTTTCCAGTATATGGGTAGCATAGGCAAAAAACGTTTACAAATAAATATACTTTGTTTTCATCTTTCAGAAACATCAACCTCGTATATTTCCTAACAAAATTAAAATAGTGAATTCTCTTAAAAAATTATGTGGGCATTAAAACAACAAAACATACTAAAAATTTTGTAATTTATATTGATCTGATTGAAGCAAACCTCAAAACATATATAAAATGGAGAATACACATAAAAACGAAAAATTCTTACTAATAGTAAAATTCAGATTTATTCGTTATTAGAAATTTCTTCCAGACAAGCTTCAAGCCAAGACTATTTTACATTAAGTATAGAACTAAATACTACTATTATAATATAAAATAGGCTTTTGCTCGTTAGTTGTAAGGAATATTTAAAATACATATATCTTTATGCTCAAACTGTGGGTTAAAATCTCTGTTTTAATCCACAGTTAACGTTAACATGTTCAGAAAATAGTCAGAGTTGAAAAAATAAACTGCGTGTGTTTACTATTTAAAAATTTAATTAAATCCTCATCAAATTTGACAGTATAAAAAGATAACTTCCTTCCCGCAGCAAAGGTGGTGCTGCATTTTATTCAATAAAACATAGTTAATATGTTTTTGTTATTCTTATTATTAGTGTATGCATTTTTAATATTTTTTCTGGCCTGACGTGGCGCAGGGGCACAAGCGTAAAGCAAAACTGTACACGCGTCACGTCGTGGATTTCATCCTCACTCGAGGAAAAAGAAATATTTTCAAATTATGTAAATATTTAATGTTTACATTACTTCGCTTTAGGAAAAGCGGCGGCGTTGAGTTCCGACACTCAACACATAATGCCTCAAATTCGGCAGAAAGTGGGGAACGAAATGGAGTATCTTAACACTTCCTAAGCTCCCTCTGCCTACACCTGTAAATACAGACACAAATACCTATTCCTGTAAATACAGAGTGAAACTGAAAAAAAATCATTAATAAAAGTCATCAAAAAGACATCTTTCAACGACGTTACTAAATTTAAACACTTTATAACAATGACAAATAAGCTGTACAGTACACGTATATGCTATTCAACCAACTTGCTTTTAATATGTAAAATAAAACAAACATTTAACACACACATAATTTTGCAGTAACAAACATATTTTCATATAATTCTGTAGTTTTAGTTATTGTTTATATTTCTGTGTACAAGAAATAATTTTCAGTACTAAAATACTAATACCATTTTTTATTTTCATAATAATGTGAAAAGAATTTATTTTTCGATAAACAGTTTAGGTTTACTGTTATGATTTTACAAATCTACTTAGTTTTATTAGCTTCATGCCGTATGTATTAATGGTGTATTAATTAGCTTCATGCTGTGTTCCGAATCTATATTCGTGATACATTGAAATCAGAAGAAACATAGAAACCTAATATTTTTTCGTTCCGATTAACACAAAAGTTGAGTGAAGAACTGAATGCCCAGGTTTTTGCCTCGTTACCAAAATGAAAAATATAAAACACTTAATTTTTCCAAGTTTAGTTTCCATAATGACTATTAAAATACATATTAAATAATAAGGAGTAAGCCATAAGATAATAAATTCTATTTTTAAGGATCGAAAATATTACAAGCTTATTATTGATTCATATGCTGATAAAATATTCTACTTACTATGTAAGCTAACTTGGCTCTCCATCTTCCCCAAAGCGTTGACGGAAGCGCACACGTAAGTCCCGAAATCACCAGGCGCCAGAGACTTTATCGTCAGGTTCATCCATAAAGAATACTCATTCATCGCCGTTTCCGTGATGCGAAATTTTGGATTTTCTAATAGTTTGTCGCTCACTAAAGCTGCGAAATGAAATCATAATTTACTACGGATTAAAAATTGTTGTGTTAAAATTTACGAGATAAATAAACAACCACTATTTCATTTAAAATTTGTAACCATAAAAATACACAAAAATATAGAAGAGAAAGTACCATTTTTCTAAACTATATTTGGATAATAGAATGATTGTTGTGTAATTTTTATATAATAATACATATTGTCATATTGATAACTTTCACATTTGTGTTGAAATAAAATGTTAATAGGCATTTTACTTTTGAATGAGGATCCCAAGTTTTCGATGGGACCGACGTTAATATTGCTCAAGTAATGTGTCTGCTCATTGTCTGGCGGTTCTCCAACTTCTATGGGCAAATGTTTAATAAAGCTATTACGTACTCCATGTGTTGCTTAGGAAGAGAATGTCATTAATTACATAGATTTTGCCTTGTTTCGTGATTAATCGCTTTCCTCTCATGTAATCTTATGTGCCCCTCGCTTTTAGTAAAAGCCATCTATTCTGCTTTATCTGATTTCTTCGCAGTTCACGTTAATAAATCTTTACTTAGATACATATTATCATTAGTAAAACGATATGTTATTTATTCAACTGAAAAATGACAATGGAAGAATTATAGAATATAAATGAAAAGAACGAAAATCTCACCATCTTCCCGATACCATGAATTCATAGCTTTAGGTGAGGCTTCTATGTAGCATTGTAGCTCCACGTCACTGCCAATGGGAGCTCCGACCAACTGATTTGTCACTTTCACTTGCGGTATAACTGTAAAAAGCTTTCAGTTAAACGTACAGTATTATTTTTTAAAGAATAAACATTTTCCTGAATAAAAACCTTATCCAATTTGCATGTAAACTGGAACAACTAAGCATAATATGAGTTTACAATAGGCCATGTAGGTATTTATAATCTATTGAACATTCAATGATTTATCAATCAATGTCAATTGCTTAAAACAAATTATTTCATAAATTCCTATATTTAATGAAACACTACTTTTATATATGTATTATTAAACGATAGGTTCACTGACACATCGTTTTGCTATTTTCCACTTAATTCAATTTTCAGCTAAATAACATCAATTTAGGGGTTTATTGTCCCTAATTAACCTCATTTGTAGTCTACGAAGCTTGCATGAAATTTGTAAATAGATCGAAGCGAGTCATAATGGATGACTTACAGTGCACCTGCACGTGATATCGGCGACTGACGGTGGGCGGCACTCCGTTGCTCGCAATGCAGTAGTACGCGCCCATATCGGTCCTCGCTACGTGGGACAGCTCCAGGCTCTCTCCTTTGTGGCTATCCACAACTGTTACAACAAACATATATTTTAATTATTAATTGTACGCATTAATTAAATAAAAACTGTTTTGGTATATTATTTTTAATTTTTCAGAAAATATGTAAGAACATGCGAGAAATAATTAATTTAATCTGTGGTATATAACTGAACTTTTAATTAATTTTTATTTACAGTACATTGACGAGATGATGATAAATATATACATAAAAGTATTTAAATATTTATTTCTTACACCCTCAGCCCAAGAGTGCTACCAAAATAAAGCACTTTAGAATATTTTATTTCGTAAATGGAGCCTTCATTATTCAGAGTCATTTATCGATACACGGGAATACTTTCATACTATTTTTATTTTTATTGTGTAAATTCATATTGCTCTGAGCTGATCCAATTAAGAGGAAATATTACAGAATACTGAGTGGGCACTTTCTCTACATTGGAGTACGTTACGAAAACAAATTTGAGACTTAATTTACTGTAGGTTTATTTCTTATTCCTAATTATGGCGGAAATTGCCGAAGATAAATTTACTGGAAAATGAAAATGGTTCTACTAAATGACAAAAGTAACGTATAAAGTTAGGGGGAGATAGCTCTGCGCTCATTTGAGCCTTTCTCAGTATTTAAGTAATCGATGTTTTGTTTGTGCATGCCGTTTACTCGACTTCCATTTCAAAATACAGAGTCACTGAGGCGCGAAAAAATATTTGGACTCGACAGACAGGAGATCAAGCCACGATGTCGAGTGCGGCTTTTTCATTCAACAGAGTTATAGTCCGTTAGGAAATCGTTTCTGAGCATAAATCTTTTATTATGCTAACACGGTTCATTTAACGGCATTAAGTGAATTTGTTGAACAACGTTTTTAAAAGGAACGGGTAAAAACGTTTCAAATTGAGGAAAAAGAGAAATTTCATGTTCTATGGATGAGCGGTTAGGGTTTTGTATTTTCTTTCATATTTTAATAGGTTGTTAAATAAAAGGAATATTATTTTAAAAAAAGCAGTAGCGCAGTGGTACTCGTATAATATCTGGCTGTTAAGACAACGTTTAAGCTTAAGTTTTTTTATTCCATTTTTTTCTTCCGCTGTGGTAGCTAGACAGAGCGTCAATTTGAATTACTTCATTTAACATACAATATTTCGTAAATTGGAGAGAGGAGAGTCTTGACACTAAATTCTCATTGTTCTTGACACTAAATTCTTATTCCCTGTTATGTGCGGAATACAAAAAAATTCTTACGATGAACGTGCAACAGCATTATTAAATGTTAATATATAAATAATAATATGACTGTTGTGACTGCAAACGTGACAGATTCTGGGTTCCATTTTCACTCGACGAAATTAAATATTTAATATTTTCAATTCCTCGCATATGACTATACAACTTGCTACTTTTTATCATTGTTAAATAAGTCAGTAATATTTGGTCACATATACTTTTTGTCTCCATTATCTTACTTACTGGATCTATAAAATTAATTTTAAGGACGCCAACTAAGCAAAAAATTTTAGAGTCAATTTTAGTACGAGATGAGGGAAGGTTTGTAATAAGCATACAAATTTCAATGCAATTACCTCGAAAGTGCTGCATTGAAACATTCCGTCTCCAAAGGAAAATGTGAACTTAATATTTATTTAGTTTTATATATTAGATACCTTGAGCAGGTATCTAACATATAAATTTAAGTGAAAAAAAAAAATAATCTTGTTGCAAAGTTTACTAGATTAAATTATGTATTTTCCTTAATTACTTTCAGTTTAGTAATATGTAGACACACTTCAAGTGTTGAGCAAAATGTTTTTAATGTTTCCCGTTCTTTCGCATCGCCTTCATGTGCGGAAAAATCATTAAATGCTCGTAAAGCCCGTTTTGTTCTTTTACTTTGTTAGCTTTAAACTTTTTATTCCTTATTGAATACTTTTTAATGAAATAGAACGTTGTTATTCCGGATTTTATAATACTTCCTAGTATCGTAACTGTGAGTAATTGGAGACAGCAGAGATAAAATTTCAAATACAAAAAAGCAAACAAGCAAGCTGGTATATAATTTCTTTATAACTTTTATTTACATTAAAATATTAAGTTGATCTTACTAAGGTGAGGTAAACATTTTCGTGTACTTTTTAGTACTCGCATTTAAGTGTATGCAATAGTATTGGATTCAATTATCAAATAAAAAAACATAGAAGAGAAATAGATAAAAATAAAAGCAAACATATTATAATCTAGAGTAAATATAATATTTTTTAAAATAAACGCTTCGAATTAGATATGCTGAGAAAAATTATTATAAAATCAACATTAAAAGCTTTTATAAATATGGTATGCGATAGTAAAATTATGAAATATAATTGACATGTTTCGGTTGGTGTAGTTGTAATTAAGAGATTTGAAAGGCAAAAGCGGACATTAACAAACTGCGCTATGTTTAACGAGACGGCAATCGTGCATTATAAATTAGTTGCTGTCGAAGCGTGATAGCATCAGTAGTGCAGTCTCTAATGAACTCAAACGACTGTTTTATACAAATAAACACTAAAATATAGCCATAGTTATAAATGTTAATGTACATTGTTAATTGCACCCAAAGTAACTTGTGTGTAAGGATTTTAACTTAAATTTATTCATAATTTTACGTTCACTTCTGTATTCCTTTCAATTTTAAAGCTTTATTAATTTATAATTTTATTTAGAACTACCTTCATTAGACGTAAGTATCCTGCTTAAATATTTATTGGAGGGAGTAGTTTTATTTTCTTTATAAAAATTCTCTGATAGTTACAGAATGAGTTCAAATTGGTTAATGATCCAAAAGGCTCAAGTCCATATACAGTCACACGAGATACACAAATTTGTGATGTCATAGAAAAAAAATCATCTAACCACATCTCACCCTCACGTTATATTATTTACATTCAGTCACTTTACTATTTTCATATATTTCAATCTATAAAGATATTCAGTTTTCAACGTTTATTAAAAAGGAGTATTTTTTATTTGATAATATAAACGACCATCCCGTACCACGCTCACCGCACTCATCCCGTGCATACTGCTTAAGTACTTTTTACTTCATAACTCAGCTCTCTGATGTTATAATGATATAAAGCATTTCCCTTCCCGTAAACATAACTGGGAAAATGCTATTGAATATTATGCTAGAGTACTGAAGAGGTCACTAGTTTAAGGCGGAACGGTCAGAATAATTTTTATACTTATTTCCTCAAAGAATAATTGTAATATAATTTTAACATTTATTGTTTTTTTTACATATCTTTAAGGATATTATGCTTTCATAGCTTGTAGAATCGCTTAGTATAATTTAAAAGAAATGAGAAATAATTAAAATAAGACAAATTTTATATCAATGAAAAAACATAAAGTCGTACGTAGGCTTAAAAAATATGAATTATTGTAGCATATAATTTTATTTTTGTTGGTGAGTTTATTATTAAGTTATCTGTATATTTAAGAGAAATTACTAGCATAAGTCGCTTTGTTAATATTTTCATTCAATATATAAAAGTGCTCAGTTGTTTACCAAGCAGCTATAAAAAACACACAAAGAAATATAAAAAGATAAATAATTGTCTGCTTTAGAAATTGCAGTAAATAAGTCATTAATGTTATTAAAAGGTATATAATATAATGAAGTCCTTTGTACGTTGTTTAAACAATTCAAATTACAACGTAATTTTATTGTTTTTCTAGAGTTTTTACTTTTATTGTTACTTGAGATTAAATGTTAATTAGTGGCTTCGAACAGTAACATTTTTGTAGAGTCTTGAATTTAATTTACATTTACGGCTTGTTCTCTCATAAGATCCCATTTCTTTGTTGGAATTCATCTGCTACTGACATTTTAATCCAAAAAGAGGCCGTTTCAGCCGACTATAAAATCGTACGTGACCGAAATAAAACAATAACTTTAGTTAGTCTGATTTGTATTTTCGTAGATTTTCAGAAAAATATGAATAATGGTTGAATAAATACTCAAAATATGCTGAGTATAATAATCTATTATATTATTTATGATTATTTTTTTAATAATTACGAAACTATACTTTTTCACATTTAATTATTAAGGTTAAGTTGGTGGCTTTTAAAGGCTTGCTATTACTCTTGTTTAACTATTTCCATTTACAAAACAGACAGTTTCAATTTGTTCCTTTATGAGTCTTTTAAATTCAGTTAAAGTTCAAACGAAAAAAAGTAATTAAGGTCGTTTCCTGTCGCGACATTAAATGAATCAAATTGTTGGAAGAAAATCCTTTATAAATTCTGATGTTTAAGTTTAAGGTGACTTTAAGAATAATTGTAGAGAAGGCTTTTAAAAAAATCTAAATATAGACTGATAAGTACAAATTGTTTTGATTTATAAATTTAGGCCTAATTATCGCAAGGTTATTTTAATTAGCGATGTTTAACTTTAATTATCACAATATTTTTATATAGTAACAAAGTATTTTAAATATTTAACTCAGTAAACACATTGTGTTATATCTTATTGCAATTTAGAGCATGAAAAACTATGGTATTTATGAAAATGATAAGGAAATACAAAAACGTAGTTTTTATCACACCATGCCTCTGGTCATGTCTATCATTCTGTCATCGGGTAAAACTTTCACACATTTGATGCATTCAGGAAAAACAAAAACAAAGTTTCACGGCTCGGAACGATACCGACAAACGATGTTTTAATTATAGCTCGCAAAAACAGCTTTATGACCTTTTTTGAGACGGGAAAATAGAGTATTTTTGTTTTAGTTATTCGTTTGTACGCAAACACCGCTCTGACAGCAACGATTTTTGTTGCACAGTGAAAATTGAGTAGTTAAAACTATAATTTTTAACTAGTAGGTACATAGCAAAAAAAACTTTAGAACGAGTCAATTTTTTTTTCGTTTTGGTTTAATGAATATCATAGTCCCACGCTAGGCTCCAGTATTCAGTATGTGTACTGAGGATACTGATATTTAGTAAATTTCGAACCTTCATTATTCAACATCTATTATGATTTATTCAAACATCTTGTTGAATAAACTATTGGTTAAAATATATGCAAAGAATAAGAACCAATTAATAGATACTAAGAAGTATATATAATTTCTAAGGGTTGTATACATATCTAAATATGTCCTCGTAAGGTTTTTTATACCATACGTAGTAATTTATCTCCTTAATATATTTAATGTTATTTCAGTGTAATATTTCTATAAATAATAGTGGAATCCGTATCCTATTAAATATTCAGTCTAAACGTAGATGACACAACACATTCGATACTATACGCTTATAAATGAATACCTATTTAAATATATCATATTTTTTGAGAATTATGAACTTTGTATGAAAGATAAGTCGAAGCGAAGTAAGTAAACATAAATAAATCAACAAAATTTAATTTATAAGCCAAAGAAAATTGCTTATTTGATATCTATCAGAAGGCTATCTGATATTCTTTTATTACATTAAAAATGGAAGGAGATCGCACGCATAAAATAAATTATAGTTGAAATTCGACCGGGCGGCCAAAGAGTACGCGATCTTATCACGCCGGCATCGCGGTTATGACATTATTAAAGTAGACCGTACGTATCCACTGACGCTAAAAAATACGTGACCGTTTTGCACGATTTTTCCCTGTTGAAAAACAGCCCTCACAAATTTAAGACCCGCACTGACAGCGACGAATAAATTATGCTAATGAACGGTTTGAAAGCGCATCCGTTGATTCGGCCTGTGGCTTGGTGCTTTTTCCACAATTTACATACCTAATAACTGGCTATATCTATTCCGTTCCTTGCATTGTTATTTCTGACTCGCCGACGGTAACAGGAAAGATTTAATATATGACTTTATTGTAATTTTGTTTTTGAGTTGTGGTCTAGTAATTTCTTTAGACTAAAGTTTGTTTTACTTTGATTTACGTTTGACATATTCACATACGGAAGTAAGAAAATATACTAAATGAGTTGCGGTGACGACGAATACGACGTTTGATGATTGTAAATATGTAATTGTAAAACGGCTTAAATTCACAGTAAGATATTATACAAATAATTCTAGCGAATCAAAAGTCAGTAAGTATTGTTAAAAAGACACAGATGAAAAAGTTACGTTCTTGTGATAATATATTCTGTACGATATTTTTATAACAATTAAATTAACTCTTTCGTATCAGCTAAAATAACATTTTATATTATACTTTGTAGAATCAGTTTCATATAAAGGAAGAATATATAAAAAATATAATACTTTCTACATATTATCTCATTTTAAAGTAATTTTCATTTCTTATAACGTGAAGAAACCTAAATGCATTTTGCATGCTGAGTCCATTACCATCTCATCACATATGATCATAAGTGTGGAACCATGTATGCGCTTGACCGCTAAAGTGCGCTCATTTTTTGTGTGTTATAAGACAGTAAAATTGTTTTCTTACTATTAGTATTCTTTTGTAAAATTTTGAGGGTCAATTTCCTTGCGTAAGGCTCTTTAAGGATAATATCTTTATAATGTGTATATCCATAATAATACTAAAAGTAACAATATTAATTTTATTATTTTCACATATTTCCATATTATAATCGATAATTAAGTACTATATATATTCATACTTTTAGATCCACTTTATAATTTATTTTTTTGTCCTCAATCTATAAAAATGAATCGGCAAAACGTATGTACACGCATAACTTCTGAACGACTGCTTCAAATTGGATGATTCTTTTTTTATGTATTCCTTATTGTCAGGGGAAGGTTTTGTATAAAAAAAAATGTATTACTTTAAAAAGGTAAAAAAATAATAATATTAATAATATATATTGTCACACAATTGACCCACGTTTTGCACGTTCTCTATTAGCCAAAAAGAAATAAAAAAATATGTTTGACAGATAGATTGACAAAACAAAACATTTTTTAAAGTAACGAATTAGAAAACAAGATTTTCTTCTAATACAAAACATGAATTTGTGGCTTAAGAACAGACTGTGCAGAGTTTTGTTTGTTTTGATAAAAGTTTTAAGGATTAGAAAATGCCACCAGTAAGACGTTCAAATATTGGTCGGCGTACGCGTAATGCAAATCGTATTTACAATCTTCGAAACCGGGAAACTGAAGAAGAGCGCAGGCAGCGTATGGGCTCAAACAGAATAAGAATTTCTCAAACGAGAAATAACACGACATCGGAAGAACCCATAGCATCGACGTCAAGAACAAGGCAACAAAATATTCGTATATTTTATTATTAACTTAAGAACAATTACATATGAAAGTTTAACGTTTAGATATGTCGATTACGCTGGTGACAAATTTGTTGATTTTGGAACAATATTGTGTAAATGGAAAAGTCAAATTACCACAGATAACGACGCCACCTGAACCACTAAATTCATTACTTTCAGGGCAAGTACCTCTGTCAAAGAATTTCATGCAATATATTAATTCCAAATGACGTCATTTGACTTAACTTAACTTAACTTAGCTTCACGCTATATAATATATAGCAGGTTACGCTACGGTAACGTCATTTGGTGCAAATATAATTGAAGAACATGGTTTCAATCCAATTTTTAAGGTAGAGGAAGATCTTTTTATTTTGTGACTCACCCCAGACACTATACACAATGTATAATTTCAATTGTTAGGTCAATGAAATATTTACACTTCGTGTACGTATACACATCCAACGTAACATAAACTTACATATATTAAAATTGTTTTATTTCTGATTTAAGGACAAATTCACCACCGTGCAGGAGCATTATTGCCTACAGTTGATGGTGCATATAATTTTCTTTAAACTTATTTTCTGGGAAATTCTTGGACGATTTCCCAGAGGCGGGGGTTCAAATCCTGCAAAATTTTTTATACGCTTATTAAATTTAATGCTAGTATTTTCTGTGCTAAATGTGGAATATTACTATTAAAAATAATAAAAATGCCTGTCGTGGCGCAGCGGCACAAGAGTGTGACTGTAACCGACAGGTTCTGGGTTCGATCCCCAGTCGAGGAAACGAACTCAACACGCAATGCCTCAAATTCGGCGGAAAGTGGGGAACGGTAGTGGAACGGAGTGTCATAACACTAGGTTTCCCTTCCGTTCCCTCTGCCTACCCTGCCTAGTGCGGGATACAGCGTGAAGCTAAAAAAAAATTAGAAATAATATAATGAAACGGTGAACTTTAATGTTGAGTTGTTAAACTTTACATATTTAACTACGAGTAAAGCAAAGTATTCGTGTAAGACGATAAATAAACATTCAAATGTCGCTACTAGTTCGTTTTTATTCAGTGTATGTAAACAATTAACGTAAGCAACAGATGCTTTCATTATAACATTGATGAATATTTAAATACCTATCACAATGCGTCGTGTTGTTCGTAATATTTGAATGTCAATAACAAAAGTAATTAAATTACGCTTATATACACATGAGTCACGATGCCCGTCGTGGCGCAGTGGCACAAGCATGTGACTGGAAATCAATAGGTTGTGGGTTCGATTTCCATAAGTTAAAGTGAAATATGTAATGTTTTTAATTGAAATATTCTCCTCCCTTAGCTTTGGTAACAAAGCAAAGCGCGGCGTTGAGTTGTAAAACAGTTTAAATTTACAGTCATATAAATATTTCTAGTGAATCAAAAGGCAGAAAGTATTGTTAAAAACACACTGACGAAAAAGTAAAGTTTTTGTGATAATATATTCTGTACGATATTTTTATAATAATTAAAATAAGTCAAGTTAATTACGAAAGTAATTAAATTACACTTATACCATGAGTCATGAGGCATGTCGTGGCGCAGCAGTAAAAGCGTGTGACTGGAAACGCAATAGGTCATGGGTTTGATCCCCACACGAGGATGTGAAATATTTATTTTTTTCAATTGAAATATTTAATATTCTCCTTTCTTCGCTCTGGTAACAAGGTGAATCGCGGCGGTGAGTTCCTCCATTCAACAAGCAATGCTAAAAATTAGGTGGAAAGTGAGAAACGGAACGGAATTCGGTTTCCAAATTCCTACGGTCTACACGCTGTATCTCGCATGTGGTAGATTTTTTTTACGGATAAGACACGACAGAGAGATCACCGTCGCCCACAGCCCCGTGAAGCACCAGAGGAGCTACTAGGTGCGTTGCCGGTCTATAAGGTGGACGGGCACCGGGGCCCGGCATTACCCAACGCGAAACGCAGTGGCTGAAGCCACTACTTAACACCGGTTTTAAATGCTGGGGGTGGTAACAATAAGGTCGAGTCTGCCCATGCGTGTTGCCATTGCTGACAGCGTGACTCAGCGTGACACGTACTTAAGTCGCCTCTTACGACACCATCAGTACCAGGGTGATCCTATTCTAAGCCAGAATCACACGGCAAAAGATATGCGGGATATAGCGTGAAGCTGAGTTTTATCGAACCTTGAGTGATAAACTTTTGTAATTTATAATTATTTACATTATTTCATTATACCAACTCAATTGAATAGATTTCATATTAAATATTTAATGTATCCAATAATATTTGTAATATCTTAAATTTGGCGGAAAATAGGGAATGGAACGAAATGTCTTAATACTATGTGCCGAAGCTACCATTACCTTGCCATTAGCGGTATACAGCGTGAAGCTGAAAAAAGATATAATTACTAAAGTTAGAAGAGAAGAAAAGACCAACTTACCTTTTATAAAGCTGACTGTGGCATAACTGTCTATGTATTTTATAATAATTATATCGATATCCAGCACGAAAATTATCCAATGAAACATGACACTTATTATAACCTATTATTTTGAGGAATAATTACATGAATAAACCGTATCGCATTGAATGATGTTCTATCCTGACAGCCATCACATTCTCAGCTTATAACATTAAATTTGATCGTATGATGTACAGTAACGTTATACATTATACAATATTACATTCCTGTCACGTCCAATATATACAGGCTTATCAAAATGTTTACCTTAATGTCACATAAAATACGCCCAATTTACCCCTGTCAGGGATTTGTGAAGGAATTTAAGCAAATAATACATATTTTGAGGTTTCATTATGATTTTTAGATCTTAAAATTAAATTGAGGGAGAAGTCTTTGTTTTGGCTGAGAATTTTTCTTATATTCCAAACTAGACAAAAAAAAAACATCCTACCATTAACAGTGACATTTTTTCATTTAAAGATATTAAAGCTCCTGTTCCAAATTAATAAAGTCTGTATATTTTTGTAACAAATTTACGTTCAAATCTGCGTTAAAAGACGCATAAATTATTGCCGGCTTCAAGTCAGATATTTTAGTTAATTCGTAAACTTCATACTATTCCCTTCGCCGGAAACGAGTTAAGACGTTAATTAAAACACTTTGCTAACTTTCAGTACTGAATTTCTAAAAGTACGGCAATCAGTTTAATGGCTCAATCAAAGATCAAAATAGCCTATCACATCAGACGTATTATGCGAGATTTACGCTCACTTTTACTGTATCAAAATCTTTACAGTCTTTATAAATACAAGAGGTAAACTCTTCGAGATGTGCTTTGTTATAAGCTAAATATATGTATATCTGCCCACTTAGTATAATGTAAACAATGTTATTGACCTAAATATTTAATTAAGATCATTGTATTTATTTACGTGAAAAACGATAATAATTTGCATATTTTATGTATGGTAATACATAAAAACGTAAAGTGTATTAAAAAAAAATAATTCTAACAATTTAAAACTAGTAATCGGTGCCAGTAAATAATGCTTTAGAAATTAACTCTTTTTCATGTTTTATCAAAATTTGTTATAACATTTATGAATACAATCAAATGATACCTACTGTAAAATACATATATTTTGTAATGTTAATACTTACATCACATTGTAATTTATTAGAAATTATCAGCCCATAGACAACTTTTCTTCGTTCCCTTGAAGTGTGTAAATATTTATTTATTTATAATTATATATTATTTAGGCGTATTTACGAAAATTTACTGATTGTTTTAGTTTGGTTATCGATACTGTCGTACACTTTATAAATAATGATTAAAATAATTCGTAAATATTTTTGATATTGCTCTCATACATTGCTGAATTAAACAGAATTATATTAAGTCATTTTGTTTAATCTATTCGGTAGATACGTACGTACGACACAGCTAAGCACACAGACAGACGAACAAAAAAAATAATTTATTTATACTTTGTTTATTCATTTATATTTTATTAAGACTTTTTTATTTTTATATTTTACTATCTTGTATATTTACAAGTTATTACTTATAGGCACTTTAGAGACCACGATTACTTTGGAATTACAGACAGATTCATCAATTTTATTTAAATGTATAGAAGATCCTACAATACATAAAAAATTACGATAACAATAAGAGTTAAGGCAATTATATAAATAGGTAGTCAGAATTCTAAATGATAGACAGTTTAAGTTCATTACATGATTAATAAACTTTTTTCATTATAATATCTATTTTACAAGTACTAGAATTGTCACAGTATTAAAAGATTTTATATAATTTGAAATAAAAATTATTTCACTCAAAAATTACAATTAGCTTATTCAAATTTACATACAATGTGTTGCAAATAGGAAATCACTTTATAGAAATGATCTTTACTACAAGTATCTAATAAAAACATAGAGAAATAAACTAAAATTTCAAATAGAAAAGACTGAAGAACTAACTCAACTATATAGCCTTGTTTGATATTCTGTGGTCATTTAAAGATGGCGTACAAGTCGTCTAGGTCGCGTAGAGCGTTTTTAATAAGAATTTAACGCTCTAGGAGCAGTCCGTACGCCATTATTACTGAGACCACTATTCTCTATTTGTACTCGTTGTAGGTGAAGCTTGCGAGTCAGGCGTAGTGAAGTACAAAATAATTTATCGAATATACTGTGTAAATACGCTTAAATTAATTTGATTAATTTATAATATATTTTTTTAGCTTCATGATATATAAAAGTTTTACCTTGTTACCACAACGAAATAAAATAATATTTTAATTTCTTCTCTCCGTTAACGAGGCAAAACGCGGCGTTGAGCTCAGTACATTCCATATGCAATGCCTAACATTCTGCGGAAAGTGGGAAACGAAACCTAGTAACTTAACACTAGGTTATCTACCTACCATAGCATGAGCGGGACACATCGTAAAGCTATAATTAAAAACTTTAAATTTTAGAAGACCCAAAGAAAGTTTCTTGAATGTATATAAATGTATAATATTGTAAGTAAAAATGTCTTGTAATATCATATCATATGAATACCACGACGTATATCACAGACGCAAAAAATAAAAAACGCAATTACCGCCCTCTTCGTATGCCCCGCACTATCATTCTACGCTTCGGCTCCTTTTAATAAATAGCAATATTTCTCTTTTGAACGTAATATAAGCCGGTGTCGGCTAAGTTCTCCATTATTTTCACAATTATTGCAATGACTTTGTTTAGCTTTTATTATTAACCGGAGAGAAATATTATACGGATATTAAGCGTTGCTGCAAACGTTTTAAAAAAGATCTCTTGTCTATATTAAAAAAAAACTTTCAATATACGTAAATAACTTAAAAGATTTTCGAAATTGTCTAATTTCCGAAATCACGAAAACAATAGTCACATTAAAAAATAGATTTCTTGATAAATGAGTTAATATAATTTACCATATTATCTTTAGATAGTTACTCGCGAATTATTAGACTAATATATAATTAGAGTAAATAACTGATTTCCACATAGGTATGTATTAAAAATCTAACGTTTTCCCTGATATATCAGTGTCGGAAATGCATGCATCACTAGTATAAATATTTAATTTAACACATTACATTGACTCATTGAATAATTACGTATACTAACTGTACGTACACATTGTTATCCTGGCTTACTAGGTATTCTACTGCCTAATAATTGGAAGTTTCAATAGTAAAAAGAACCACCCTATTTCCTTTCTTTATAAACAAAGTGTCATGTGTAATGACAATTTATACAAATAGCAATGAGCACTATAGCTCATTGCATCATTAGAATGGCAGTTATATTTCTCATGTGAGAAATATAACTTTGTGATATTTGAAAAAAGACTTGGTATTTAAAGAAAGACCGGAGGTTTGAAGAGTGGGAGGAGAAATACGAAATGGATGTGGAAAGACAAGGCTGTGGGTTACTAAACTCAAGGATTAGCTTCTTTAATGAGAATGTCATGGCAGCACGGCCTTACACAAAGCAGTGCTGGTGCCCACACAGGTTTACGGCAGCGAAGCGGGATCTCTGATTCGTCACGTATATTGATGCTTACTAATCAATATACGTGACTAATCTGTTTAAAAGTGTTTCATTTAAAATAAATAAATACTGTGAAGGTGCGATATAACGGTCATATTTGTATACGTCGAGGGAAAGAGTTATGACAAAATAGTAAAAAAATATACAATGGAAAATTTCGAGGTACGAGAGCGTCTTCAAAAACACATTGTAGAAGTCGATCGATTTTGAACGAAAATTACATAAAAGACACCTCCGGAGGGCATGCATAAAGATGTTGATGACAGTGGACGAGGCTAAAAACGTACAGAGATTTTAGTGCTTGGCACTTGGCTGTCTCTGGCTATCCTGCATTCAAATAATACGTGAAGCTATAAAAATATAATTAACATTAAAATGGTCGTACCTCACTATCTATCTCGATAATATATGAGCGATTGACTTTGCGTCTTAACATTATGAAACTTGAGAGTAATATGAATAATATAGTAATATTAATTGAAGTATAATATAGTAATATTAATTGAAGTATAATATAGTAATATTAATAATATAGTAATATTAATTGAAGTATGGGGTAATGCTAACAAAACAAAATTACAAGAACTTCAAAGAAAACAAAATAAAATAATAAAAATACTCTTTAAATATCCGTTATCTACATCTACAGTTAAAATTTTTGAAGAAACGAAGATTATGAATTTAAAACAACTTTATATATACAATTCTTGCCTTCTTATAAGAAAAATTATTAATAAATCTGTACACTCTAAATTGTCATTTATGAAACAAGTTAGTACGCGTAGCACCCGTCGCCCTAGCTTACTAATTCTCCCAAAGACTAGGACAAAATTTGCAAAGAAGGATATCACATCTGAGGGAGCACAACTTTACAACAAATTACCGTCTACTATAAGAAATGCAAGCTCAATTAACGAATTTAAGTCTCAACTTTCACAGCATATTTTAGAAAATAATTGATATACTAACAATGTTACACACTTGTAATAATATCTTACTATCGTTAATTGAGTACTAAATAATTTGGCGACTATTTTCTTTTATATTTTAACTTTTGTATGTATGTTCTCATGTAAGTGACTATGTCTTTTTGAGAATAAATTCTTTAAACCTAACCTAATATGAAACCTAAGAGTAATATCAGAAAACAATAAAAGGATTTTTTTTTATTAAAAAAGAGAGCTTGGTGGAAGTATAAAATTGCTTTAGCTTAATGATAGTGAAATATACGTAATTTCGACTAACTTTAAAATGTATCATTATAAAATGAATAAAGTCGGCATTTCAGCGGTTTTGCAATTAACGTTGTTGCGGTAATTTACGAGTGCCGTCTTTTGCGATTCTAGGACTATTACGTTTTAAATTGTAAATATTTCTGTTAAGTATTAGTTAAATTTAAACGTTCTTATCATGCGCAGCTTTAAAATTAGTTCACTTTAAATATGGTTAAAAATACAGAATATATTTTCAATGTCAAATATAATTTAGAATTTTACGTAAATAAAAATTAACGGTTCATACTCGAGATGAAACAGTACACTGTGTTTCTTTATTTCTTTACGAGAAAAGATCTTTTATATATAAAGACAGCAATTCAATTACAACTAGATTTAATAACGCGCTAACAAATTAATGTTAAATGTTTAATTAAGATTTACGTCAAGATAAATCCGTGTTCCACATAACTAAAAGGATTAGCGTTAGTGAAGCAGCTCCGGCTACACAACGCCATATAAAGCTATAGGAGCTAGTTGTTTTAAAGTTAATGAGATTAGACGATTCTAAGAGTGTTTGTATTAATTAAATCGGACAATTTCGGGAAATTTTGTGCTTTACGTCGACACAGTTACGGGCAAACTTTCATTGTGAGCTTTTGTCTAATTTATTTTTACTGTTATATGAGGCAGTTTATGAGCCGTTTTACACCCCTTGCAGTGGATTACAATCGAAGCGCACATTCCGTATATATGTTTATTGCATTATTACTCTGTAATTAATTGTTGCACTGCTAAAATATGAAGACTTATTTCGTGTAACGATTATTTTTGATATAATTTGTAATGTTGTAATTATTTATTTGGTTATTCTATTTAAAGTAATAAAGAGCATGTTAATTTATTTAATAATTGTTAAATACTTTTTATTATATATTTCAATATTACTCTTCTAGCATATTATGTATATTAACGATATTATATAAACAAAATATACAGATACTATATATTTTGCTTATTTATTATTATGAAAAAGTAACAAACAGAAATCATTAAATCGAAATGAGAGAGAAACTGAATTCATCAAATGTAAACAGAGCATGAGAGAATTCGATTGAATAAGTAGTAATATACCTAATTAAGCTTCAGCATTCATTTTTCAAAGTTCTTCTATTTCTAAATATTATTTTATATTTTTATGCTTTTATCATTCTCAGGTTTACTTACTAGTTTAGATAAATAACGACGTAGGCTTCGCGTACGCCTACGTTTCAGATAAAACAAGTTTATACTCGTAAGGGCAGTCACATGAGAGTAACCTGGCGCTCTGTTGACCTGCAGCCCAATTCATTGCTTTTGAGTAAATTTAAATAGAAGCTGACTGTGAGATGCAGTCAATTATAGAATATTTATTGACCTAAAAGGTGTCAAGTCAGTCTTCATTAACTTACTATTTAAGCACATTTCAAAATATCTAATATGTCACGTAAAAGTATCACTTCATACGTATATATGTACATTCAATAAAGGTTTAAGTATTGCAAAACATTATTATAACATAACACCACATACCACAATCAATGCCGCTCACTTGATTAGGGTTATTTTCAATTAGTGTATGAAATTGCAAATTGTTACATATACGATACGTAAACAGGATTTGCCGGTTCAATGATTCTATGGATGGATTTAAATTTTACGTTTCATTACATAAGTTTATATTTTGTTAGGTTTACTCACCCTACTGTTGTAGTTAATAATGAAAATGAATGACTAATAATGGATGGCAGGATAAGCATATAAAAACTGCACTGAATTCGACGCTCCTCCTTAGCGAAGTCATAAGCGGTTCGGGCGATAAAGTGGCACGCTTGTGACGCATTTATCCACTTATGGTTATATTAAATAGCACAAATTGTTTGTATTAACGAGTGCGAATGATTTTAAATAATTTTCAATTAACTACTTCTCCATAAGGAAACATATTACTTTCAAGCTAACAACATATATATATGCTCTTACTTATTAGTTATAACAAGCGTATAAAAAGTTCGATTTAGCTACACGAAAAAGTTCAGCTTAGTTTGTGAGAGCGCTTGCACGGCTTACAAGCGGATTCACATTGCGCGTTCAAATTTTTCTACTGCGTATAGAATATTTTAAAATACGTAAAAATGGTTTCTAGTACCATCTAGTTGGCAGAGGGACGCTATTGTTAAGATATTTTGTTCGTTGTTTTCCACTGAATTCTCAATGCATTTAAGTAGTATGTAATTTAGTGGCAGACCGTAACGCATGATTGAAAAATGAGTATTAATATTTATTTAAAAAAATAACAATTATAAAATGTTGAAGTACATCATTCTGAAATTAATTCGGACCCATGAGTGAGCGAGTCCAACTCACACTTGATGGATTTTTTTTATTATATATTATTGTCAATAAGAAGAAGTTGCTCTATATTATACAAGATTCGTATTCATTGTCAGTCTTGACCAAAATGTTTTTGGCAAGGATATGCAATGATTTATTTCATGTTTTGCTTATTATATATACCTACAAATATATCACACAACTTTACAAAGCTTTGATAACACATTTATTTAGAACAATTTAATTTTTGAAATTGGAAATACCAAAGCGTTGTAGTACCTACCATTCCTAGTCTCCAGAAAACTATATTGCGTTTTTTATTAAAAATACGAAGTGTTCCAACGAGGGGCAAACGAGCACTTAAACGTTATGGTTACTGCGGTGACATTCGTTGCGTTACCTTATAAAATGGGCAATTCACCACAATAACTATTAGATACGTGTAATTTTTGCTTGTAAAGGAAATAATACCGTCAGTTGGAGTGTAAACCTCCTAATAGCCTATTAAGCAAATATAAAAAAAAAACAAAAAAGGTTTTTACTTTCCTGTATGAAATAAATAGAGGTCAATTATGATTTTTTGTATACTTTTGAAGGAAAAAAAATGTATAGAACCGAAAACCAACAGTAAATTTCGCAGGTTTTCCTTTAGGTATCTATCTAAATGCAGGCTTGTCGAGGCGCAGCGGCACAAGCGTGTGTCTGTAACCGACAGGTTCTGGGTTCTATCCCTAGTCGAGGAAATGAAATATTTAATATTTTCAATTAAAATATTTAATATTTTAATTTCTTCGCTCTGGTACAATGCAAAACGCGGCGCTGATTTCCGCCACTCAACACGCAATACCCAAATTCGGCGGAAAGTGGGGAACGGAAGTGGAACGAAGTGTCTTAACACTAGGTTTCCGGGTTCCCTCGGCCTTCCCTGCCTCGTGCGGGATACAGCGTGAAGCTATATAAAAATAAAAATTTTTTTTTTTTATTATTATGGCATTAGAAAATTAATTAAAAAGTAGTCCTTGGTAACGGGTAGACAGTGTACCGTTTAAAAGTGTTTCATTTAATACTTAAAACTTATTAAAATATACAGGTACACATTCTACCCGTGACCATGTACTACTGTAAAGTGTTGGAAACGTCGAGTTTCCAAAAAAGGTTCAAAAAACAATATACGCGACTAATCCGTTTAAAAGTGTTTCATTTAAGTTACACATTGTAACATTCACGAAAATCAAAGTTAAGTTTTAAGTTGCTTTTTGTTTTTTTTTTCATTCATGTTCATTTTGGTTATCATTTCTATTCTATTAAGAAAGCTATGTAAAATTATGCTGTTATCACGTCCTCTAGATACAACCGTTTAGAACGATGTGTCTTGTATAAGATTCCCCAATAATAGATACTCCTTAATAAGTATTTAGCAGAAATAATTTTATTTTCAACAAAGTTATATATGAGTAGGTATAATATGTCCATAATTTTAAAAGCTTTATTGTTTTTAAACAGCAGTATTATAGTATTTGATTGATCTTTGTTCTAAAAAATGTAAAACTAACAGAAAAAGTTATTTTTGAAGAATTCACGCACACATCGCGACACGCCGCATTTACATTAAGCAACCAATGATATCCGTCGGTACGGTTACGTGAAATTTCCATTTGGTATGTGGCAGTTTGCAAAGCGAAATTATTAGCCAATTGTATGTTTAGCGGTTCAGCTGTAGCCTAAACAACATCGTTATATGTGCATCGGCGTGATAACGAGTTCTACGCGTGTCGTTACGGCGTGAGAATGCTAATAATGCACCTAGATGGAGGGATAAAGACAACAATTTAAAATATCCATAAAAATTGTAATCATTGTCATTTAGTATTATCAAAGATTGGAGACATAATTTAATCTTCCTGAAGGCTGCCTTGGCGGTGGGACACAAACGTGATATTGATATTTGACAGATTGTGGATTTGATCCCTACTTCGAGAAATGAATTATTCAATATTTTCACCTCTTCGCTCTGGTGATAAGTCGAAGCGTGGCGTTGAGCTCCGCCAAACAACGTGCAATGTCTATAATTTGGCAGAAAGTTGGGAACGGAACGCAGTATGTTAGTACTAGATTTCCTAGTTCCTCTTATCTACCCTTCCATGTGCAGGAATACAGCGTGAAGATGAGAGAAAGAAAAAAAAATATCTTCATTTATTGTTTGTTTTTATTATTTATATGTACAAATATTATTTGTGATCTTAGTTCTTTCAAACTTTCAACATTGCTGCCGGCAAGTTACTTCCGTCAACCACGCCTCGTTGGATAGAGGATGAATAATATTTTGTGCTCAACCGGCACGCTCGAAACGCCATAATTAAAGAAATGAAATGAAATGAATAATATTAACGTGACGGTTTACATTTTTATATGATTTGTGGATTTATTTAATGTTGTTATTATTCTTAATACAAACACAGTTTATCACTTATTTTTACGAGATAAAAACGCCAAAAACTATCAGAGGGATATTAGCGACCCGCCCACGAATTCACTCGCTTAAATATCTCTATTTATTTACTAATCTCAATGATTTTCTTGTTTTTATTAAAAATTGAACATTATAAAAAATAAAATTTCACCTAAATAACAAAAAAATCTTTTTTTGGTATTTTTTAAAGTGTTATTCCACACTTACGACATAAAATACTAAACTTAAATTTAAAATAAACGTATAAAAATTTTGAATTATTTTAATTATCAGGATTTGAACCCGCGCCTCTTGAAAACCGTTCAAGACCGTTCCACTTGAACGGTTTTTAAGCGGCGCGGTTTCAAATCCTGCTTCGTTCAAAACTTTTATATGTTTTTTAAATTTAAGCTTGATAAAAAGTTTTTTTACCAATTTTGTTGAAGTAAAGATTTTTAAATAATTAACCAATTAAAAAAAAACAAACACTAAGGGTCAGTTCTACAGGATACGAATAAAGTTTCATGACAATTTATAGTATCTCACAGATGGTGTCTGCTTATATTTTTTTTATTTCACCATCAAATTCCCTTACAGCTAATCTGGCGACAGAGCGCTAACAATACAAAAAAGATGTTGCTTACCCGGTACTATATCAGGCAGAGGTGAAGTCGGCCCTAATTGTTGAGGGAAGGTTTTCAAAATATAGTTGTGAAAACGGCATTTAAATCTGGTTGGCCTTTTTTGAGATTAACGTATACATACGTAAACACAAACTGATTTCAAAAGTTCTATTTTGGGCCTTTTGGCTATTACAGTAATTAAACGTCCTTTTTAAGATTTTTTTAAATATATCTTCGTACAATTCTATACAGTTACAATTACAAGTATTCGTTTAATCTGTCATAAGAAAAGTTAAAAAGTAGTAGTGGAATAAGTTACGTTATAAACTAGGGCGTGTAACGTTATTTTTTAAAATTAACATTAACATTTGTCTGGTTTCGCCTACAGTAAACTAATAAAGTTTAAAAGTTGTGTAAAGTCAATTACGTATATATTTCTTTTGAGTAATAATATTTAGTATTTATTTGTAATATTTTATACGTTAAAATAAACAAAAATAATAAATTGACTTTTTGGTAGCCTTACGGGTCTTAACCCTGTATAGTGGAATAATATATCTATGAATATATTGAGAATCTCAGCCATTTCTGTATCTAATAGAATTAAAAAATAATATATAAAAGGCTTTCTTTAGTTAAAATAAATTTTGAGTAATATCATCAAAGTATAGCTTTTAAATTACGACCACTTTATCAACTAAAGTGAAAAAGGCTAAAAATATTATCCTATATTTCCTACGTACCTAGCAATATAAATAGCTTTTGCACGAACTCGTTTGTATATATTATTATGTTTGCAGGCAAACTCACACTAGCATCGCCTGCAGTGCTATAACTTTCTGTCTTAAAGAAACAAACAAAACACCATAAAAATTCAGTGGACTGAACGTAGTTGTCCTTTTTGGCTTCCACGTGAACCGTCCGACGTAAAAGAGTCGGACAGAAACTTTATCGTGGAAGTCGATTTAAGTTACGAAGAGTGATAAATTACATTTCTGCGAATAATTTTCTCTAAAATAAGGAACAGTTATTTCTATTTTTGTATAAATCGGCAGATGAGTTTTTTGTTTATGACACGTTTTCATTTTTCTATTCTAAAAAAGTGCTTAGGACCAAGTGCAAGGGTGGCGGGCGGCAATGGGCTAGGTGTAATGCTTCATGCGAGTGTCGGGGACAATGCAAAGTAGATTGAATTGGAAAAAAGACACTCAGGCTTTCGGCACTTCTGGGAATAAAGAAACTCAATCTAAAGGGTTAACAATACGAAGATTGTCCGCCGTGAACCCTACTAATATTGAGATTGCACTCTAATTCGTACGAATTGCAGATTATCGTTTTAAACTGATAAGAGAAATAGTATTTTTCGAGTAAATAAGAAACATTTTGTTAACTTTATAGGAAATTTAAGTAAAATACTGCTTTTATCTTAATTAATCAGATCACTATAACATAATGCTCCCAAATTTGGCATGAAAATAATATTATAGTAATAACATTACATGGGTTTTATTATCCATATTCGTTTTTTAAAAAAGAGCAGATTAACTGTTATTGAAAAAAATACGTAATAGAGAATACAGTATATAATTTATATACATTTTGTTTCCACTTGTTTGTAATTTAAATTTCATTTTATATAATCTGAAATGTATTAGAACTATATTATTTATAAAATTATGATATAAGGATTTTCTAGTGATAATTTTTAAATGGCTGCCCTGCTTGCTTTCCTTTCATTATATTTTTTCCCTCCCTTTTGTAACCCAGTTTTCCATAACGATAATGCATAAGAATCTATATGTATATGATTATCATTTATGATATAAATATATCGTATAAATCTATAATATATCGTATCGCGCTGGATATGTAGCTAGTTATAATTTAATGATAAAAATAACTACTATATATCAATTTATTTCTTACAAATTTAAATAATATTAATAAATTAAAAATATCAATAATTAAAAGTTGACTTTAAAACAATCTTCGGTTTACGAAATCAACATCACTCTCTATGAGTAAAAAATACTTTTATCTTATTTTTAGTAGAAATTTAGTAGACACAAATATTTACTACATACTGTAATTTTTCACATTGATGATATAATATACAGTGACAAAAAACCTAAATTAAATGTATTTAAATAATTAAATTTAACGCTTTACAAAATATAATATAGAAGATTTCTTTTACAAAGATTGTAAAAGAAACACTAGTTGTTAAAATACAGTGAAATAACAACATTCTAAGATAAAACATAAAACCAAGAAGCTTAGAACGAATTGTACAACCAAGACACAGAAAGATAAATATTTTACTAACGTGTTATCGTACAACTAAGCGTTTTAAATTTAAAATTCTATTCCTCCTTTGTTTATAGTTTTTAAACGTGTTGTATTTAACTAGTAGTTATTTTAAATTTGTAAGAGGTCATAAAGAAATGTGAAGGTAAAATATTTTATATCTGTTAAAAACCCAATTTAAGTTATTTCTATAAAATTAGCATGTTTTAACGTTTGCCGTTATAAAAAAGGCTTAGTAAATAATAAATAGCGTGGAATTATGTTGATATAAGATTATGTTGGATTTAACCTAATAATAGCACAATATATTTTTATTTGAATGTACTATTTACTTTTTATTAAAAAGTTATAAGACTTGCAGTGACTGAAAAAGCAAAGTTGTGGGTTCGATCCTCACACGAAGAAATGTAATGATAAATATTTTCAAATGAAATATTTCATTTTTCGTTTTTTCTCAAATTCGGCTGAAAGTGAGGAACGGAACAAAGTGTCTTAACACAAGGTTCCCGGGTTCCCTTTACCCCACCAGATGGGGCTGACACATTGTTGATACAGGATACGTGCAATAGACTTCCATAATTTTTTAAAGTATATTTATATAAATTAATACATAAATCACTCTTGAATTATAATTGTATTATTCATACAATTATAAAACGTCAAACGTTTTCGTTTGTTTTAGCTTTTTACGTAAAGCATAGGGACTATTATTTAAGAAAAACACCAATTTAAATAAAGTAGTAAAGAAATGTCTATTTTGTAAATGTATGTGCTTACAAGTGCTTACTTAGAACACTATTCCCACTCGTCCCGTAAGTGACATAAATATTTATGTACAAGTACTCCGACAACGACGATGAGAGCTTACTGTGATAAACTTGGCTACTAATGTTTCGCTAAGGAACTACACAAAACGAGTAATGTTAACTATCTAGTATAGATAGGTACTACAAATTCGAAAGAGACATTGTCTTGATGTTAATCTCTAAGGATATCTAAGACATTTTTGTAATGTAACATAATATTGATGGATATTTTTAATAATTTGGCATTTTAATAATAAAAATGTTATTTAATTTATTTCCTAATATTTTTTTCTTTTCGCTTTACGTTGTATACCCTACATTGTAGAGTGGGGAAGAGGCAGTGGGAATTTTGGATTTCCACTTTCGGCTAAATTTTAGGCATTGCATATTGAGTGGTGCACCGCAAATTATTAGATTATCCTGAAATTCGATAAACATATTTTATTGTATATAATTTCTTTAATTTAATTTTAAATAGTTTATCTATGTTAAACAACAAGGCGTGGAAAAAAATTTCAAAAATATATTTCAAATTAATTAATTATAAAAACTGATAAGATATAAGATAAAAACGGGTAAAAATGTAAACAAGCTATAAAATAAGAGGAAAATTTTATACAAAAAACAATTTAATAACAGTAAATGACACTAAATATTATAAAGTAACCCGATGAAATTGCTCAAAGTACTTAAAAACCTAATATAATTAATTTCAAGGTAAATTGTGCTGTCACAAATTTACACTAAAAATTTACAAGAATTTTTGTTTTAAGTAAATAATTTGTACTCTTTTGTTCAAAATTATTAGTAAATTAAAGATGTCTTATATCAAAACGAATATGATAATTACATAAACTTTTCTTTTAAGTATGACATAAGTATAGTTATGACATACAAGGCTTAGGTAAAATACAATCAAAAACAGTGAGAGTAATCCACCAAGATCGCAAAGTGCGCTGTCGGAGGGTAAACAATAGATTCAGAACGAGGTTTTATAGACCCAAATACATTTTCTTAGGCCTTGTCATAAGGACTTACAAGGTACATTGGCTGAGTCATATTTTCTGCAAAAAAGATAGCTATAGGCTGTCCTGACGACCATGTCATGGCGTGGTGTACGACACCTAGGGAGTTTATGGCATTGGGTGGCAGAAGAGATCAAGAATTCAATGAGAAGAATATAAATAGATGCGAAAAAAAATCAAAGGAAGTACTTTTAAACATTAGTGTGTCATATTGATGACCCTGAGTTGAATTGTTGAAATTCAAATATAAACTTGTAAACTTTAATTAATAATTCTAATGTTATTAGATTACTTATAAATTATTTATAAAGAGCCCAAAAGTAGCTTGAAATGGTTCTTGTAAAATATATATTACGCTCTTCCAGATTTTTAATTTGTCTAGTCACTCTGGTGAGTGTCTTGGTTTTGACTTTGGTATTTAATTAAGGAGCTCATAATTTACGTAACAGCTTAAATAAAAATGTATTAAAAAATATGCGTATTATACGCATACAATAAGTAGTATACAACCATATGAGCAAAAGAAAAATGCAACGTGTTGACAACTTGACATAAATACCTTTCTTTCTTTGTTTAGTCTCTACGGACAATATATTTTCTATTTCATTACCAAGTGGATGGCAGATATTTCATTTTAAAATAAAAGTGAATGCACATGCTCTTAACACTAGCACAATGTTAGCGTGTGAGCTCAAAGGGCAATTTTATGCATTTTATTTCTGACGTACCTAAAATCCTCATGTTGATTTCGCCTTAGAAGCATAAAAATATGTGTGCATCAAATGAGCTCTACATTCGCTAACTATTTTTAATGTTTGTATTAAAGGCTGAAATGAAAAATTTCTGACTGAAAGAAAGCTGTGTCTGGAAAATTCAGAAATATTTCGCTATTAAGCAATTTGCAATGTGTTGTAGTTTATTTCTTTTTTGTAAGGCTCACAGCGAAGGTGTAATGATGAATGATTCTGTTTGATTTTTTTTTACACTATGTAATTGTTATTGTATATGTATAAATGGATATTTTATCTTTTAACTGAAATAAAACTTTTGTATAGGCTATTTGTATATATAATTCTTTAAAAATTTATAGGAAATTAACACTTCGCGTTCGCACTTTGTTTATGTTAAACATGTAATATAGTAGTCGGTATAAAATAGAATTATTATATATATATATATATATATATATATATATATATATATATATATATATATATATATATATATATATATATATATATATATATATATATATATATATATATATATATAATGTGTACTTCCAATGCAATCAAACTGCTACGACAGTAAACCAGGCAGAAACAATCGGTGATATTTTCCAACCTATTACAGCTGCCGCGAGGTGCGCCGTCATTGCAACGAAACAATTTGTTGTTGGCTACTTTTAAAGGATTTCTCGACGTTTCATGTTTCCTGTTACGTGTATTGGCGACTGCAGGTGAACGATTGAAATTGTAATTTTTAAAATAGCTTCACATAAAGCTAAATAATACAAGTATACGTATAGTCAATGACTTATAGAAAACTATTCAGGTATTGTATAACTCTTTTTTACTTCATATGAGATTTTTTTTTAGAAATACTAACTAGAGAGTTATAGACAGAGGGAATTTAAAAGCTAGTAAATATTTCGTTCCATTCCCCACTTCCTACTGAATTTAGGGCATTGTGTGTGCAGAGTGGCATAACTCAACGCCATGTTTTGCCTTAGTACCTATACGAAGATAATCAAACTATGATATACTTTATCTCCTCGACTGGTAACGAGATATTAAAATACTTGATACTATATTAATATAATAACATCAACTATTCGATATAATATTTACAATTAAAGTAATCTATATCTTGCAATAGCAATATTGGCTCAGAGTATTAAACTGTGTATTAAGCGAAAGCTCTTTAGAATTGTTATAAATCCAAGTGAATGCAACAGAGTAATAGCAATATTCCTGCCATAAAGGATAATAACCGTACACAAATCTGTACTATACGCGATGTACACTAATGAAATGAGTTTTCCTAAGCTAAAACTTCTAGATTTCAATAAGAGTTTGCTTCAATTCATAGCTAAAGTCTAGCACAACTTATAATTTTCATAAAATTGTCAATAGTCACAGTCCCTACATTATTTTAAAATAAACTTATTATTTTAATATCCATCTTGGATAATTACGATTTTCAATTAAAGTTTGTTCGAAAAAAGTTAGCATCGTAGCGCTACGTTTTGTTTTGAGCTAAATAGTTAATTTTCTTTTAAAATACTAAGAAAAATGTTTTTATCTCACATATTTTTTTATCAGTCTACGCTTACGTTTTTGTTTTTAGGGTACCGTATTACAAAATCTATTTCTTATTGTCTGTCTGTCTGCCCGTTGGTATTTAAATATCATTTATTTAAGTGGAAGACGTGTCTAGTTAAAATTCATGTCCAATATCGTGATTTACAATCGCTTGGAGTACAAAACAATAAAACGACATATATTGCATGAAATCAAACAAATCTCGAAATTGAGCAATTTATGATTTTATTTAGAATTATGACATTTAGCAATAAATCGGAATAAATGTATAAGAAAAAAGAAAATTTCATTGCAATGGACATTTCAAAGAATCAAAGCCATTACAAAATTATATAAGCCCACAAGTTTTACTTTGTAAACTTTTTTAAGTTGATATTTATTTGTCCTTGATCTATTATCATGGAATTCATACGGAACCGTTTACATGTGGGTCCGATTTTCATTTGAACGTTTACATGTGGGTCCGATTTTCATTTATTTATAGCATTTTAAACTATGACAAAAAAGGAAAATTTACTTTTTAATAATTAATCATGAATTATCTCTAGCAAACGAAGCTTTTTAGCCTGTACACCTACAATTGCCTTTACTCAAGATATACTTTCTCTACGTAGACTACGTGTTTTCATTAATATATATTTATGACTGACCCTTTTTTCTCTTCCACCGTCCTGTCTAAAGACGATAGGACGGTTGTGTTCGCGTCGCCAGAGCACAGTAGGAGGCGGCACACCAGTAGCGCTGCAAGTAAGGCGCACGCTGCCGCCTTCCCTCGCGGAACTGCCTTCTGTCACCGAATCCACTATGTCTGGCGGTATCACTACCGATAAGTGACCCATCTGTTGAATTACAATATATTTAAAAAAATGCTAGTTTTTAATAGTACTTAAGATTTGTGGAGCAACTGAGTTGTGTTTGACTGTGAACAAGATAGTTGTGAATGCGATCTCGTCTGGAAGGAAATGATAATATAAATTATTTTGGTCACCTTTTCTATGGTATAAGCTACTAAGGTATTGAGTTTTCCCATTTATTTGCCTTGTTAACCAATAAGTAGAAAACGTTCTTCTTAAACAAACTTGATATTTATAACATAAAATGACGAGATGCCCAAAATAAATAATTACAAACACCTAAGAATCAATATTACAAACATAATATAATTAATACAATATTAAAACAATACAATATTAACGTATTAATTAACTGTTATGATATATTCAGTGTACAGAATTAAAATCTAGTGTCAAATTAATTACGGTTTTATCCTTGACACACTCAACGCGTCATACAGAATTGATTTAAAGCTTAATATAATATTGCTAGGATGAAATAATGCTTATATGTATAGCTTTTCCATGTTCTATAAGTTTGATACGAAATTATATAATATAAAGAACTATCTTACCAATAAATAAGTTGTCTCTTTTTTCCATTTACAAACAGAAATATAAGCATCACTAAATCCACTCCATACGTACCCCATAATAATCTCTAATACGTTATATCATAAAAACGATTATTAATTAAGATCCTTATGTCGATGTAATTACGACAGTGTCTTATTACGACGGTAAAATATAATTGGCGGAAGTTTTATTACCAACTAGATTGCGTTTGTCCAATTTTTACAATTGATTGGGTGCAGCACTAGTGTCATGTTACATTTAAATGAATACCTATATTTTATGCTAGCGGACATTTGAGTTTTAATTTTAGTATTTTGACGTGGTAATTGGTGAAAAACTTTTAATTGTATTATATACAAAGATTTTATAAAAAATGCAGAGCTATTTTTGCGTAGAAATAAATAGAGAATTTATTATAAATGACGAAGAGAAACATAGAGGAAGGAGTTACTGTCACTGTTCGCCTATTTTAACAATATTGATGATGGATCAATCTCGTAAATATTTAAACTAAAAATGGTATATATTATATATATTTTATTTTTACCTGACTCTTCATAGGATCTGTATTAACTTGACACATGTAAGTGCCGGAGTCGTTCGCCTGGACGTTACTGACGTGCAGTTTCCAAGTATTATGATTGTTGTAAGTGACGGACAGTCGAGGGTTTAGCGCCACCATGTTTGTGTGAATCGCCAAAATAGCCTTTGAATCTGATTTTATCCAAGCTACCTGTAATAAATAATTTAAGTTAAAAAAAAATATGGTTGTCGGAATTAGGGGAAATCCAATATTCCATTAAGGGAAATTCAATAATTTTATTTTCTTAATATTGTAAGACCCAGAAGTTAAAAGAGGGTGAGTGGATAGCATGGAATGGAGGGTCTTAACAACACAGGGCAATCTATTAAATCAATCTATCTATTAAAAATATAAAGTATTGAAAGCAAAGTATATATTTTATTCTACCTATAAATATTAAAAATGTTAAAGTAATATTAAAATTCAATATTATAAATGGGAAAGTGTATGATGATCATAATTATCATATTACTCATTCCTACTTTCATATGATTATTTACAATTAAATTAATTCCTGTAAAGTTAACAGTATATTGAATTAATTTGAATAATTCAATATACTGTTGTAATTATACGTGTAGATAACATGATATATATTTAAATTATTTCATCTTGTTTAAAAAATATTATTGTTATAAAATATAAAATATTATCATAATGAAATAATAAATATAATTTAGTTAACTTTCTTAGATTAATTTAACTTGACCACAGGCAACATCTGACCGCAGCTTTAAGTAATTTCTGGGATATGCGATAGCTATCTGGAACCTCGATTAGATATAACAATAACTAAAATCCACAGGTTTTTTAAACTATATTAAAAGAATACTTATAAAATGTTCTAACTAGCAGTTGTAATATTTATACCAAATATAGCAGCATATGATGGGTATATATAAGTACAAAGTAATTAATAATTTTAACTCGCGCCAAAAGTTATATAGCAAATTACACATAGTAATGGAAGAAAATATCTCCTTTGTAGTGAGTCTAATTAAAGAATGCAATTAGAAGCAGTGTCGGCAAAACAAAACATGCCGGGGATTGCATACGAGCGTGAAATTTCATTTAATGTCTAGGACTAATGTCATAAATGGCTCGCAATTCCCCCAGCGCTTCTCCAAGTTTTAAATCGTTTGTATTGTTCTTGGTAAGAGGCAAAACTTAATGTGACTTAAACGCTGTACTGTAACCATGGCGGGCTGTAAAAGTAAGGGCGTGACATATAAAACTGTACCGTGTTTCAACAGAGGAATGTACGGCGTCTCACCCAGCAGTTTCCACGTATTTTTCATGTGACATCTTCCTTTGTTGCGGTCGGAAAATAAATTAGTAACAATTTCATTGTTTGTGGGAATTATTTCTGACTAGCGTCGGAGTTAACGTTCCTAGCAGAACGTTTCGCGAACTACGCTATTATGAACGTATTCTCAACGACAAAGTCATGCTGTTATTACTTGTTTTTGATATTATTGCATTATTCTGTCATAACTAGTTACAAATTTAATATCCTATCACATACACTACACTAACTTGGAACTAAATTTGTAATTGGTAGACTTGATATAATGAGTTAAATAAATACATATATGTACGTATATTTCTGTTTGCAAAGATTTTTTTTTATAATTGAAAAATCTACATATTATTTATTCAATCAGTCATTCACTGAAATATGAAAATATTTTTTCCCCACTGAGTCAGTCAATATTAAAAAATCTAACATGCACACCGGCTAAGAATAGTTTCTGAAAACAATAGCGCTCGTTCATTCAAAACAGTACCTATTGCAGATCACAAAACTTTTAGTACTTTCATTAGTTGAACGAAAGCTGGTTCTGTTTCAACTAAATGCTTTTGAATCGTTTTAATGTGGAGCTCTCAAAGAAAAACATCGAGTTTAATTATTTGTACTTATTGGTATTTGTGTAAAGTGCAGCAGGCTTTTTCTCTTAAAGCTTGCAAAGCTCTATAATTGTTGATTGCAGGAAATACTTTAAATGTAATTCTATTGGCAGCATAGTTTATTTACTATCAGTTGCATTAGTACAATACTTATGAGCTTTTTATTGCATGTAAGAGGTTTAGCAAACAGTGTAAAAAATAAAAAAACATATAAAGATATAGCAGGTGCCTTTGTTCATTTCAATCTCTTTTATTCTTCTTGTAATTAGTGGTTTAATATTGATTTAACCATAGGTATTACAGTGATTTACTAGCTTTAGACAACAATTTTCTTAACTTTGAGGGTAGTCATGACGCAGAGGCAAAACTGTGCTTTTGTTAAAGTTTTGGAAGCGCGGCATTGAGTTCCGCCAATTAACTCAACGCCACGTTTATCTCGTCATCAGAAGGAGTAAAATGAAAATAGCAATACAAATTAAAAAAAACGTATCAGAATTTGTACCCGAGCGTCTTGGAAACCGTCCGAGCGCTCTGACCTTCTAAGCCATAGGTTCTCATTTCCAAGAAGCGGTTAAGATATTTATAAGATATTTTTTAATATCAATTCCATGTTCATATAGTGATCAACAAAATTTATTATAAGTATAAATTTGATTTCCTCGAGTGGGGACCGAAGCCACAACAATCGCACTTTCTGTCACACACTTGTTTCACTGCGCCATGACTTTCCTTAAAATATAGAAAAAAGATAAGAAAAGAAAAGAGAATAACAAAATGAAGCCCTATGGTCGTTCCTTTACTCATTTCGAATATATCTATCATAACGTATAATTATGTATTTTTTTTATTACGTTCCTATTTTATGCTTAAAGTATTAAGGAATAATTATAATAATACGGAAATTACAGATATATTTTCTGGACCTCAGTTTTTACCATCTACTGAGACGGTTTAATATAATTTAAAATATTTGTTGCGTAGTGGAAAACAACGCCGCACCTTGCCATGTTACCAGAGCGAAGAAATGAAAACATTAAATATTTTATTTGACAATATTTTATTCTTCGAGTAGGGATCGAACCCGCAACCACCATATTCTTTAATTTACAATCACACGCTTGTATCCCTGCGCCAATTTAAGCATATACATATCAAAATAGATATGAATATTCCCCTTAAATGCTTTAATAGGAGCCATTAAAATTAACTATTTTTGGATCATAAGGGCGTGTCGAAATTTTATTTGGGGGATTTATTAATATTCAGGCAAAATGAAATATAATGAAAATGCAAGACGTTGGGTTTCAAGATTCAACATGCAAAATTTCAAAGCTTAGTAAAATGGAGAACTGAGTATCTTTCCACGAGGTTTTATATACCTCCTAGGTGCGAGAAGATTTTAGGAACTGCTTCAAAATAAACTTTTATAATAACTAAGAACTATTCATTAGTTTGTATAACAAAAGTTAACACTAATTAACAAATGTAAGCTTCCAAAGTTTGGTGCTCTCATATATAAAAGTCTATTAAAAGCTACGCTTGAAACGTCTTTCGGTAAAGTACTGTTGAATATTGTTAAATTTTAAATATGTTTGTTGTATACGAAAACTTTCTAAAATATACATACATGGCTTATACATTCATTTTTGTGTTTATTTATAATAAGTTACATGTGATATTGCAGTACGCAACGTTGTTTTATTGTTTTACACGAGAAAAGAAAAATTAAATAATATCTAACCTATCGAGTAAGACAAAACCGACATTATTAATAAATATACCCAATGTAGCTGCGTGTAAATCTATTTATTTTTATATATATCGCATACTGTTTGATATTAAGCAATCATTATAATAATGCCATTACGAATGATGGCAAAACGACATAAAGTTGTATCATCAAGGAGATTAATTACATCACATTAATAAGTTTATGACTCTGTCACGGTGAAAAAGCTAGCAATTTACGTGACATGAAATAAAATGTACTCTTTATAAAAGAAAATTAAAATTTTAATTCCGTATTTTCAAGTCTTCTTGCGTTTAGCAGTTTTCATTACTATAATTTATGGGTTAGCGTTACAACCTTAATGAAATATAATATGGAATGATGTTTTTTATTATGTGTCTGTTTTTTTATTATGAATTAGTATTTAGTAGGCCTGTCGTGGCGCAGCGGCACAAGAGTGTGACTGTAACCGACAGGTTCTGGGTTCGATCCCCGGTCGAGGAAATGAAATATTTAATATTTTCAATTTAAATATTTAATGTTTCATTTCTTCGCTCTGGTAATAAGGCAAAAGCGCGGCGTTGAGTTCCGCCACTCAACACGCAATGCCTCAAATTCGGCGAAAGTAGGGAACGGAAGTGGAACGGAGTGTCATAACACTAGGTTTCACTTCCGTTCCCTCTGCCTACCCTGCCTAGTGCGGGATACAGCGTGAAGCTGAGGAATTAGTATTTGGTATCAGATATATATATATATATATATATATATATATATATATATATATATATATATATATATATATATATATATATATATATATATATATATATATATATATATATATATATATATATATATATATATATATATATATATATATATATATATATATATATATATATATATATACATATATAATGTAGATATTTTGACAAAGACAGATTTTCATCAATGTACAGAATTTCCCAATAAACGCATAAATTAATATTATCTATCTTTTACAGACAACATAACCGTCTTTTTAATTTATTGAGCAACGAACTTACTGCCATCGCAGGAAAATACCTATCGATTAAATAACAACTAACGTTGAGAATTGATTGTCTTTGTGAAACCAGATTTCGAAGGAAGACGAAGACGCTAAACAAAAATCACACGAAAACATTACATCTTGACTTACATTTTCTCGTGACTGTAAAACCTACGTTTTATGGGTTACTAAAAATACACAAAAAAAATGTACCTCTTCAAATCGATGCACCAACGTACGTACATAGCCCAAACATATATATATATCGCAATAGAACTTACTCCACTCAGGTGCCTAACTGACTCGTAAAAAAATTGAAATATTAATTCCACCACATCTGATCAGTACGCGTGGAGGCCTGTCGTGGCGTAGCGGCGCAAGCGTGTGACTGTAAAAATCAGTTGTGGGTTCGATCCCCACTTGAGGAAATGAAATATTTGATATTTTAAAGTAAAATATTTAATTTTTTAATTTCTTCGCTCTGGTTACAAAGCAGAGCACTGCGTTGAGTTCCGTCCCTCAACACGCAATGCGTCAATTTCGGCGGAAAGTAGGAAGCGGAAGTGGAACGGGAAGTCTTAACACTAGGTTCCCAAGCTCCTTCTTCCTACCCTGACATGTGCGGGATACAGCGTGAAGCTGAGTGAGAAAGTATTTTAGTCTACTCGTGACCACGGTCTGTTGCAAATTATTTGAAACGTTTGGAAAAATGTATAATATTCAACATACGTGACTTATTCGGTTAAATTTGTCTTATTTATAATATATTATTTGTGTATACTTGTGTTTTTATGTAAGCAATGTAAATTGTATTTACATTATAAACAAAAATATCTATTTTTGTTTATAATGTGAATTGAAGTAAGATTTTGTTTTCAAAGTTATCTAAGTTCATCAACCATTTTATATATGTACATGGCTCAGTCACTTGATTATAGTTTTGTTTACAGTTAATTTTTCATGAATACATATAGTTAATTGTCGCTTTAACATAGTAATTTCAATTGAATAAAAAAGATTAACTGCATATCTAAAGACGTGTATATATTAGTTATGATATTTTATTTTTATAAAGTTCACAATTTACAATTTGACAATTTTATTTTATAGTATAAGATCATCGTGCGTTTGAATATATTTTTTTCCAAAAGGTTTATACTATTGTTTTTTTTTTCATTTCTGTTCCTAAATAGGATAACGACAAAATTAATTACTTACAAAAAATAATTAATATACAACAGTAAATAAATTGTAATTATTCATTAAATGTGGCAATATTCGAAATAAACGTTATTTAATTATTTATATTACATATATTAATTTAAACATAGCAAAATTCGATTCCGTGTTTTATGGAATCCGTCCAATCTCACTTCGTTAATTTTTTATATGTTTTCTATAAACAATCATAATCTGGTACTTTCATTTATTACAATAATAAAAATAACATTAGTAACTTTTATAACGCCTTTTTGATGTAGTTCAGGTTGTAGATTATAATTAATGATTAATTTAATTTCCTTCTATGATTTTTTTACAATAAAAGTTTAAGTTTATTTTTTTGTACGCTTTAAACGTTTGTTCTATGAATATCTAAAAATGAATAACAGAGCATGATACATGAATACTAACTACAAACTATATAAATATAAAAATGTTTGACGTAAACGATAAATATTTTTCCAGTATTATTATAGATTTATATATATATATATATATATATATATATATATATATATATATATATATATATATATATATATATAGATATATATGTATATATTTATATATATATATATATATATATATATATATATATATATATATATATATATATATATATATATATATATATATATATATATATATATATATATATATATATATATATATATATATATATATAGATTTATATATTCAAAAAGCTATTTTTATGATTCAAATATGTAAACGTGAAAACAGTGCGTAAATAAACTTAAATATATAAGTCAAATGACCGCATAAGAAAGAAAAAATGAAAATGTCGCTACGTTACTTGTAAGATAAATAAATATGGTAATACCATAGGATAGAAACACGAAAATGAAAATATTTCTTAGTGAAAGAAATAAAAAAATATGTTGATTTTAGGATCCCCTTAAATCTTCTACCACGTGAAACGGTGCTTGCAGTAATTTAGTAAAAATAATCAAATAGAAACAAGTTATATAAATTCGATCAAATTACTTTAAGTGCCGTGTGAATACGACCTGGTGGGCCCATAGCGATCTCGCTACAATAAGTTCTGATTGACAATTATTTACTTAATTAATGACGTAAAACAAAAGTAGGCAGTGATGCGAAGAGGCAGGAAGCCATTTGGAAAATTTCAGACTAAAGATTAATTTACACGTTTACCGTTTCAAAATAACCATTAATCATTAATAAATATGTTTTTATACCGATCGGTATTGCATATTTCACGGTTATTATTCAAAATATTGGAGAAGGTTTCACGGTTATCTCTAGTGACACCGTTTTAATAAATTTATTATATAGCTAAATGAACAGATACGATTAAGTAAGCAAGTAAAAAACTGATCAAAAGACAAGTAATAATAAGCCAATAAATTAATAAAATCTTGATGGAGATCATATTATTCAAAAAGTGTTACGGACTTTTATTAATATATCTTATCAATATATTATATGCAGGAAAAATATATGTAATGAATAACAATTACTTCAAGTTATAAAAATGTTATCCAAATTACAATATGTTAAAAAATAAACTTGTTAAGGCAAGGTACTTTTTATATGGCTGGACGATGAATTTTTATATGGTGCATCGATGTGCCTCACAAAGTTAATTAAAAAAAAAACGATAATATATAGGAAAGAAGTTAATGTCAATTTACTCCAATTTTTGTACTGAAAAAAAATTGCGTCTCTTTGCATATCTTTGCGTAAAGTCTAAGGAAAAAACATATGCCATTGAAATCTTATCATTGAATATTTTCTGAATCCGAGATTCATATTTTTATCTTTGATGGCATCGAACTAGATCATTCTAATTATGTTAAATATATTTGATTATTACAAGCATGTTATACTGAATTTACTACCAATCTACAGTAAATAAAATAAAATGTAGTTTCCTAATTAGGAAAGGAGCAGATGTTTTTTAAGATCATCATGGTATAAATGCATTTTTTTTTTCAAGTTTACTTTTATGATTGTACATTGAGCTCATTGGAGCTTAAGCAAATGGGAAGTTGGAAACATAGAGTTGAGGGGTTTTACTTCATGCTGTTCTCTACTTTTCGTCGAAAATCGTTCGTTTCGTGATTTTCGGAACTCAACGCTGCCGTTGATCTCAGGTTTTTTTAAAGAACGTACAATACTTTTACAACTTACTTTTCCAAACCTAGGATTTTTAAATATTTAAAGTAATTTTCCACACTTAGAGGAGAAGAATACTTTTATAGAAAACGTATAAAAAATGAATTTACATTTTTTATACGTTTTCTATAAAAGTATTCTTCTCCTCTAAGTGTGGAAAATTACTTTAAATATTCAAAAATCCTTTATACCTTTTTTTAATTTCCTCCACCATTGCGATTTACGCTGAATAAACATTAAATAATTTACACTTTTTACTATTAACTGCATAGCTCATCCCATATTTCAATATTGAGGACAATTTGAAGTTATATAGGGCATAGTTTACGAAAATAGTTTAAAGCTTATGTCATGAACTATTATAGATATTATTTAACTTATATTTTTAAATAATAAATGTTAATAAGTGTTTTCCCTAAACTGCTTTTCTTAATTTATTGACAGATGAGATGGAGAACAAATATTTCTATCTATTTAATCATTTTTACTTAATCATTAATTTTTAAAGTTTACCGTTTTAATGACAAAATTGTTCCCTAGATTAAATATGACTAGTACCAAAAGAGGCTTTGAATGTTGATATCTAAGAATTTCTTTTTTTTTGGTTGATATAACTCGAGGAAATGGAATATTTAATATTTCCAAATGAAATATTTAATGTTTTCATTTCTTCGCTCTGGTTACAAGGTAAAGCGCGGCGTTGAGTTTCGCTACTCAACAAGCACTGCCTCAAATTCGGCGAAAAGTGGAACAAAGTGTTTTGATCTATGAACAATAGGTTCCCAAGTTCCCTCTGCCTTCCCTGCCATGTGCCGGATACAGCGTAAAGCTGTTTTTTTTAATATTAAATTAAAAAAAATCATTTATTATTATTTTAAATGATTGTAATAAAAAAAAAAATATTTCTTTATATGGCAACTTAAATATTTAAAAGTATACTTTTTGACATTAACTAATGGTTTTACATTATAAATTTAAATATTAAAAAAATATTTAATATCATCCAAATGACTATGATTTTTATTATATGCACCAAAGATTCGCGATTGTTGTGAATCTTTGAAAGTGATTACAAGGAATGATCGTTTCGAGAGAGAATGCGGTTTACTTAATTGCTCTAGGTAACATCAAAAGTTGTAATAACTGTGTAGAAATTTCAATGTGGTAATATGTGAAAGTACCTATACTTTAATTGCCTAGAATGCTTGGACGATATCCAAAAGGCATCTTAGTAATAGGTCATTTTTTTAGATTTTCGATTTTCATACATTAAACGTGTGTTGAGTAAATATAAAAAAAAACTAAGGGTTTCCAACACATCTGACCATAAACGTGGCCTTCGGCGGCGGAGCGGGACTGCATTTGCACTGGACTCGCGCACCCGCTCTGCGGCCTCCTTCATTGCTATAACAGACTCACAAAAGGAGACCATGGCAGACTAGTGCTTCTCACTATTCAGCATAATTGCTACCACATTAGATAGTGAGAGGTCTCTCCCCACTACAGCCAGCATGGCGTTAAGGGATCCAGGCAGGGCATTCAGCCTGAGTATGATACGCCGAGTCCACCAGCGCATTACACTCATGGCATGCCGGCGTTAACTCCCGACGTGCCATCTGGTGCCGGTATTTGTCAAAGCACCCATGCCCTGTCAATATCAATCTGTACGTTAGAACTCCAAAGCTTCTCTGAACCCAACGTTCAAAGTGAGGGTGAACTGCTTCTACGTCACCAGGCCTGCAGCTGGGGAACCTAGGTCCAATTTCCATCGCCGGATCAGAGCTTCATCTGCTCTTCTCCTGATCCGCACAACGTCCTCTATCGATGGTCTTTCACCTCGCGACTGCTCACTTGCACGGAATGCGTGAACTTTAGCGAGTACTTGCGCTTGTAGCTCCCAAGGAGGATCGCCCACCAGGAGGGCAGCCGCCGTCCATGACACCGTACGGTAACCCCGAATAGCTCTCACCGCTATAACCCGCTGCGCTTTTCGTAATTGAGTCCTATTACTAGCAGTGAGAGAATCCGCCCACACGGGAGCACCGTATAGTGCCATGGATCTCAACAAGCCGACATATAGCTGTCGACACGTAGAATCCGGCCCTCCGACATTTGGTAACAGCCTACCGAGGGCCCCGGCGGTGAGCAAAGTGCGACGCAAACGACCATCGACTATCTAGAGTCAGACCCAAATATCTCATTTGGGAAGTGAAGGTACAGGACCTTCACTTCCTGCCCCTGAATGCGGAGGGTAGCTCCACGGGGTGGCCCCTTGCGTGGCCCATGAATCCTTAAGCCCAAGTGCCTCAATGCGAAAAATGTTCAGACAAAGCTGAGTTAACGCGTCTCTAGCATTGAATTTTGGCGAAAGTGGAGAGCAGAGTGTTATAATGTTATAATATTTTATATGAAGAGCTTAAGATGAAACTTTGAACGTTATAATATGACATAGTGTTCAATTCATATAAATATTTGTAAGTTTAAAAATGAAATAAATACAAAAATATTAAAAGTAAATAGTTATAAACTAAAGCGGACAAATTACGAGCGAGCTACAATCAATAAGTTACGTTTTAGAATAATATAAAATTGAATTTATTTAGTTAACAATGTTTTTTTTTTATCAAATTAACTTCATGCAATGGAATGCAATTTATGTATTTGTCAAATTTTCTTTAACATTTTTAAAGAGAAGATATTTCAGAAATGTATACATAAAGAACAAAGGACTAACACGACAAAAGCAAAATCATTAAAGGTTTGTAGAGGTAAGTAAATACGTATACATTTAAGTGGTAAAGGCTTACCCTATAATTGGAGAGGTGATTGACAACACAGGTAAAGTGGACGTCCCGACCTTGCGTGACCGTGTGGTTTTCTAGCGCTTGCAGGAATTCGGGCTCCGCTTCAGCTTGGATTGGCATTTCACCTAAACATAAACAATGGAGACCAAATTACAATTTTGTTTACATATGTTTATTATATAACTATAAGGTTTACTTCATTATATGTCATATAAAATTAGAAAATCAATATTAGTGGAATATAGATTCCTAAGTATTAAAAATTGCGGCGTTGCCGCCGTCTCTCAATGCGAAATGCCACAAATTTGGATTTTAGAAAGGGAAATGGAAAGAAGTGTTTAACTAACTTGGTTGCCTAGTTCCCTTTGCCTACCCAGCCAGCTATGTGCTAGGGACACAGCGTAAAGCTGAGCGAGTGAGTAAGTATTAAATATTTTATAGTGCAAATGTTCAAATACCCCAGCATTTAGAGACAAAATACAAAAAAAATATGTTTAAGTCCTAGCTACAAACAAAAGGAAAATATAACAATGTACTAATGAGAACTAAAAATAGACCAAGAAATCCTGTAGCTTATAGCAATGCTTGATTTAGTCTTTTTCATTTCTATTAGCAATACAAAATCGAATGGCTAAAGGAACCGGCGAAGCGTAATATCCACATCTGAAAGATTTTCTTATAAATTAATATTCAATTTTCAGCGAAGCCCGAGTCTTAACTTGTCGATGCCGAGAATTGTAGAATGATTAGCGGAATATTGAGCTCGAGTTCACAAGTGGAACTCCGAAAATGTCTAAGATTTCCGCCATTTGGTATTCAAAGGTCAATAATACGTTTAACTTTAAGAACAATTTGTAGTCCATTGTTCGTGTATTACCCATTCGTTAAAACAATGATTAAGAAATGAAGTGATTATAAATCTTTCTGTTTTATTATTGTTTGTTTGTTATTATTGTTTGTTTGGGTTTTTGTTTCTTTGTTTTCATTTAGTTTTTTGTTGTTTATTTTTCACTCTGGATATTTAATTTTGCCATTTTCACGCTATAGACAAATTGAACAAGGTGGATTGTCGATACTTATCACGCAATATCTATTCATACAGAAAAGCAGGGATTTTTTCTACTCTTGCATACAAAATATAATAATACGTACAACAAAATACTAAATATGTATTTTAAAAATATATATTCTTTATATATTTCTACAAAATTGTTCATTCATTAACAAATAAAAACATTGAAAAATATCTACTCAGCAATACCAAGAACTCAAACTATTAATAAAAAGTTTAAAAACTAAATAGCAAAATGTTGTATGCAAATAATTCTCTCATCATTAGGAACTTGCGCTGCAAAATAAAAAGACATTGAAAGTTCGAAAAGCAGCGTTTTATTAAAACTGTTGCTAGAACGTATGTTTGTTTCGCTTGAAAGTTTATCAAAATTATAAAAAAAGAGATTTCTTACCTGTGACAAAAACGCTTAAAAACGTAGTCAGCCAGCAGGCCGCCTTTGTCGACGGTGAAAGCATGTGTTTGTCGATAATTGTCTGAAAAAGAACAATACGAAAACATTATTTTTATTGTATTATTTATAAATTAGTCTGTAATTAGGAAAACGGTCAAGTCACACTCTACTCATCCACTAAGGATTCCGTACTAATTTCAAGATTGATTTAATGGGAAATACAATTCCAGGAGTACAAAAGTTGTAAAACGTAAATATTTGTGATCGTATGCGTTCATTTTGTATAAATTAGAAATATAAATTTGTAGTATTTTTTCTATGAAATACCTAAATAAGATTACATTTCGGATTATTCCTTTATTTCTATTGTAAATTCTTACTTCAATCCAAGTTTCATTACTGTAGGTCCACAGAAAATACTCTAGAGGTCTTGATTAAACGGTGAATTTCATACCAACAGCAGCACAAACGATACGTATCTTTTAATTGCGTTGACTTAGAAGCCTGATTTTTCCGTGCTCCAAGGTATTGTAAATCTGAATTTTATTATTAATCTCAACTTGATACTTATACACGATCTCGAGATAAATTATCTTAACAAAAAAGCGGATTATAAAAACTCCTGTATTTTTCTTTGTAGTTAAAAATAAAAACTGACGATCTAATAGTAGTTGACGAATTACATTTGGTAACAAATAATATTAGTTCTATGTACTACAGTGGTATGTATGAGAAACGTAATATACGGTTATTCTACTGAGATAGAGACGGTTCTTCTACTGAGATAGAGACATACATATATATCTATATGTATGTCTCTTTCTCAGTAGAAGAACCGCTCTAGATTTGTTTGAAAGGTGACTTATTCGAGAGAGTTCTGAGCTATGAAAATAAATAATATGTTCAACCGTAAGAAGATTATCAACCCGTCGGTACTTGATGAAAAGATTTAGGCATCTCCCACTGGACTAGAGTCACTTTAATAAGTGAATACATCTTGTCTTTGGTTTAAAACTACTGTATCCGTAGGATACCAGCTCCATACTAATTTACAGCAGAATTGTGTTTGGTCTATTTGTTTATTTTTTTCTAATTCATTTTATTTACTGCCGTTTATTTTTTCATAAATTTCAAATTTTACTTTGTGTATTATAAGTCTTTTTTTTTAAATTTTTACCATAATTATTTTATTTTTATTTTTTTATTTTATTTATTTAGGTCATCTAGCAGTTTTACAATATTTTATACATATAAAAGATACATTATTCAGCTATAGAAAGTTAAATTATTGTAGAACCATATGAAGGTTGACAAAATTTCATTATGTAGAATATTATATACATGAATATAATAATATTATTAGTAACTTATAATAATATTAGTTAACTAATAATAATATTAGATACATGAACAAGTATAGAAATATCTAAATTACTTTCACTGAAAATACAAATACGTACGAAAATCGTTTTCCAACATTTTACAACAGCCACAAATGTATAATTTGTAATAATTTGCTTAAAAATTTTTGAAGAATTTTAATTGTATTTGCTTGAAGTGCTCGCTTAATTTGGCGTAACGCTTTGTTTTGCCCGTACTCATTTACGCCGCTTTTTATTTGAACACGGAAAGGTTAAGCAAACATCACCACAGAAAATTAATTTTCGAGACTTCAAGCGTTATTCTACGTATTTGCGATTATTGTTGAGGTAAATTTATATTATTGTTTGCATTTACATTTATGTTGTTATACATTAAATATATTTTATAACACTTACGTGTCAGCACTGTGTTTTTTGTAAGTTTTTTTTTATATTACAGTATTATTTTTTATTGATTTTACTATAATACTTTATAAAATATGGAGCTAGAATATTTTACAGTTACATCTCTCGTAATAGACGTAGATAATTATTCACCTACCGTGTTTTAATAAGATTAAGTCCTACCCTTATTTACCAAAATTTAAATTTCTCTGTGTGAATATATAATGTTAGTGTGCATAATCATTTGTACGTTACTTTGAAATTGAAAGTTATGGTACTTATAAATATTACTTTTAAGTTTTCTTATCAGAACTGTTCTTAGAAAAGACTGGAGCAATTTAATTTTCTTAACGAAGGAGAAAGGTAAGAATAGGTACAGAATTGCTATACCAACGTCCACTTTATAACATACTTATATTATTAAATTATAATGGCTTAATGATATATGATAAAGAAATTACTACCTAACCTATAACTATTATAAAAAAGTTTACTAAAACTCGCTTAAATACGTCAATTAGTTAGTTCTATACATTGTAAAACTGAAACGGAAAACGAAATTCGTAATACAAATAACACGATCCCTGATTAATCACTAGCAAATCCAGCTTACATAACTTGATTACGTGTATAATTACAGACTATAGAAAATCAATCAATGCGCCACAAATCGACGACCGTCTGTAGTTTCATTTGATTTCAGTGAATCTGCTAAATCACAGGATAAAATTAAGTAGAAATGTAATGTACCCTGTATGTTGATTTTTCTATTCCGCCTAATTCGTCGGATACTTTCGATCTAAAAATATTTAATCTAATAGTTACTACCATTTAAATACGTGCTAATATGTACAGTATATCTATTATTAATTTCATTACAAAAATAATAATAATATAATAATATATTGTAAGTTACATTTATTATAGAATTATATGCTCTCTTCGCAATTACATTCAAAACCGCGTTCGTTTCCAAAACAGTGCTTAATTAAATTCGATACTTTATACTATCTTACTATTAGTAGTTGATAGTTGAAATGTTTTTACCCAAATTTATATGCTTTAAAAACTAAGTTGCCTTACGGCTCTGGGATCTTGGACCAATAGAAGTAATACAAAATTTAAATTTAATATTCTCTTTCCTAAGTGGAGAATAGCACTTTAAAAAATAGTAAAGATAGAAGTCTTTTTTCACATTTTACTAACAATAAGATCATGATATTTTTGAAACAAATAACCGTTACTAATATAATATAATATAAGTAAGATTGTGTACTAATATCAAATAGATACTGACTAAAACAAAGTAAGGCTGCCAAAATGTTTATATTTAGATTATATAGGTTTTTTTTAGCTTGTCAATATAAAACATATGTTTTTGATTTAGTAAATAATCTGATACCTACTAATATATTCTTAATAGATAAACTTGTACAAGGTGGATTTCCTTATTATATCATCTTTAAATAATTGAAATTAATACAAAATCTTTGAGAGGGAGGAAATAAGAAATAAATATTCTCATGAAAAGCAACCCTAGGGAACTAATTGCAGCCCTATCCGTATTGATGGCACCAACAAACGGGGATCAATGTAAATTATCCAACCCGATCCACAGAATGCTATTATCGTATATCACTACAGGTTTTATTTGTTTAAATTTGGATTGTGAAATATAAATACTTTAATCTAATTTACTATTCATATATTACCTTATAGAATCTGTTTCTGAATAATATAGTAAGAGAAAAATGATAATGTTGAAATAACTTTCCAAATAAAAAAAGACCTCGTAATAATAATAGTTTTTGTTAAAATGTAAAGAATAGGTTCCATTCCATGTGGAATGTCAAAGGTTAAAATATCATTATTCATCATTTTCTTCCTATATAAATAATAAACGTTGTTGTCTAATATAAATGATATATTTACATTTTGGTTACGATACAGATTATAACTATATTGCCATCTGGTTGACGTATAATCAAGTAAGCCAAGTATTATAATGAAATCAAATATCATAAAACAAGAGAATTAAAAATAACAGTAACAGACTAAACGAGATCACGGACTACTCCAGTGTTTGGAACGTTGGTTTTTCAAAAATTAATAATATATTATATATTCGAATAAACTAGTTGAAATAGTTTATTTTAAAAAGTTTAATAATCATAAAAATTGAAGATTTTTAAAAGTTGAATAATGTTTTTAAAAACCCTATTAAATAACTAGCCACAGATTGACCTAATAACTTAACTTAACTTATCTTCACGCTATATCCCTAGCGGGGTAGGCAGAGAGAACGGAGCGCCAAACGCTACGGTTGACCTAATAAAATAATGATAATATGATTGCAATAAAAAAAATCTGTCTAATGAGTTGCAATAGCGACAAAAGTAAACACATACAAAATATGTGTAAGAATATATCTTCGACTATATCTTTGCACTCTTCAAAGATTTTTTAAAGCTTGTGAAGACATATATGTACCTATATAGCAAGCGGATATGAGTTATATCAATAAATACTATTATTATTTTGTGACTTTCTCCTAATTGTGTTTGAAGAGAGTGTTACTCTAATAATAAGATTTCATTTAAGATAGAAATATAGACACAAATCTAATCAAATGGTTAGACACAACCCACGCGTGATAATATAATTGTTGTCTACAGAACACAACAGTACAGTAATAATTAGTTCGTGATTATGTTCTTGTTCGGGTAATAGAATGTCTGTATTAAGTAATATATATTTATATTGTTATTGCTGACGTATCTTGTTGAGAACGTATGGCTTAATGGTCAGAGCGCTTGGACAGAGTCCAAGAAGCACGTGTTCAAATTCCGCTAAGTTATTTTTTTTTTAGTTTTCTTAATAAGTATTAGATACTATTAATTTTTTCTAGCGATAATATTTTACTCGTTTTCGTCCACTGCTGAAAATAGTCAAATATTTATGATTATACGAAAATGATCACGGATCTTAAGAACAACAGAACTTACAATTTTAAAAGAAACAGTAGTGCGAATTACTCAATACTCGTTTATAATTGTTGGCTTTTGCAGAAAGGGTTACCTTAGGTCATATTCAATATTTTATAGTGTTTTAATATAAAATTGGCTTATATAAATCGAAGTATCAGAACTGCCAAACCAAAATAAGTTTGCTCGTTTTACTTTAAAACTTTGTAATCCATTGAAACGATAACTTCGGAGCGAAACTTTCCAAAATTTAAAAATTTTATTTAAAATTTTAAATATCGCAATAAAAGCAAATATATGCTACTCAGTTGCAATGGCAATAACAAAAAAATATATATTGTGTTATAAATTCTACAATCAAGCACTTTTAAAATGATTGTATCAACGTTATATTACGGAAATCTTTTTAGATTTTTTTAAGTCCTTAACTTAATGACATAATATTGCTAACTTACGCTATTTTTTTCCTAAAAAATCCTGAACAAATTGTTTTTTTAGTTCCCTTAGTGGGAATCCCCTCGTACGGACACTACGCTATAATATTTTCTAGCATATTAAAAATAAATATAACCTAACCTAACTAAACTTTGCTACACCCCTATAATAAATCAAAATTAGAATAATTGCTATCTGTCAAACATGTTTTAATAGCGTTCTGATATTGAATAAATATGTAACAAGATCATTTTCTTTTGGGTAGTACGAAAACTAATAAATTTGTGGAGCTTTTCTTGATAAATCCAGTTCCAGTTAGAATCTGTAGCCATAAATTATCAAATAAATCGAGCAACAAGGCCCCAGCTATTGTCGCTTGCTCGGCATCAAGTCATAATTCGAAGATCGATAGATTACCGCTTACACTGAAGTTCATATATGTTCATACAACAAGAAGATTTTTGCCAAATTATAAAGGAAGTCATTAAAAAGTTGTTTTGTTAAGAAATATTTTCATATTTAAAATATTTTTAGACTTTTTATGTATGGTAGAATTTGTATTCCAATTCTTTGCTTTTTAAGATTTCTTTTAACACCTTTTTATATTTATTACAAATGTTTTTACTGACAAATATTTCAAAGCAAAAAACAGTATCAATATACACAACTTAAAAGAAAAAGTTATACTGCTATCTACACGAAACGTGAACTCGTGCGTAAAGTAAATAAAGTCAAATATAGAGGTCTCCCGGGTCACAACCATTCATGGTGTCTGTCCGTCGACATGTCATCCGCCTTCATAAGTCATGACAACAATTTTCCATGTGTCACCGGCAGCGAACCATAGATGATAAATTACTTTTCACTAACCGACCCCCATTTAATGTATTTTTTACGTGATATGTAATTTTTTGACATGATAAATACTACAATGATATGTCAAGAAACATAACTACCCGAAAAATTATGTTATTTTATCAATATGTTTAGAATTTTTGATTAATATATTCAAGAGAACACACTGTGATATTTTGTTTATATTGTATTAGATTATCAATGCTATTGACAAGTTATATAATTATAATAATATTGCTGGGAGTATTTTTCGGAAAATTCAAGGTTCTTCTGTTTATTTTTTAATAGTACTTAGTTACTTAATAAAAGGTACTATAGTTTTTCTTCCTCGCCCTTATTTTTTTAAACGTGTTTGTTTTACATAATTTTAATATTACACTCATTGTTTTATCACATTTCTAACGATATCTCGCAAATTCGGCTTTACAATATAACATTCTTATTCACCTTCACACTCTATCCCGCACATAGCAGGGTAGGCAGAGGAAACTTGAGAACCTAGTGGTAAGACTTTTCGTTCCGTTCCCGACTGTCTGCTGAATTTGAGGCATTGTGTGTTGAGTGCCGGAAGTCAACGCATGGTTTCGTCTTGTTACCAGAGCGAAGAAATGAAATAATTAAATATTTAATTAGAAAATATAGGATATTTCATTTCTTGGAGTATGTCGCGTTTACAGTCACACGCCTGTGCCATGCACAACGACAGGCCTTATAATATTTCGTGTCTGTACGTATTTGTAATTGTCTCTTATTTTGTTTGTCTACTATTGTATTGGAAATTATGTTTTGGTGTTCCCAGTGTGGTAAATTCCGCTGCTCGTTGTTAAAAGCTCATCTAGTAACGGATTAACTACTTTGTGGCCAAACCGATAAATTAGTAAAAAGTGTATAAGTGATGATGGTTTTTAAATAAATATTAAAAATAAATAAAGCAGTAAAGAGGTCACATATTATTTATCGTTGATCTGTGTTTTCATACCATTGTAAAGCCTCACTTAATAGTATGAGTAAATAGATTGTTTTTTATTTTTCCATGTTTTTGTTGCATGATAAATTTGAAGTAGGTTGAACGTGAAAAAAATATATTAATTCCATTCAAATTATTACATTCGTACATAATGTTCCAAACCATCAAAAGGGTCAATCTAAATACTTTGAATGAAATCTTATCTAACCAGGTCCAAATGTTCTCGTCAGCTTTGCTAGCGTGTCCACTATTTGCAACCCAAATTCATTAATTATGGGAATCCCACCACAGTCTAAACCTCACATTAAATACTAATTACATTCGGTAATTGCATATTTGATTATATGGGAAACAAGGATAATTGACGTGCTATTGAGGTGGATTAAGTCGCATTGTTTAAAGCTCGATGCTTTATTAAGCGTTCGATATTTAATTTTGGATAGCAAAATTCAAATGTTATAATTAAAATGTGTTTATATTTGGTTTTTTATCACTAATAGTATGTACAAAGATGTTAATGTCAGTCAATAGAAGCAGTTAGATTTAATTCGAGTTCAATTATTTTATGAATACCCTTACTACTGACTTTACTAAAGAACTACTATCTTATATATGTGTTAAATTCAATATATTATATATTTTTTGTAAAATTATATGAATTATTCCTTGTCATGATCAATAACATTTTATATAAAACATGCAATAGACATAACTAAAGTTTCGTAATAATCTCGCGTCAGGAAGTTTATGATGAAGTGACTCCGCTTACGGAAAGAATTATTTGGCTCGGAGATAAAATGAAATTTTTATCGCAGCTGTGGAAATTAAAATGTTCATTATATTTTATTGTTTCTTGTGCAGCAGTGTGCTGTTGAATAATTAAAGTATGTATTAATTGTACATAATAATTAATATTTTATTAAGATATATTATGGAGTATAATGTTTCAATTTCTTCGCCCTGGTACCAAGCGGCTCTGGCTCTGGATAAGTGCGGCGTTGAGTTCCGCCACTCAACACGCAACGCTTCAAATTTGGAGGAAAGATGTACGGGTGAACAGAAGTGGAACTGAGTGTCTTATCATTAAATTTCCAAGTTTCCTCACGCTGCATCCCACGCACACCAGGGTAGGCAACCCTGGTGTGCGCGGGATGCTGTGTGAAGCTGACAAAAAGAAAGATATACTTATATGGATCTATTTAGAGAAAACTTTTTAAATAAAATATATCTCGTTCTTTAACTTATATATATTTAAATATGTATTATAGTTTAATATTGAATAAAAACAATTAATAAATATAACAACGTGGCAGCATATTTCGTTTTAATAAATAAAAATGCATAAAATTGTTTCTGAATAACTTAAATGTAATGAAAAGTATTTTAATACAAACAATGGTGTTTAATCGCAAATTATAATATAATCGTCAAAATACGTTGGACAACTTTCACAAAACAGAATCGGGAAACAGTGGAATGAATATTAAAGCAATTCAAACAATTTGTCCAAAATTAACAAATCAACAAGGATATTAAGCACCTCGGCTGGGATGACTTAATTAACAGACTAACCCTAGTACATAGAATTTGCAAATATGGCATCGTTTTATCATGTACTAATTTTATAAAATTAAATATATAAATAGATAAAAGTTTCATAAATAAATAAAAGAAATACAGCATTTACACGAAAAAAAAATACAAATAAACAATGTAAAAATAATATACATTTTACGTATAGAGGTGGTATGCAAAGGTAGTAGAGGACATTTTTATACAGCATATGAGTGAAAAATGAAACAATAAAATAATACGAATCAATTTAACATATTATACATTAAGATCATGTTAAATGTATAATATATACAAAATAAACAGATGTGTATAAGAAATACATGTTACACAAATAATTCAAATACATAATTATATACATAGATAATAAATATATACATAGGTATATACTTTTTTTTATCGTGCCAAATAGAAATATTTAATGCCAAATATAAGGTGTGAAGTCATTCCACAAAATGGCGCTTTTGACAGTGAACGATTCTTTATAACCTGCCTGCTTCTGCGTTGCAAAATGGTGTCTTTAATTTGTTGTCACTTTTGGAGTGAAGGTTCAACTAAAGCTCGGGATCGTAAAAAAAGTAAAGCGCTTTTAAAGGTAACGAGGAGTGTTAGCATGGAAAATGAACTTTTATATTCCATACTAACAGTGGAACCATTTTTTATAGTAATTCTTGGTGATATCCATGACGATGAATAACACCTTATCTTGGGCTCCTCAAATTTTATATTTTGACTGCAAAATATTCACGTCAATGGGATCTCTTAACAAATAGAAAGAAATCCTTCCTATCAAAACAAAAATATTACATTTCTGTATCCCTTCTTTTATCTATTATTGACTACACCGAAATTTATTTCCTTGACTTATCACAAGAACACACAGACTAGCTAGAACGACTACAAAATCTCCGAATCAGATATACCTATATTTACGCTGAAAAATTCGATCATATATCTCCGTATCGTGATAAGCTTCAATGGATAACAGCCCGGTCTGGTCAATACAATATAATATTTACACCAAAATATACTTCTCAAGGGTTACGATGAATTCGTTGAATAGATTGTGAATGGGAAGTCTTCAATAGATGCCGATACATGTATTTGCAGATCATCAGCGTATAAAAGTATGTATAAAGTATGTATATATCATCAGCGTATGTAAGTATGGTGAGTGTATGGTGGTTAAGGTTTTAATAAAGTGGAAATACTAAGTCATTCCAGAGTAGCAATCAAAATGTTAAAGTCTACGGTATTAAGCATTGGAGAATCCGAGCAGAATTAAAATAGAGATTTGCTTAATGTCTACTCTACTGACAGTACTGTAAAATTATTTCGTTTCTTTTTAGAATATAGTCAAAATTTATATATTCTGTGCTTCAATAATTTTTAACAAGTTAACAGTAAATAGGTTTTTTTAGCGTCATGTACTTATATTTTTGTAAGTGAAATATAAGGAAGATTAACATAACGCTATTTATCAAAAAAACTTGTACATTTTATACAATTTTAGAGTTAAATAATTATTTAATCAATAAGTTAAATTAATCATTTGACAAATTGTTTCTTTTTGTACTACTTCATTCCTATATAATACTTATTATATTATATAGGTACCCATCATTGCTTGTTTTGGTCAAGTAACTAACGCACACATCGAACGTGATTGATGCTATTTCTAATATCTTTGCAGTTCATGGTTAGCAATAAACAAGATGAATGAACTGTCAAATACTAATGTCCACGAAAGTAACGTACGATTTTTTTTACATTTGCAACCAAATATTATTTTATCAATTTTATATAGTATTATATAGTATTATTCATTGTCACAGGTGTCATTTTAGAAATACACTATTTAAGGTTATCTATATTTTAATGTGAAAAAAATATATTAATAAATTCATGCCCAAACATTACGGTGAAGGCAGATTTATATTATATATTTTTTAGATTATTCCAATCCAGAAGATGTTGAGTAAAACGAGCAGGGACATTGATGTAAAAATCTGATACAGTGGTCAATAGCGTAATTCGCTGTTTGTATTATATTCTATTGCCTTACTAGCCAGCCACATGTGGCTTCGTCCCCTTGACCTATACGAATATGTAGTTAATATTATTTAAGTGTATTTGTAAAAAATATATTTTTTAATTTCTTTAGTAAGGTTATCTACAATGTTAATCACGTTCTAAATCGTCAAGTCTTTTAGAATTATTTAAAACTGCGGAAGAAAGGGGGGTTTTATGCAAACAGAAAGACAGACAAACAAAAATAATAAAATTGCTTATTTATGTTCTAGTATATAAAAAATTAAATGTACACTTAAAAAAGAGCACTTTTAGAATCATTTTCTACATTTTTATTTATGTGTATAGATCATATATCCATAAAGATGTAACTGAATTAAACGTAAAAAGTTAAATTAAATCGTAATTAGAATCTTGTTTTATTAAACGGACAACAAAAGTGGTGCTGCACAATATAAAACCATTTAAAGAGTCTGATAGTATCCAGCAGATTTAAATTTTATGACGATCATCGTTCTTCCCACAATTTATCAGCGTTATGTGAAATTGAGCCTATCTTATTTTTATCCAGTTGCAACGAAGAAAACAAAGCAAAGAGTATTTTATTACATATATTGTATTAAAATTTAACTAATCATCAATAGAACATGAAAAATATATAAAAAAAAATAGCCGTCATGGGACCCCTGGCAGATGTGAAACATAGTGTATGTACAAGTAATATGCACAAAAGATAATATTATTACAGGAATTAAATATAGCCTAATGAGAAAATACGAGGCACCCTGCTTCATAGATGTGCACCCACCTCCCCTTGCTGTGTCGCCGTGCGACATATATCGGCCGGCGGCCATCATTCATTTTAATACCAATTACAATTTTAAATTCGTAATATCTTTTGAATGGATTGTCCGATTAGAATAAAATAAAAAGTTACTTATAGCTATTGAAACAATCTTGCTCAATAAATAATTTATTTGGATAAGGATTAATATTCGACGATAATATGATCAATAAACTTGGCTAATAATTTTAATTACTTTTATTCTATGGAAAATTGGTTATAATGGCTAAAACATAAATGATTGGTTTATACTATCGCGGACTTTTTTGTAGGCATTATTGAGTTCTACAACTTTTCTATACAAATCAACCATATATCTGTAACCATTTAGGCACATTCATTGCACTACCACGAAAAATCCTATCTATTTTCCGGGATAAAATATAGCCTATACGGATTCGGAAGAGTCCCTCCCTCTAAGTAATCGTAAAAGAAATTTTGAAATCGGTCCAGTACAAACATACAAAAATACAAAGGTTTCCTCTTTATAATATTAGTATAGATAGCAATGGCAAGCGTCGCCACGCCAACAATTCAGTTTACAAGTGAGCCAATAGATGTTTCACATCAATATCTGTTTTTGCATGCTATAACTCAAAAAAAAGCAAAGTATTTATGCAAGCTTATCTTAATCCCAATATCCTTTCTATTATTTATAGATTTCACTGTTGTATGTTTACAAACACAATTTATTGTTTTGTGTGTTTATTAAATTAACTTAAGTATTGTCTTTAAATGTACAATATTATTAAAACTCAGTTTAGTTTTCATAATAAATGAGAGTAATATGTAGGTACTTTTATCTTAATTGGAAAAGATAAATAAAGAATGAAAGGAATAATCAGAAAGAATCTGGTTTTAAAATCCTCGTTAATTCCTTGTGAGACCTGTTGTGGCGTAGGGGCAATAGTGTGTAATTGTAAGCGTGACAACATGTTGGGCTCAATTCACACTCGAAGAAATGAAATATTTAATGTTTTCATATTAAATATTTAATGATTTTATTTCTTGCAGCAAGACAAAGCGCGGTTAAATTCTGCAACTCAACACACAGTGCTTCAAATTCCGCGAAAAGTGGGGCTCGGAGTGTCTTAACATTAGGTTCCCAAGTTTTCTCCTGCCTACCTTGCCTTGTGCGGGTGCCCAATTTTCGTTACAATGCACATTCAAGATTCGCTGAGCTCAACGCCGCACATTATCTACCAAAACAGAGAAATAAAAATATAATAATTTCCTCTAGGTAAGACCGAACAACAATTAACAATTAAATATATTAACAATTAAATATCATCGTCTTTGCAGTCCCACTGTTCCACGTCGGTCGAATTAACCATTAATAAGGCAACTAATCTTATCTGAGTAGAAACCAAGCCATAGAAGTTCAAAAACAGTGTTGATTGTGAATATTGATATTTTTTTCTTTTTTTCAAAATTTCAACGTACTTTTATAAGACTGAATAGTATAGTGGTTAAACCATTTCCAAAAAGTACCAGATTCGAGTTCTATTAAACAAACACACGCTTTTGCAAAATATACTTTAACATTACATAATAACTTGTATTATGTAATTAATAACAATATAGTATAAGAAGGGAAAGTTTCAAAAAACTTGAAATCCTTGTACAAAAAATATTCATACAAAAGAGAATAAAATTTTACTCAGCTTCACGCTGTATAGTGCACATGACAAGGTAGGCAGATAGAACCTGGCAACCCAGTGTTAAGACACTCCGTTCCCTACTTTCCACAGAATTTGAGGCATTGCGTGTTGAGTGGCGGAACACAACGCCGCCATTTGCCTTGTACCAAAGCGAAAAAATAAAAACATTAAATATTTAAATTGAAAATATTAAATATTTCATTACCTCGAATGCGGATTGAACCCACAACCTGTTAGTTACAGTCACACGCTTGTGCCGCTGTGCCATTATAGGTCTCAAATACTTAAAACTTATGTAGCAAAATGCATAATAGTAATAAAATTACATATTTTATTGGTTGACTAACATAATCGATATTTGTCATTATAACAATTATTTATTTAAATTTAGTATAATTATAAAATATGATATAAAATTATATATAATATAAAGTAATACATAATATTTAACGACTAAACTGAACTTTTTAAAATAAGAACAAACAGTTTCATAAAATTAAAATAAAATATATATTGCAAAAAGGAGCAAAAGGAGAATGTCTCGTAGCATTACTTGTGTTCATTCTTGCACATTTTTTTAACTGGCTTCAACAAAGATTTTCTTTTTCTGAAAGAGTGCGACTACATTTTATAATGAATCTTTGCGACAAGAGGACATTATAAATAATAACAATATATATGCGTACAACATTTTCATTTAACAGTAGTCAGAATCTTGGTATCACAGGTGTATATAATTTGCAAAAAATACATAACTATATAAGCAATGTCCATTTGAATATCGAAAGATATTTCACATTTCGTATATTCGATTATTATTATATGTGTATTCGAATATTCTAAAAATTTATAATATTTTATCATTTTATAATATTTAAGTCACAATTATTCAATATAAATAAATCAAAAACGATAGAAAATAATAACTTTGGATAGGACATTGACGATTTATAATTTAATTAAATTGGAGACCACAATCACAAACAGTCCAATAAACGTCATGAAATATTATCCGCTTAATTATTGTGCAAACTACGTAAAAGCTTACCTAATAATATATGAATATTAATATTTAGCGCATCATTACATAAATTATAATAGCTTAATCTCATTTGAATACTATTTTAATATAGTGCAAGAGAAAATTATGATAATTTATATATTGAATCGTTTTAATATGAATTTACAAATATAATTTAAAAAATGTTTCATCTGTTTTTTCGCAAACATTCGTGTGTTGCTCGTATTTATATCTGTTAACGTGTTCTATTGATAGTAATTGGATTAATTTGTACTAATATTGAAAATATTTTTTATGACAATTAAATGAAAACTTAGTTTTTAAATGGAATCTTAAAATAGGCATTTTATTATGTACTTACTATTATAGAAGAGAGTAAAACAACACTATTTACAACAATTACTTTAATTATGTTAGATTAAATATTATGACTGGACGATATCGTATCGTACTCTGCCAACCACTTTTAGTTAAACTTACATTTGTCTTTCTTCGTCTGTAGTGCTATATTTTCGAAATGCAAAGCTTATTAAGCATTCTATGTGATTTATTATTTAGTATAATCCATGCTACAGTTATCAAATAAATTCATTTAATATTAATGATGTTGTCAATTTGTACTGAATCTACAGAGTGCTCAGAACGCATTAGTCCGGATTCAGAAGTCATTTGGCTTAAGGCCGTGCGTGCCAGATTTCATCGCGATTGGTTGAAGCTCCAAGGTAATAGAAACAAACAATCTGACTTTTATTCTTTGTGTAAACATCATTTTAGCTTCATAATATATAAAATATATATAGTTTTACTTGTGCGTTTGCACATAAAGAATATCTAGGTGTACTAAAAAAAGCTGAAAATTTATTAAAAAGTGGCTACTTAACAGTTTAACAGTACCTACTTTATTGTTATTAATGCATATAATGCAATTAAATTACTTTTACTTTTAACTTATGCAGCATCATGAACAGGTAAATTGAACATTTAAAAACAAGTTGTACTTTACATAAATAATATATATTATTATTTTCACACTGACATAGCTTCACACTATATCCCGCACTTGGCAGGGTAGGCAAAGGGCACTTGAGAACCTGTGTGTTAAGACACTCCGTTCCACTTTCGTTGCTCACTTGCTAAATTAATATAGTTTCTTTATATGCTGTTTATTAGTTTTTGCGGGGGAGTAGAACAAACATAAACTTTCGCATTTATAATATTAATAGGTTGGTAGATATAGGAATGGTAAGTAGCATTGCAAATGAATGTGATATTCTATTTTCAGACAATTCTGATTTTCCTTAACAACCGCGTACCAACATTTCGCGTTATGTACAAATATGATTAGAAATATTGACACTAGGAATTTTCTTCGAGGAAGAGATATTTGCTTATCCCCTACAGATTTATATAAGCACGTTGAATATTTTTCGTAGGTTTTGTTTCACAAAGTTAGTTATTTATGTTTATATTAATTTTATATTTAAAATTATAATTTGAGACTAAAATGTCAGTATTTTTTTTTATTTAAAGAAAGATCCGTTTATGCCATTATCATGGTAACATGGGTTATTCTTTACAAGATAATAAAATATATATTATCATCTAATCTAAATAGTCCCGAATGGAAAAAAATGACATTAGGAATTTTCTTCGAGGAAGAGATATTTGCTTATCCCCTATATAGCTTTATATAAGCGAGTTTAATATTTTGGTAGGATTTGTTTCACAAAGTTATTTATTTAATTTGTGACTAAAATTTAAGTAAAAATTTTATATTTACAGAAGGATCCATTGAGACCATTCTCATGGCAACATGGTTTATTCTTTGCATGATAGTACAATATGTGTTATCATCCAATAAACAAACCTTAAAAAGAACAAATCTTTTTATGACAATCATGGTACCATTTTTAACTCCAGACACTAAAAGAGGGGTGTTTTAAGCTTCACGCTGTATCCCGCACTAGGCAGGGTAGGCAGAGGGAACGGAAGTGAAACCTAGTGTTATGACACTCCGTTCCACTTCCGTTCCCCACTTTCCGCCGAATTTGAGGCATTGCGTGTTGAGTGGCGGAACTCAACGCCGCGCGTGGCCTTATCACCAGAGCGAAGAAATGAAACATTAAATATTTAAATTGAAAATATTAAATATTTCATTTCCTCGACTGGGGATCGAACCCAGAACCTGTCGGTTACAGTCACACTCTTGTGCCGCTGCACCACGACAGGCCTCAAGGATGTTTTAAGGACGGCTTTCTTAACTATATAATTAGCTTGTACGCCATTATACTAATCATAAAGATGTTTATATATATATATTTCACCTCCATGCTGTAGAGCGAACTTAGAAATCATTTTTGCAGAATCTGAGGTTTCGCGTTCTAAGTGGCGGGACTCAGCGCCGCGTTTTGCCTTTTTACCACAGTACAGAAATGAAAATATTAAATATTTCATTTCTTCGAGTTTCCCCAAAATTGTTGCGTTTACGGCTAAATGCCTGTGCTTTTAAATTTGCTGTTATTAAGTAAAAAGTCGTCGAAAATCGATATCACTATAATAAACATTATACAATATTTTAAAAAGCATTGTAGTAAAAAATATTTATAATTATAAAATAATATTAAATCGTCGTATAAAATTTAAATTTGACCATCTATTACATTTAATAATTATTATACAATACTAAATAACAAAATAGTTTCATATTTTGTATTATAAACTGGCTTTTTTAATATAATCCATAAACGCAAATATCAACTATAATAATACGTTAATGACTCTCGCCTTTTCTCACATAGCAGGGTATAAATACTAAAGCATAATATCATCTGTTTAACAGCACTGCTTTATAGAATATTTATTTTACTATTGTATCACTTTTGTATTAATACATAAAAAGACTAGCGTTATTGTACATTTAATTTAATTATAAATAATAGATTTGAGACCTGTCGTGGCGCAGCGGCACAAGAGTGTGACTGTAACCGACAGGTTCTGGGTTCGATCCCCAGTCGAGGAAATGAAATATTTAATATTTTCAATTTAAATATTTAATGTTTCATTTCTTCGCTCTGGTTATAAGACAAAGCGTGGCGTCGAGTTCCGCCACTCATCACGCAATGCCTCAAATTCGGCGGAAAGAAGGGAACGGAAGTGGAACGGAATGTCATAACACTAGGTTTCACTTCCGTTCCCTCTGCCTACCCTGCCTAGTGCGGGATACAGCGTGAAGCTGAGAAATAATAGATTTGTGTGTAAATTAAAAGTAAGTAGTTTCATCAACTATTAATGTTGTATAAATATTTAACGAATAACCAGTAGGGTAACGTGATGCTGCTTGTTTTATTATTCCCAATTCCTAACCTCTATTGGAACACATCATACTGGTTTCCGTCCAAACTGTATGATGTCAGAGCAAAAGCTTCATTATCATAAGCCTATGACGGACATTGCTAAACATACGAGGCCTCCTCTAGAGCATGTCACGTTGTTCGGCCCTCTGCTTTCCTCATCCAATGTCTACCGGTGATCTTACTGATTTCACTATACTTACCAGGACGTGGTCTTCACTCTAAGACTCTTCTGTTCCAGTGGGAATCGGCCATGCTACAGATATAGCCAGCCTTTTGCCACTTCAGGTGGCTTATCCTCTGTGCTATGTCCATTACTTTGGTTCTGTCACATATAATCTCACTTATGATTTTATCCGTGAGAGAGACAGCTCGCTCAATTGCCAATTGCCGGCTGCGTGACCTTAAATTTAAAACCTAGCCTCGGTCTTCGGACCATACATCATCAGGGGATAGGATGCAATGCTCGAAGATTTTCGTTTCAAGCACTGTGGAGTCGCAGACGTAAAAAACAGACAAAGCCTGCCAAATACTGCCCAGCTGCACCTAATTCTCTCTCACAGTTGTGCCGGCCAAGTTAGATAGTCTGGCCAGGTAAACGTAATCCTTTACAATCTGGAGTGGAATGCCATCGACAGATATCGGTCCCGGCACGACATGCTGTTTTGGAGATATTACTTCTTCCTATCTCACCCCATGATAAAGTTGAATCGGCCTTGTTCTCTGGTTCTGATCTTGCTATGTCGCCGTAAGGAAAACCTAAAAATATCTTACTTTTGCCACAACTGGAGATGAAATATTCCAACCTACCTTAAAACTCACAATCCGCAAGAATGGCTTATATAGAGGAATATTTCTCAAAAACTAAAGGTAAACTAAAATATAAAAGTGATTTTCAAGCGACAGGTGACGAGAATACAGTGCCTTTTATTCGATGTGTCATTTCTATCACCATCGTGTCTTTGTTCGACTTCAATGTGCAGCAATGTTACAGAGGTAAAAGTAACAAAAGCTCAACAAATATATTTCGCAATATTCTTCTTATGGAAAACATTTGATATAAAGAAATATTCATTCATTTATATGAAAAGCAATTAAAATGGAAAAAATATAATAGTAGGTATCTTATTTACTGAGACCTGTCGTGGCACAGTGGCACAAGAGTGGGACTGTAACCGACAAGTTGTGGGTTCGATCCCCATCTTATTATTTAATGTTTTCATTTCTTCGCTCTGGTACAAGGCAAAACGCGACGTTAAGTTCTCCCAATTCCTTAAATTCCTCCTTAAAGTCTTGAATATAACGTGTCTCGATACAGAACTCTTAGTCTGTCGCTGATTATTATTTTAATTATAAATGTGGTTAAGACCATTTATACATTTGTTGCTACATATAGCTGATATTCACTATAATGGGCTGGAACAGTGGAGTTGAATGTTAAATAATTTACAGGAACTTTTAGGCTGGATGTGTGGTCGCAAGTCCTATATATTATAAATATAATCATAAATACTTATAAATTTAATGAATTCACTTCACTTTTTTAAAGTTATGAACTTAATTCGATAAAGTATTAAGTACCAAAATGTAACTCTATTCATATCATTTAAATTGTGTTTATGACATTAGTTATAAATATACCACTTTTGATGCCCTCCACCCTGCCCGCTCTTACTTTGCCATTACTTTATTTATTTTATTAATTTTCGACATATTTTCATAAAGAATATCAAAACATATATCACTAGTAGAATGCTTAATAAGATACTGTTTTCATTCTGTAGAACTTTCGCCTTACAATGGCGTTTAACTTAGCTTTTTACACAAACGTTCCCCTTGCATTCACGGGTGTTACGTGAAGCGGCTTTTCACTACTTTATCGAGTCTCATTCAATTTTATTCCGTTTGATAAATTACTTAGATCCTTCCCTGCTATTTTAATATGAATTTGAATAATGTTAGTTTTAGTAGATTTTACTGAAAATGTGGTTTATTTTCGCAGTAATATTGGATTACTTAGTCTGTATGTACATATATATTGTTGTGGGTTCGATTTCGGCTTAAGAAAATTAAACATTTAACATATTAATTTCTTCTTTCTGGTAACAGAGAGAGTATCTTACATTAGCTTTATGTTCTCAAGATGTTATAAATGCTATTACGTTTTATTTATTTTTATTTCATAAATATTTCCGTTAAAGGAAAGGAATAATTATCTAAGAATTTGACACTATAATTGACATATTTCGTCTATTTAGTCATTAGAACGGATGACAGTTCTAAATAATTTATGACGCACTTTATCTTATAAGCGGAAATATAGATTGTTAAAACAAGTTAAGATTTTTTTAAGAAGGTTTATTTTTACAAGATATTATTTAAATTGCCGTATTAATTTATATGTTCCTCAGTGTATGTGATTTTTTTTATAATATAACTCAATTTCTATTGTTTCTAAAGACAATGAAAATAATTACATATAATCAATATTAGTTTTAATCTAAAATAGTCACTGAAAATAAATGACAGGTTGCAACTTTTTACACAACCCACCTCATATGGGTGACAAAAGAAAACATTATATGTGTAAAATACTTACATGCACTTTGTAAAAATACATCCAGACCCTAGAGAAAGAAAATGAAAGTGAACGAACATATACGGTACATAGTAAGTAAGAAAGATAGACAGGTCCTATATGAGCTCATTCGACACGACGTTATAGTTTTGAAAATGTGTTACGTGGACTGCAGAGTGAACCTCCCGAACCCATTTTCTAAATATCCATTTTTCCAATACTTTAAATTTGTGCTTTGTGTTTTTTTATTGTAATCTTTGCAATAAATAAATATTTTTGAAACATTTTTGAAAAAATACAATAATTAATTAATTATAAAGAAACAAAGGTTTGTGCTCATATAACCGGCACTATGTTACCTGTGACAGACAGAATATTCATTCTAAAGCTGACAGTAGCGGCAATATTATAAGTATAGTAACTGACCGATTAGAGAAATAAAATGGGTCGGGTCCGGGGGTGGTAATAATCCGGTCAAGTCTTCTAATGCGTGTTGCCATTTGCTGGCAACGTAACTCTCCCACGCGTACATCAGTCACCTCTTACGAAAACATCAGTACCAGGGTGATCCTATTCTAAGCAGGAACCACACGGCAATGTATGTTTAGTAAAAGTTCTTCATGTTCAAATTTATTAATTTGCTGTATTTCGCGTTAACAAGAGAATCCAGCGTTTAGACAATCGGACTGTCGCTGCCCGTAAAATTCTCGAAATTCTCACACAACTTTTCCTTTCAGGTCGTAAAAATACAATTGACTAATTTACTTAAATAGAGATTACTGCCATTTATAGTGAGTCTTTAACCTTAATTTGACTTGCTTCTACTACAAAATAATAAAAAATAAATTAAAGTTTGAACCCAATTAAATCTATACTTAGACGTTACACTTTGCTATTCCCGTAAAAGTTACTTATCGTAATAATAATCCAATTACTAAAAACAATTACACAAATTCGTTTATATGATTTCCCTAAATCAGGAGGAATAAGTAAGTGCGACAAGAAATGTTATATTTAATTTCAGCGTGGGATATTATAATTTTTACATTCATATGTAATCTATGTACTTATGTAAAGGTATAACGTATGTGTATTATATATTTCACCATTAGTATTTATAATTCAGTAAAATTACATGAGTATTTATTCATTTACAATATATCCAAGTACACATACTGTCTATACTACACATACATACGTCTTATGTCAAGCGGAAATTAGAGAACAGTGATGATGCGTCACAAAACTCTTTACCAATAACGCAAATTGCGTGATATGCGTGAATATGTATTTTTATTACGCGGAAAGCTTACCAATATACCCATTTACTGTTTCCTTTGAGTGTAGCAATTGTGGATATTAAACAATTTTTGTTCGCATTCCGCAGAATAAATCTAAATCCATTCCTCTCAGCTCGTTGTGGCGTTTATTTGAATTTCCCTATTCGATCCATGCGAGTGAGGCGCCGCAGAACTACATAGATTTTCTGTGTCTATCATTCGGATTATATTTCAAATGTGAAGTCACGATTCGTGAGTACTTTTACTATATAAAAGATTTAAATCTGCATACATTTTTAATCATCTAAAATTTTAGAAGTATTATAAATATATAAACTTATAATATGCAAAATAATTTCTTATGTTGCATAGATTATTAATAAATTATATATTTCACCGGAGAGGCCATCATGACTAAGTTGCACAGCGTCTTACTGCAAGCACGATGATTGGGTTCCATCTCAACTAGCGGAAAAAAGTCATTATCATTTTGTGTTGAATGAAACAAAAAAAGTGCTGGCTTTCTGGATTCTTTTCGTATCCTGGAGGTTCTTGACACAATGTTTTCGAATCATATAATATAAGCTTTTAAGTTATATGAAAAAATATTAAATATCTCCATACACTGAAACATACCTGAGCTATAGAAAATTGTTTGCACTGTACAAATAAAATGAATAAATAACATCTACGTTTCAGTCCAGTGACTCGTCTCTACAAAGTGGATAATAACATCGCATGAGGGTTGAAGCGTGGGTTTAAGTCAAAGTAAATAGTGAGCAAGTTACTACAATTCTCTTTTAACTTTTTATTGGTAAATATTTGTTTGATCTGCATTTTCTAAGAATATATATTTTTAATCTTGCTATTTATGAACAGTATGAACGGAAGTATATTTTAACTTATTCATAATGCAGAGAACTAAATACGATTAAAGTTTGCATTAAAACACTCTAATTTAAACTTTCCGTCTGAAAAGAAAAACCTAATGCTGCATTTCTTATCTGATACGAAGATACTCGATTTATATCTATCTGTATTCGTAAAGATTGTGGCTAATATATAAATAATGTAAAATGCTATTTAAACAATATATATATAAAAAAATAAAGAGCATAAACGAAATAAATTATTTTCAGTAAATAATAATATGACGAAATTTATTTTACATTTTACCATATGTTTGATAGTTAGGAAGGCAAATTGTAGTATTTGAATAGTGTAGTGGACACTAGCGCAATCAATTGATGAGAAGTAAATACTGGCAAGTACGTTTTACCATATAAATATTAATATTGCAGTCTATGTAAGTAATGAATCTACGAGTACTTACACTTCTTTTTATTCCTATATAACAGACTCAATAAATTTCTTTCACGTGTAAACATTTTGATCGTCTACTTGTTCGCCTATAAAATATTATAAATTTAAATTTATCAGATGTATGAGATAATTGTTTTTTATATTGTATACTAGTAGATCCTAGCGGCTTCGCACGCTTGAATTATACTGGTATTTATTAAATATAACTTGTATCCGCTACTTCTGAGGAAATTCGGAATGTAGCCAACATTTTTTAAATTTTATAATTTGATCGACTGTTGCGCATAAATACGTTTGCAAAGTCTACTAAGCTGTAATATATGTAATTTCCCCATGTGATTGCGTCACAAATCGAAAAGATTCCGTTTGATTTTTTTAGAAGAATTTTCCCTTTAATTTTGTTTTATTTACTGTACTACCATGATTGTTTTAAAATTGTACAAACAAAATAAGTGAAAGTAATGAAAGAAAATTTGTAATATATCTAAAATTCTTAGTATTAAAAATAATATTCCTAATTATTTAAAATAAACAAAATATAATAAATGAATTATTCGCATTGGAATAGTAATTAAAGATAAAACAAACTAAACAAAACCAGGTATATTATTAATATTATAAATCTAAAATTAATATAGTTAAAGCTGCCGAAGAGGCATTGCATGTTGAGTCACGGTACTTAACGTCGCATTGTATGTCGTTACTTTAGCGAAGAACATAAAATAATATATATTTCATTTCCTCGAGTAATAATCAAACCCACAACGTTGCGTTAACCGTCACGCACTTGTGCCTTTGCGTCACGAATGTCCTTAGTTATATTTATTTTGACAGAGAAAATACCAAAATGAGAAAGAATAAACCGATAAATTTAAATTGAAATGAATTATTTGAAGTAGTTCTTTAGAGATAAACAAACCATCAACTCCGACCATCGCGGATTTTTTGTAGAGTTTTTAAAGGACAATTTTTTGATACATCAATGATTGTCATAAGATTTAAGTTTTCTTAAAAAAATAAAAGTTCCTGAAAAATCCGAAAAATATGAGAAAAAAGCTATTTTCTCCCTCAGATATGATTTGTTATTGCAAATGACTTGGCCGTGATTGCGTCACAGACAGACAGAGATACTTTCGAATTTATTATATTAATATGGATTTTAACGTATGATTAAATAATGACTTTTTGTTTTGTAATAGAACAAATAAATATATACATTTCGACTTTACTTATCACACTTGCTAACTTTAAATATTTAAATACATACATATTTAAGTCTATAATATAGTTAACAAAATACTTACTATTCATAAGGAATTTACGTCCACAAGAATTTACTTTGAGAATGAATTTATAAGTAGACCCAAACTTGTAAGGGCAACCTTTGACATGCCATTTGCTCTCAGTGAACTGACATTTTAAAACAATCGAATTCGTGATACACAATTTGGAGATTTATTGTTGGTGTCCGCTTTTTATAACAATGTCTGAATTTTATTTAATTTTACGTTAAACATATTATTTAATTTCTAATATTACAAAATTAATATTTTTTGTATTAACGAAAAATATTGCTGACGTGTACTTGACTTTAAATTTTAAATCAGGCACCGTTATAAACAGAACAAACGATACAACCAAAGCTACATCTTCAATAAATTATATTTTATCCTCGTATATAAATCAATTTCCTCACAAAACGTCATTAATAATACTCAAAAGTCTTTTCGCGAAAAACGTCTTAACAATATAACAAGATAACATGATAGATAAAATTGATAAAGCGTCCGAGCAGATCAACAATTGTATGAAACTTACACTGGTTGGGTAAAATAGGTTTTCATTAACGTAATGTTTACTGACTTAACCCTCGGCTCGGGTCTTTTAGTGGGCGGTCAGTATAATCCAGATGAGCATGTAAACAGAAGTGTCGTGAATGCTCACGGGTCACAAGTTGATGCGTCACGCAATATTAGAATGATTGATGAGAGGACAGCCGCTTGAATCCCGGGTGACCACAGCGTTGAACATTTGATATACTACGGTAGGATTAGTTTGTATAATAGCAAATTTGAAGGAATGTGCGGGTGTTTTTTGTAAATATTTTTAACATTTTAACCATAAAGTTTTACTAATTAGAAAAATAAACATAAGAAAACAAAAACTCGACTGCATAACAAACTAAAAAACAACCCAATAACTTAAAATTTTGCCAAGAGTAGTACTGAATTGGTGAAATTGACAGTAAAATTGACAGTTTTATAAAAGCATAAACAAATTATTATTATATAACGAGAGCAGACTTTAGCACTTAACAGGTGTACCACTAGTAGAGTTGAGTATAAACTCAACTCTACTCACATACGTGATAATGGCAAAGTAATGAAAAATACTAAGGTATAAAATGTAGGTATATGCACGAATTGTACCGAGGAGGCTTATTTAATCAGAAATCACTGACTTATATTATAATATATACCCTAAATGAAAAGATATAAAACAAATCTTTAAAATAAGTTTTGGTAATTTCTTTTCTCTATTTTTGTATTATTTTACTTTATCAACATAGCTCCGGAAGGACGCTGCAGAGAATTTGGGTAATGTTCATGTTTTTAATGACAAATCAAATCACGTTACCATCATCAAAATCTCTACAAAGTCTCTACAACACTTCTTTGATACACACATATTTAGATTAGTAAACCAATTACATAATAATATTAAAATAATGTTCGCCAAACTGACATTAATATATAAATATAAACAAGAAAATACCAGAATTTTTAAATAAAGTCTAAAGTAATACTCTTGAAAGAATATTTTTTAAGAAAATTATGTTTTTGAGATAAACATAATACTAAATACATACATATTACATACGAATTATTTAATACCGAGTAGTTGTTTTATATCAAAAAATAAACAAAACAATCTAATGAATGTACCATTTACAAAAAACGTCAAAAATGAATGGAAACTAAAAGGGAAAAGTACGCTTTTGTAAGTATTAACAACATATAGCGTCCATGTCAGGCAATAACAGAGTGATGGATGGGACCAACGCAGTCAGTGGGAGCAAAATTCTAGCATTTCAAATATCGATGATATCTATAAAACATTCTCAGTATTCAACAAAACAAAAGTTTGTTTATTTTAATTCAATTTTTGTTTATATGTTTAGTAATGTTACTATTTCATTTTATACCTGTATCATTTATGAATATTAAAAAATACGACTCGCATTAACTATATTTTTATGAATGCATTAAATAAAATTAAAAAAAAAAACATTTTTAAAACGATATAATACAAAAAATATGAGAATTTAATAAAAATATTATTAGATTCGTATGAGTAGATTAAATCAATCAAAATACCGCATCACTAGATGAAATCTAATAATCCGAATGACGTAGCGTACGGCGTTCCGTTCTTTCTTGCTACCCCGCTAGTAATAAAGTGTCCTATTAAAAAAAAAACTATAAAAGGAATAGTTTTTAAATTTGCAATAAAAGGTTGAGGCCAGTAGTGGCATAGGAGCACAAGCGTGCGACTGTAAACGATTAGATTCCCAGTCGAGGAAATAAAATATTTAATCTTTTCTTTTTGGTTCTCGTAACGAAGAAAAAGCGCGATGTTGAGTTGCGCCACTCAATAACGCAACGCCCCAATAAATACCTTAACGGAAGTGTCCCATATAGGAAGTAGAGTATTTTATACAAAATCTCCAGATTTCCTCTGGCTACCCTGCTATGTGCAAGATAAAAACCGAAAAATAAACAGAAATAGTTACGACATTCTACGCTAAGTGATACATCAGTATCACTTAACATTAGTTAACAAAAGCAGTTACAACGTTCAAAAAACATAACACACATTTCATTCATATTGAATATACCATCGTAAATAAGCTAAGAAAGGCAAAACTGTCACCAAACTACGCTGAATAAATGAAACGAGACAATACGATGCAATACAATTGCAATGAAAAGACGCGGTCCGTGTGTTCCATTTCTGAACAAGAGGAATGGGAGCTCGCAGGTGCATACAACAATGCATTGGAAGCGACAATGTATGCTATTGCCACGCGATTACGCTACACTCGACAGGAGTGGCTGAAATTTTACCAGTGCCGAGATTACGTTGCTTGTAATCATTGTGAGATAAGAAATTAGGTGCAGTATTAAAAGAAAACATGCTCTGTTTTAATATTTAAGTCTTTTCTTCCATTTTATAGTATAGAATATGAAGGAAATTTACGTTTCGTAATATATTTACATCACGTTGTAAATTTATTTATATCATTTCATTGATTTAAGTTTATGCATTGTGCGTTTTCTAATACATGATTGCAGCATTCTTATACTGATTAATAATGTTCACATTTTGAATATTTTGTTATTAATTATATTTGATATTAATAAACTTTGAGACTCATCATTGGTCGCCTTAGTAGTAAATTATTTTCTATTAATAATAAGCTCACTGCACTCGGTATACCTATATTGAAGCAAGTCAGCATTATCGATATTTTTTATTAAAAAAATGGTACACTTACCATGGGCTAAATTTTTTTTTAAATAAAATAAATTAATACTTTTAGAGGCTACTGTAGAAAGTTTCATGATAGCGGTTCTCTCTCCTCTGCTTAATAATGTTTTTTATAAAAAATTAATCATGCATTTATTTTTATAAATTAAAGGAACATATTGAAAAATAAAAAAACTAAAAATGCGGAGTTTTTAATAACACATCAAATAAAAACTTACATCACCAGGTATTAACTTATCACAGAATTATAAAATAATTTCAGGAATTCTTTTGTTCTTTTTCCAACTATAACCTGACAAATAGAATTATCTTCCCAGATTCCATTCATCACAATTTTCTTTTTTTGTATTTATATTTATTTTATAGGTAATTCCATTTTTTTTCGATTACTTTTAAAGTTACATATGCTGTAGTTTTAATTCTTAAAGGTAGTTTATAAAACCTCTCCCTCTCAGCTTCACTCTGTATCCCGCACATGGCAGGGTAGGCAGAGGAAACTTGGGAACCTAGTGTTAAGATACTCCGTTCCACTTCCGTTCCCCATTTTCCGCCGAATTTGAGGCATTGCGTGTTTAGTGGCTGAACTCAACGCCGCGTTTTGCCTTATTCCAGAGCGAAGAAACGAAAACATTAAATATTAAAATTGAAAATATTAAATATTTTATTTCCTCGAGTGGGGATCAAACCCACAACCTGTTGGTTACAGTCACTCGCTTGTGCCGCTGCGCCACGGCGGGCCAGTTTATAAAATGTATTCTTAAAAAAACGCTAATCAATAAAACAATAAATAAAAAATGTCACGTGTTGTTATTTTCAATTAATTTCATTTATAGGGCTTTTTTTAACGAAAACGAATTTTAAACGGAAACTACACGATTTTTTAAGGAAAACAACCCGGACAAACTAAAAAAACATGGATTTTAAGACACTAAGCCATTGTTATTCGAATTTTTTTTCTATTTTGATTAAAAAAAGAATAATAATAATAACCCACGTGTACGACATTGTTGGCTGGACGCGTATAGTTTGCTAGGTAATTAATTTTAGGTTAATATAGGGTAGGTATGCTAAGGTCTACACAATACAATCGTAATGGAATATTCACCGCCCACTTCATTTTTTTGGCTCTTTTTCAAAAAATTAAATAATTTGAGAACACTTCAAAATATTTACAAAAAACACTCTCCGTGAAAATATCCAAAGTATTGTTTATATATGAGAATATCTTACCTTATCTTAATATAAAAAAATGTGAATGATGGCTCAAAGTAACAAATGTTGTATAGTGTGACCTGTATGAAAAACCTGGGATGATATATAATAATGTAAATAGCAATAAATATTAATAAATAAATATGATATAATATCTATTTGTTATACCCTTTTTCGTAAGGCAGGTACTAAAAAGTGCTAAGTAAAACCGGAATGGATTCCTCACGTGTTAAAAAGAATAATTTCAAAATTATTATTTTTATGAATAATTTATCCAGTATAAACTGAATTCCATTGAATTACTAATTTATTTATTACTTATTAATTACAGAATATTATCAATTGGACATTTTCACTTTCACCAATCTTTTGTATCATCATCTCTGCACCCTAGAGTAATTGGTAAGCAGAGTTTGGTAGTGTAGTTAACAAATATTCGAGGCCGTAGATACGAGTATATTAGATGTCAATATTGGCGAGGGACGTACTTGCGAGCTGATTTCCAGATTATATGACGTGCACAAATATGACATCTCTCCTATGAAACTTCGAAACGACTATATTTTTAATTAATGATAGGTAATGTATTAAAAGTTCATAAAAATAAATAAAACAAATCTTAATGCTTCTGTCGTAAATTCATGTGATTCATCTTAATGCGTCATGAACATTAAATGTAAGCCATTGGTAGGTGTAAAGTTTCAAGACAAGGAATACTTATATTTTACAAGTAGATTTCAACTATTTTCAGCGTCCGCTGCCCAAGTATACTGGCTAATAAAATAGAAAAAATAAATGAAGAGAAGAGATTGAGAATTATATTTTCAAATATTATTTTCAGGAAGATTGACACATCGTCAATCTCAATGGGGCATCAATTCTGATTCCCTCTACAAAATTCTGAAATTCTACACAAAATTTACTTGCTAAAATATTAACGTGTTTTTTCGTATAATTTTTAAACTGTTACAGCTATTTCTATAAAAAAGATATTTTTTTCTATTTTAGGGTATAAACACAAAATCATAACTTTACCCATATTACATACATCCTATATACCCATATTTCACATATTCTAAGTATATTTGTTGTCGAATGGTGAGTAAATTTTAAATTTTAGTCTAGAGAGTTAATATTTTTTTTTAAAAAAAATATCAAGCTGAAAATAAATAACCACTCAAGTTTCAACTAATTATTTATTAACGACCTTGCTAAATTAGCTTCATGTCTATTTATATTTTTTGAACCTGCAATTTATTGTTATTATTCACGAAGCTCTTTTTCAGAATATCTTATTTTAGAAAAGCTTTATATATTTATAGAAGTAAACGTTATAAATCTTAAAGCTTTTAAAAATAAACATTGATTTCATTTTACAGGGTTCGCATTTTTAGGTGAATAAAATGATTTCATATAAAATATAGATGTAAATTTGTTAATATGAATGAATAGGTTAGAAAATTTTATATGAAGAAATAAAATAAAGAAGCTGATATATATGATAGAAAGAAAAAGAGCTGATTTCAGCAAATTGATTTATTTATATAAAATATAAATGAAATTTTATATGTATAAATCTTTTATTGAGCATATTATATATTCCAAATAAGGTTTTGCTATTAACTTTTAAAAAAAATCAAAACGCGCTTATGCAAAGAATATGTATCAAAAGAGCCAGCCAAGTCGGTAAGCTTTTGAGTCGTACAACTGTTTTTCAAAAGTACAAACAACTTAATCTGTTTTGACGATTTTAACATTGTTTCTGATAATTAGCAACTTGATACTACTTAGCTACCATTAATAATTAATTTTAATTATGTAGCGTAATAATTTTCAACATAATTAAATTAAGCGCAATCCGCATTATTAATTAATTATTTTATAAAAGCATTCAGAAACATGTTTTATAAATATATTTGTATTAAAATGTTGTTTGTAGGCTATCTAAACACAGATGTATATTATAAATATATTTTTTACATTATGATTTTAAATACAATCAACGTTATTAGATTATTAAAACAGTTTTTAAGAAAGTCAAAATCATATTACAGATTAACATTATACTCTCGTATAACAATTTCTTGAATATTGTCTATTTACTAAATGAAAAATTAATTAATTTTACATCTTATTATTTTTACACAAAAGCGATTAACTGAGAAAAAATCTCTGTGACAAATATCGTTCAAGAGACAAACTTTAAATAGTATCCATATAAGTAAACGCCGCGCCGATGATTTAATTCGGCGATAGCGGAAACGTTATGTCCAATTCAATCCCGATGTGAATTCGGTCCCAGTCATAGCGTTTGGACCAACAATGCAAACTCTGAAGTTCCTAACTTAGCCACCCCCACCCACTTCCCGAGGGATCTAGCCAGAGTCAGTATGTGGCTGAAATTCGGAGACCAATTTAGCCCTATTTATGCAACACCCGAAGTCCCCTGCGCTTACGAACTGACATTGTATTAAGTTTAATGATCTTAAGCATCTTGATTGATTCTAGGATTGTTTCGATTTCAATTCAGATCTAAATTGCTTTTAGTCACGTGGATTGGCTGAACTGACTAGTGATTGTAGTAACATCACTAAGTATATCCTTTTAAGAGGTCTGTTGTGGAGCAGGGGCACCAATATGGGATTGTTAACGATAGGTTGTGGGTTTGATCTCCACTCGAAGAAATGAAATATATCAATTTTTTAAAGTAAATATTTTGATGATTTCATTTCTCGCGTGGCGTTGAGTACCGCCACTCAATACGAAATGCTTTAAATTCGGCGAAAAAAGAGAAACGGAACGGAGTGTCTTTACGCTAGGTTCCCAAGTTCCCTGTGCCTACGCTGCCTTATGTGGAATACAGAGTGAAGCTAAAGTATATTTTAGTTAAAAGATATTTTAGTTTCATGTAATGAGAACAAAAATGATTTTATATGATTATTACGATATATAAAATTGATTGTCCTTGTCCAAGTACCAGAAATCTCTTTTAATAACTTTTTAACTCACACAGTTTAGACACATATATAGCCCACTTTTTTATTGTTAGTTTTCGCTACGAGTAGATATTAAATAAGTTACTAAAATGATTTTAGCAAATTGATGCGGCATTTCGCAGAATACCGATACCGTGTACTGTAAAGAAAACGTATATCATGTTTTTAGTTTCAATTCATTGCAAATGTTACGCCGTTCATTGCAGTAAAATATTATTTTTATTTTTAAAACTTAGATTATATTAAAACTTAGATTATATTAAAAAAAATCATGTTAACTAATGAAACTACGAAAAATGTCAAAATTAGCGGATACTCAGATTATTACTACATTTTTTTGATAATTTCGTTAAGATTTCAATAAAATATTCTTTTTCTCCACTTTGCACTAAGTAGCTTGCTGAACTTTAGTCGCGGAGCTGATTACGACTCTTCTGAAGTATCGTCGGATTTTTCTTTTACTTTTCTTGTTATCTCAACTGCACAAACTTATTTCAACGTGAGAAATATAACTCACGTAACTTTTGAATTGCGTTGCGGACCTGCGTTATTGATTTTTCAATTTCTTAAAAATTATATTTCATGAGGGAAGGATACAGATATAAAAAGGTAAAAGTTTCCTTAAATATTTAAAGAAAAATGAGTAGTGGAATACTTAATTTTCCAGTGTATAACGAAGTTCAATTTTCCCAGATCACAGAGGACTTTTAGAAATTTAAACGCTTCTTTACTGAGAAAATACAATTACTTAACGAAATAATAATCCAAGCATTTTACCTATTAAGGTTGATTACAAGTATTATCTTAAAATTATGAATTAATATTTTGCTTGTAATGTATTATTGGTATTTATTCTTTACGTAAAAGTTATATTAACTTTTAATACATCTTCGATTAAATTTCATTATTCCATTCTGCTTTTGTAAATTTATGAATGTTTAAATAATAAAAAAAAATCGCCTTTAGATACTCTTTTCTGTATATCTTATCTGTATCCGCCTAATAGGAGAGTGTCAGGGACGTCCCTATTAGGTAATGTTGGAGAGAAAGAAAAATCAACAATATACGAGTAGCACATATTGTCTACTTGATTTGAACGAACGCACTGAAACTGCGCAAAGTGGTTACGAGAGCGTGGTGCGCCAGTATGATGACAAAAGAGTGAGTGGGGCTGAAAAACTTATATTGGAAAGAAAGAAATGTGACCACATACAAATTCACATGTAGCAAATAAAAAGTATTATTGATCTATTCATTTGACACGCAAGTATTAAGGGGTGCTGAAAACCGACCATTATTTAGTCGTAGCGGTAATAACGGATCTGAGGGTTTGTGGTAAAGGAAAGAGCTTTAGAAAAATACACGATGAATGGTGGGATGATGAAATGAATGACTCTGTAGAAAGAGAGAAGAAAACATGGATTATGAAGCCTCGGGTAAGGGTAGAAGTATGAGATAGAAAATAAAGAAAGAGTATAAGCTGAAAAAGCACAGAAAAACAACGTCAAAGAGCAGATGGAGTTAATGCTGAAATGATGACCTGTTCTGATGTGTCTGTGCTTTTGTAGACTTAGAAAACGCCCTGGTAAAATGTTTGTGGACCCTTGCTGCAGACTGTAAATCTCTTTATAGAGATCACTCAGACTGTGTGCAAGTAGGAGCTAGTATGTCACCTTAGCTAGTTATTCAATCGGGTTTTAAACAAGATTGCGTCATGTTAACTTATTTGTTCAATTTATATTCCCATGTTCTCCAAGGAAACATGACAGTGAAAGTTGGTGATTTCAATGTAAATATCCTGCTGTTTGGAGATGATTCAGTACTCATGGCATCATTAGAAAGAAAGAAAGGATGCAATATAAGATCAACGTAAACTATTAAATGTTTAAACAAGTGAATAAAATTTATATCTTTGATTTTCGAGATTGTTACTCATTTTAAATAAAACAATTTTAACCGGATTAATCGTGTATATTTAGTGTAAACATATTTGGAAACCTGACGTTTCGAACAATTTACAGTAGTCAGTGGTCACGGGTGCACTGAGGTGGCATTTGTCTGTCATTTGACATAATTATTATATCAAACTACCGCCAACGATTTCTTAATTTCCTTGCGTACTGCCCTGGATTTTTGCGGAATGAGCTTACTGTATCTGGTCCTCTGGTGTGATGTGTTTGAGACCTAAATTCTTTAAGAGTAAATCCCAGGTGGTAGATAGTTTCCAACCATCTTCTCTATTGAAATTAGGATGTTTTTGTATTTCAATAGCCTCGCGGATCATTCTAGGGATATATCTAGCTAGCTAGTATATGGGGTTTATTAAAGCTTAGATATTCTTAAACCACCTCAATTCTATTAATAAAAATATTCAGTTTACAATGGAATTACTAGCAAATAATTATTTAGGTTTTCTTGATATTTTATTCATAAAGAATCTTAATAGTGCAATAAGCCACACATTATATAGGAATCCCACGCACACCAATAGATACCTCAATAGTGATCTCATCACCATCCTACACAGTTATCCACCAAGCAAAACTTTGTTTCAGAAACCTCTGCGACAAGCTTCGACGGGTATCTTCACCTGTCGAAGCCCTACCCTTCATCAAAACAAGCTGCTAGTTCCCCGCCAGAAGATCAACAACCCATAGTTGAGAGAACCAGCACTTCTACCATTTATGAAAGGGTTACAAACAGGATCGGAAATATTTTAAAAAGAGCTTCTATTAAAACAATATTCAAGCCTAACAAGAAACTGAGCCAATTTTTGACAGCAGTGAAGAGTAATATTCTTTTGCAGTTTGCAGGTGTATACCAACTTATATGTGACTGTGGTTTATCATATATAGGTCAAACAAAGAGAAGCAATGGTGTCCGCGCACATTGTCACATGTCCGATGTCAAGAATGGGCATGTATTAAAGTCAGCAGTGTGTGAGCATACAGCGAACAAATCAAACCATTACATCAGGTTTGATAAACTTCATATAACGCGGATTATTCTAGGTATATATCAAACCTGATGGAGAGGTTTGATATATCCCTAGAATAATCCGCGTGGCTATTGAAATACAAAACCATCCTAACTTCAATAGAGAAGATGATTGGAAACTATCTACCACCTGGGACCGACTTTTAAACAATTTGAAGTCTCAAACACACCAAACCAGAGGTCCAGCCAGATACAGTAAGCTTATTCCTTAAGAATCCAGGGCAGTACGCAAGGCAATTAGAAATCGTTGAAGGTAGTTTGATATAATAATTATGTCAAATGACAAGCGAATGCCACCTCAGTCTGCCCGTGATCACAGACTACTGACACTGTACAGTGCTTAAAACGTCGGGTTTCCAAAAATGCTTACCACTCAATATACGCGATTAATCCGGTTGAAATCGTTTTATTTAAAATGAATGACATTTATTGTTTTTCCCAATCCAACCAAAATAATCGTTTACTTTGAGAGATTCATCCGTTTATTTTGTATTGTTCTTAAAAACTTTTAAGTTATATGGTGCCACGATCTATATGCACATTAGGGAAAAGCGTACAAATAAATAAAAGAATACGATTCATATATCAAATTTATATATCACATATTGTTATGACATAAAAATTACTACGTTCATAACTAAGCGCGCGCGTAAATGCATATTCTTTGTTCATTCAAACAAAGGCATTCTTGCTCTGAGCGTTAAGAGCATCAAAAAACGTGAATTAGAACAGTTTTCGCCTTTAATTGTATTGAAATAAGAACTACGTGCATCTTTAGTATGTGTCGTGTATATAAAAGTCGAAATGCACGTGCAAATGACATTTTTACTACCAACTGTGTTTTCACTTTGAAGTGAGCTAAATAGCACTCGAATATTTTTATTGCGTTTAATATTTCATTTTTTTCATTCCAGTACTATCACAGACAATGTAAAATTGTTTAAATATGTTATGTATTTTTAGTTTCTATATTATTTGGCTTTTACTTTCAAGCTTTAGCTTTTCGTACATATAGAAAGGCTAAAGATAGTAATATTTAATGTAAAAACACTCCGTTCTAAGTTTCCGCAGAACTCAATATCGCACTTTATCTCACCAAATCGCTGTTTGTCTCACAAAACAATTTGACAACACACATGACACGCAAAATGGTGCGGAAAAAGATGTGTAAAATTTTGCTTGCTTTTGTATGTACATTCGTAAGTACTCGTCATTATAATCCATGTTAATATTACAAATGCGAAAGTAACTCCGTCTATCTGTAACGTCATTATTGCCTAACTGCTGAATCTTTTGGGCTTTGAACAAAATTTCATATAAAAATTACTCTTAAGTATCTTTGGACGAACATAAGTTACTTTTCTCTTCATTTTTTTTTTATTTTTTCCGGGAATTTCATTGCTCTACAATGCATAGCGAGCGCCGGATCAACCTTATGATATCCACAAAAACGGCTATTTAAAAATATTTCAATTTATCGGAATATTATAAATCTATATTCCATAATTTGGCAATAATTCCTATCAATATAATCATAATAGTCACCAAGTACAGATGTTTATATAATAGTTATTTTTAATTTGCAAAGAAAATTAATAAAAATTTGAATTTAATTATCAATTATTTTTTTATTCTCTTTGTTTATTTGCTAAATCTATCGGAAATTCTTGGTTAGATATTTGTTAAATATTTTATTTTGTTATTTTTTGAGAGAGAGAGTGTTTATTCTGGTATATTTGAAGTTTCTTCATACTTTCAAATATTTGGGGTTCGTTTTTTATATTATAAAAATATTAAAGTAAGCAAGTGCTTAAGCCAAATAAGAATGTAGATATTATATGTATGGTATTTTTGTCATATTTTATATACAGTCCGTTCAACGGATCACAATATATTGTATTTATTCGCATTGTAAAGTGAATTTATACATTTGCGCTGTATACGTTTACATCAGTTATAAGCTAAGAAGGACGAATGGACGTTACCCTTAAACCTTGTTATTGTTGTACTGGGAACTAGCGAAACATTATAGATTTTCTTGTACACAATATATATATATATATATATATATATATATATATATATATATATATATATATATATATATATATATATATATATATATATATATATATATATATATATATATATATATATATATATATATATATATATATATATATATATATATATATATATATATATATATATATATATATATATATATATATATATATATATATATATATAAAAGAAAATTATATGAAGACTACTTTATAGTGTTGCTGTGTGTAATTTCACAATTGTTATGCATATTCAGGATCTTAACAAAATACATATACTCGTAAATATGCATACATCATTTGGTTAATCAAATGCTGCGCTACTTCTAAGCAAAGACCATTTATAATATTCAAGTTAATAAAAATAATTGCGTTTCATGATAGCGTAATTTAATCATGAATTCTAGCAACTGACTAACCACATACATGTTATTGCTGTTAATATTGTGGTTTTCATTAATAAAACCGTATGCACCAATCCTAATATAACTTTTATACATACTAGTAGTTCGTTGCAACTTGACTTTCATATCACAATTTACGATGAGATAAATGTTTTTTTTTTATTAACTCTTTCTGAGTTCAAGTTAATCTTCTCTTAGTGAGTTATTTTTTTTCTTTTTATAATCTAATCTTGATGACTTAAATTTCTGACAATTCTTCTCGATGATTGTTTGTATTAAATAAACGGTAAGGTACAAGTCCTCCTCCTGATTTTTTTTTGATTCGATTGAATCATTATTACTTGTAACACATACACACATGTGTACACAGTGTGTACACATGTGTGTGTGTAGTATGAGCATTAAAATAGAGATTGTAAAATAACGAATATTGCTGTTTAATATTGTTAATGCTGTATTTGTTTTGTAATAATCAATACATATGATAAAACGGTTAAAAAAATGTATCTGTACATAACAATTTAAAATAAGTAGTTAGGAAATAGTAAAAGAGAAAAGATTTCAAAAAATTGTGTCTGTGTATGTATGTTTGTATGTATGTATGTATGTATGTATGTATGTATGTATGTATGTATGTATGTAATATACATTTGTCTGTTTGCGCGCACTAATCTCCGAAAGTAATAGACGGATTTCAATTATATTTTTTGTTGTATATCTAATAAGCCTAGGCAACATCTAGGGTATATTTTTTATGAAAACCCGAACACATGATGCAGAACCTTCGGGAAGGTGCCTGAAGGTTTTACACCAGGTGTTCCAGTAAATCATAAGAAATATAGTATAGACGCCTTAACAAAAGTGGTTTAGTGTAATTAACAGTTAGGTAGTTGTACTATGAGTGTTATTTTATTAAAAACGTACGTGTACATGCTTATTTATTCATTGAATTTTTTTATGTAAAGTATATTTAAATAAGCTCCCATTTATAATGTTGATGCGGATACCTGCATTTTCCTTATACAAAAAAGCTATTCGTTTTTATTTTCATCGAATAAATAGTTGTAAATAATTCCTATTAAATTACAAAGGTACCCTACCTATTGCTAAATATTGAAAGCATCAGAACGAAATTTGATATGTTTGCATATTAGTTACTGAATCATGTTGTAAAGGCCTCTATGTGTATATTTCGATACCAATTAAGAAATTGCAATAAATATAAAATAGTAGTACCTAATTGTAAATAAAAATCTTATTTTTTACAACTCACGCTCTAATTTCTAAGTGAACTTGAAAATCTAGTGATAAGATACGTCGTTCCGTTCTCAATATTCCGCCGAATTTGAGACATTGCGCTTTGCACGCTGGAAATAAACGCCGCGTTTAATCTTTTTATCAGAGCAAAGAAAATTAAAGTATTAAATATTTCATTACCTCTAGCGGGAATCGAACCCACAAACTGTTGTGCTTATAAAAATAATTGATACTTATATATTAGCTGTCCTTCTTAAGTGATTTTTTATATTTTTTTCAGCTACACGCTGCATCCTGCAGTTGGAACGGTAGTTCACTCTGTCCAGCTTGGAAATCTAGTGTATAGACCCTCCGTTCCGTTCTCCACAAAAACCGTTTCCTTGTTCCTGATATTTTTAATAAACATATTTTTTATCAAGATAGAAAAGACTTTTATATAATATGTTCGATTATATTTAATATATTTCGATTTTGATTGTATTTAATATATTTCTTTTTACATGGTATTTAACCTGCATATCATGATACCTATATGGTTATACTGGGTAACGGTTAGATTTAGAACCCACTACGGCTATTTGTGCATGCATAATAAACTATGAAACTCGTATCTTCATCGGATAGGCACATATATTATGTGCATCTCGTGTGAAATATCCTACAATCTCCATATAAAATGCCGATTATCCATTGCACTGAAGAAGTAAAATTTTATACGTGTTTTTTTTCTTAAATTTAATTTTTGTTCAATAAATACATTTTGGGGTACTCTATGCTTAGTACAATCATTTTTTTTTTTGGCTAAAATAGAACACGGCACAGGAGTTGATAACATACATATACTCTTTCAAATTTGTAATAAAATTTTATTGCTATATTTGTAACCCGCACATAGCAGGATACACAAAGAAAACACAGGAAACTTATATTTAGACATTCCCTTCCTATTAAGACTCTTCCTTTACAATTTACGATATTGAGCTCCGCCAAAGCGAGGACCTTGGCGGAACTCAACGCCGTAGCTTGTTACCGGACAGACAAAAATGAAAATATTTCATATCCTCGAGTCGAACCGACAAGCTGTCGCACTTAAAGTCTCACGCTTGTGTCCGTATGTCTGGAAATACTTCTAATTAATTTAAATAAAGTCCAATATTTTTATAACAAAACAAACATATTTTTGAAAGAAATAAAAAATGTGTATTTTTTTACCATTTTTTGTTAAAAATGAAGTCAAAAGCTTCGACTATATTAAATTTACTGTAAATTTATTGTATTTTTTTTTTTGCTTATTAAATATAAAAAATAAAATATTTGAAATAAGATATAAAAAAATAATCGGATTTAATAATATGAAGTAGATTATAATACAAGTTATGTATAAATGCAACCAGAGACATATTTATTATATTTTCGAAAATATAACTAAGTAGTACAAAGACGTCGCGCCGTGCTATGAATGTCATAAATCTTTATTCCATTACCTCTTGCTGAATTTTCTTCCCTCTTATTATTAAGGCTTTGTCCTCTTTTTATGCTAATTTTATGCAAAAGTGACCTTTTTATGTGAAGATATCTTTTTATCATTTGAATTAAAATGTAATAATTTCTAACAATTTTGTTTTACATTGTTAGGATATTTTACTTTTGAAATTTTCGCCTTTTATTGCAATTTGCAAGTACATTTAAATAGTATCACATTGAATTCCAGAGTTCTGGTGACAAGATAACTACTTCATTATCATAAGCTACCTGTGAAAGGGGTAGAATATCCAACGTAACCCCTCGAAGGATCAATGGAATGAGATAACTTAGACTAAATCCTTTAACAAAAGCTTTTCTAAATCTACAAAGAAAATGTTGTTTACCTTTACATATAATATAATTACTTAAAATAAATGTTACTCTTATATGGAGCTATCGGCTAGCCTTTAATTTTTCTTTCTTATTAAAATGTTTTATTTTAAAACTGAAATTTATCCGCAGAAGTTATGAATAAAAATAAATAAGATTCAAATTCATTAAGTATTTAATGTAGATTTATTATATCTCTTAACTAAACGAAGGAAAATATTCTTTTATAATTTTATTGCTTCTATTTTATTTACCACTATTGAATAAAAAATAAACTTTCAAAACTTTATAAACTTACTTCTTCAAGCCAACGAAGACAAAAACAGCACGACACAATCATGAGTTTATCATAATTGTCTTAAATAACATACACAGATTCATTTTAACACTTTTATGTATCATACATATTGATTACATTAGTTTATAAAAGTTTATAAGTACGTAGGTCAAAGCGCGGGAAATCGACGGTACGAGTTTTGCAATTCCAACAAGCGACACTACCATCCCTCACAGAGTCTCACAGTGTACTGACAACTGTCACAGACTTCCCAACCGGTGTTTCAGCCGTTTTCACTACCGACGCTTTTCCTCTTTTGCCTTTCCTATCTAGCTTTCACGGATTGTATGTACACTGTACAGTGAACGTGCACACATGAAAAACAACTTGGTAATAACCGCGACTCCATACATAAGTATTCTTTTGTTGTGTGCAACGATTGCATACATGTGAGAATGCCGAACAGGACGCATCTTCACGGTTGCTTACTATTCCGACATTGCACATAAAAACTTTTGAATGGTTGAATTTTTACTTTTAAGCGTTAATGATAAAGTTCAGAAATTGTTAACAAATGAAAAAGTTAAGACTTTATCGAAATGAGGCATGGTATTTGCGCATGACTGTTGTCAGTATTTTATCTATAGAACTACGAAAACTATGGTTGTCCTTATTGTTCTTGAAGTTTTCATGGTTATACTAAAAACTTGTTTAGATCTCATTGAAATCGACTTACAAGCGTAGTATCCTTAAGGAGTATTGAGATTAAAGTTATACGAGCGAACATTTTTTTGATATGCTTAAATTACGAAGATTTAATGCTTGAAAATATAATTAAAATTGGATCTTAATATATGTTAATATCCAATAAATATTATTTATGTAATTTCAATTCTGAACTTTAATACATAGAGGAAAAAGGTAATCTTCATTTAGCGTAATATGCACAAAATGTTATTTTAATAATCTTTTAGATACACAAGCTAAATCGTGGCGATAAACATCTGTATTATGAACATAAACCTAATCCCTGCAAGTAAAGTTTGAGTGGATAGTTAATAGAAAAAAATTCAACAATAGAGATGGAACATGCCGAAGCATAATTGCTAAATTACTAATTATGAATTTAATGTAAACTGTTTACACATATACATATACATATATTTGAAAATAAATACTTTGTAGAAAAATATGCCCAGAGAAGCAAAAGAAACATTAACATGACTTCAAAGAACTTCAAAGAAACAACCCAAATTATAATAACTCCCTCCCCTCGATTTTATTTCCATTAATTTATTAATTAGACGAATCTTTTATTCTTTTGTTTGTGATATTTAAATGTAAATATCACATTTATAATTAAAAAAAATGGTGGTACTTGCTATACGCAGGAATTGGAGTAATCGTTGTTTTGTACATTTTTGGATGTCGTGGCGCAGTGGCACAAACGTGTGAGTGTAACTGACAGGTTCTGGGTTCAATCCCCACTCGAGAAAATGAAATATTTAATATTTTGAATTTAAGTATTTAATGATTTTATTTCTTCGCTTTTTCAAGATAGTGTTGAGATATCAAACTGAAATTAATATTAAATATTAAATATTAAATATTCTATGGCCTACTAAATTCCAGAAAAAATTAAGCTTCTAATATTATGCAAATTCTATGACCTTCGCTGCGCTATCAAAAACTTAGACTTACAAAATATGGCACAAAGTGAGACCTTGAACAATCCTTAAAGCGGTACGGAACCCGCGGTGAATCTGACTCCCACTTTGCTAGTTTTAATTCTTCTGTCTACTAATCGTACTAGTCTAGAAAGAGGAAGCCGAAATTTAGAAAAAGTTAAATTTTACACGTGACGTTGCGTTAAGAATCACTAAAGGAACTTAACGACAAGATTAATTTTAGTTACACATTGGAAAGTTTATTGTTATACATATGTTTCACTACGTTTTTTTTTATAGAAAAGACGGCAAACGAGCGTACGGATCACCTGATGGTAAGTGATCACCGTTGCCCACGGCTCCGTGTAACTACTACTTAACGCCGGTCTTAAATGTCGGGGGTGGTAATAATCCGGTCAAGTCTGCCCATGCGTCTTGCCATTGCTGGCAACGTGACTATACCACACGTACAAACTGTAGTGTAATGCTATCAAGCAATTAATTTGTAGTTTTTGTATGTACCTACGTTAGGAGAAAAAGAAAAATGCAGGAATATAAGGATTGGAATTGGGAAACTATTCTGGACGAGGCTAAGAGTCAACCACGGCTTTTGCAGGTGCTTAGCTGATTATGTCTGATGCTTTAGAATATTTTGAAGAGAAATTTTTAAAAACATAATTTTTAATATGAATAAACCATAATAGTTACTCTCTCTCTCTCTCTCTCTATCTATCTATCTATCTCTCTCTATCTCTCTCTCTCAGCTTCACGCTGTATCCCGCACATGGCAGGGTAGGCAGAGGGCACTTGGGAACCAAGTGTTAAGACACTCCGTTCCACTTCCAGTCCCCACTTTCCGCCGAATCTGAGGCATTGCATGTTAAGTGGCGGAACTCAACGCCGCGCTTGCTTTTTGCCTTGTTACCAGAGCGAAGAACTGAAAACATTAAATATTTAAATAGAAAATATGAAATATTTAATTTCCTCGAGTGGGGATCGAACCCACAACCTATCGTTTACAGTCACACGTTTGTGCCGCTGCATCACGACAGGCCTCATAATAGTTACAACTATATATATATAAAACGAAGGAAACTGTTGTTCATAGCTAAGCATAGATCATTTATTTTGTACCTATGTGATAAATTTAAGCTAAGCTACAAATTGACTGAATCCCTAAAACACATTATACCTTACGAGTATAACGAAAGTTCAACATGTTCATACTAAGAGAGAAAAACTTTTCCTTGTAACAACGAAATATAACAAAAGACAAGTAATTTAGTTGCTAGATGATATTGACGTGAGATAAGAGTGTGGAGCACTCTTTGCAGCGTTTAAGCGTAGCTATGAATAACAATTCACCAAAGAGCCGGCAGCACAAACACTTGAAGTGAACTTTGTTCTGAAGTGCCCAAAGTCCCTAACAATAGCCGCACGTGGCGTTACGAAATCGGGATAATGGAACTTTTCTCTTATTAACTTACAGTGTCGCATATAATTGATATAATTATATTATAATTTTGGGGATTTTGATGTAGGTACTTACGAACGACACTCGGTTTACCTGTAGATCCAAAATTACCCATTAAAGCTTTATTGAGTAATCAGCCAAAATTTTTATCGCTTACAAAAGACAGGTATAGGTTCAATATAGATATCGTTTCGCAAAGGTATTTATGATTCTAAGGTCCGTGTCTTACTACGGACACAATAGAATTAATTGAATAACATTAGGAGCAATTTTTAATATTATTTTAAAAGTGAGAAAATATATTTAGATATTATTTAAAATAAAATAGGTAGTACAAAAAAAAAACATGTTATTTAAAGGCGATTGAACTTTCTTGTGTGCGAGGCAAAACGTGTCGTCTGGAGAAGCCCTTAAGACAGTGGATAAATTAATTTAAATTATCCACTTTAATTAACTTTCAATTAAAATATCATTTCCTTTAAATTAAATTTGAATTTATTCTTTTGTATACATAGCACAATAAAAAGAATGAAATATAATTATTATTACGTAATATCTATACAAATCTAACCTAAACAAAATGTAAGCTTGGCCATATAAATGTACATATATTTTAATATTAGAGATACTAGGTTACCTAATTATTTTTGTTTATCAAACTACTCAAGTTCCGTCTACAAAAATCGCTCAATTTTTTGAACCTTTAGAAATCAAACCAAACCAGAAATTATCATATTCCGGTTGGTGTGTAACAATTCCTAAACGACCGTATAAATATTTAGGCATGAATACAAACCATTTATACCTCCTTTCTCAACTTCTCGACATCGGAATTCGAGTATTCTATTGCTTGACACGTCTTTACAGAAGTTGTTTTGTACAGGCGCGAGTTAAACTTCAGATAAAAGGCTGACTTTCGATTCAAATTTATTGTATTGAATGTTTACATAAGGCGTTGTTGGTAGATATTGAAAGAACGGTAAGTATTTTTTTTTTCTCTTTTGTTTATTTTATCTATTCATACGAGTTTATATGAAGTATCTGATTGTGGTTTCATAGAAATGTATTTTTTTATTTTAAGTATATAAACTTATTTACAAAATAACAATAACAGACAAACAACTTTATCATTTTGTCTGACTGTTAAACCGCGTTTGCGCGCGTACTTCGTGATTTTTTTTCACACTGTATCCCGCAGACACTCCGTTCTCATTAGGACACATTTTCCGCTGAATTTGAGGCTTTGCCTTGTTGCCAGTGAGAAGAAATTAAAATGTAAAATGTTAGGTAGAGATAAATATTTTATTAGTAAATGCGACAATTTTTGAGAGCAAAAATACAATTAACCATACTAAAAATAAAATAAGGCTTATGAGTCAATGCAATAAAAAAGAAAAAATTTATACCTGTAAGTTTTTTATATCCTGTGTATATAGCAGGTTCCTGAGAGGAAATCCCACATCAAAACTGAAAATGGATTTTTTGGAAAATGGATTGAATCTATATTGACCTAAAGTAAAAATAAAAAATAATGATGAAATAATGATTTGCTGAAATAATGCACACAATCACAGCGGTACAATAATTACTTCATGTGCACCCACAATTTGGGTATATAGGCATAACATGTACATGTAACTAATTAGACCCCAATAATATGTATTTTAATTCCTTATAAAACTGCATACATTACCCACAATTATAATACCAACGACCGAACCAAGAAATTGAAGGGATACATAATGTAAATACAATTAATCATTGTCTCATATAAATTTTCAAACTCAAAGTATTATCTTAACATCGCTGTATTTTCTTACCAAGGGTTGAGTCATAATTATCTAAACTTTTTCGATTGAAGTATACAAAGAAATTTATCACTTCCAAGTTTTATACATATCTCATTTTCTTCATCTTCAGCTATCGTAACTTTGATTTTGTTAACAAAACAAGCAAAATACGTAAAAACTCTGCCGTGGCTTTGAGAAAATTTTAAGACTTTAGCATTTATAAAATCTTGCGAAAGGCCAAACTTGCCAACACTGAACACTTTTTTTGAAACCCCAAAGTTAGCATTTCATAACTCTTTGCCTGAAAGATAAGTTTTTCCAAGTTTTTTCATGACACAACATTCGCTTTTTAAACAAGAAATTAAATTTAGATATTTTGCTCATACTTAATATGGTATACACTAGACTAAATGCTACGTAGTTGAAGAATCTTGAAAAATTTATTAGTACCTAAGTATCTAAAAGTTTATATGATTCAACTGAATTTTATTTTTGACGATAATTAATTAAGAAAAGTTATAAATATTTTGTATAAAACATAATATATATTTATATTATATATTTTATTAATTTAAGGTTAGTAAAATGCATCTGGAGGTTAGATGGAGCCTTATTATTTATTTAAGTTTAACAAATACATACAGTTGAACAAGATATGTCTATTCTTAGGGTTCCGTACATCAAAAGGTAAAAACGGAACACTTATAGGATTACTGTTGTTGTTCGTCTGTCTTGTGTGGAGGTAGCTAAAGTTAATATCAAATATTCAAGTGTATAGTCCTTTACACCCCGGAAATTCAAGATTCCAATTCAACGCAATCAAAAGATACATACACTTATGCATTGTTTTTGTTGCATTTTTTATGAAATTTGTCGTGCAGTCAAAAAGTATAGGGTACTTTCCGTGCATCTACAGTTATGAAATTTCGCACTAAGTCAGAACTTATAAGCAAGGAATGATCAGAAAAAAATATTACAAACTTGTATTTGTAGTACATTTCAAACTAAATGAATAGATACGTCCGCAAACTTAATTTTAGGTGAAGGAGCGAACGTTCATCTAAAAACATTTTTTTTACGTATCGAATTTATACAGTAGTAAATTATATATACTCGGATCTTAGAGTCAGTAGGTACTTCCCAAGGTTCATTCTATATACATTTTTAATGTCTTTCTTATCAGTATACTGTTTGTACCTACGCTGCAAACTGCGTAAACTTTACGAATAGATTAAATGCAATTTTGCAATTATTTATTATTAAATTCTTATAAAAAATATCAATTTTATTATGAATATTTCGAACAAACTTCAGAGGTATATTAAGTACCTACTAATATGCGTGCTGTTATGTTTTAATGTAAGTTTTATTAATAACAGAGTTGCTGGTAAATATGCGCTCAAACCACACTGTGATAGTGCATACATTTACACGAAGCCAGCTACTGTCTTCAGTGATCGATTAAATTATATTTTGTTACTTTCAATGAACATTATTACTACAATTTCAATTTCAATAGTTCGTTTCAAGTTTGTCTTTTTCAGTTACAAGTTCCCTTTTTATACCCTAGCGATACTGCCGATACATGTGCGGGATATAGCGTGAAAAAATTATCCTATACTATTTCTAATCTATAAATAGTATTTATAAAAGAAAATTAAATAATTTTCGTTCCGACACTTTCAACACAATTCAAGTGATAAAAAATAAACTCGCTCAAGTTGAATATTGTATGTAAAGGAAACATCTATGGTCCTCGTTCCCTGTGGTATTATGAGGAGTTATTTGCTCGCTGCTCGTTAGTATGACGACATCCTGCATGTAATGATATGCCGGGCTACCGAGTCTCAGCAGATTATTAGGTTACCACGTTATTAAAGTTATCATATTTGATTTTAACTAAATTACAAAATATAAACTACAAATATTATATGATTTTTAAAGACGACTTTAACGATTGATTCTTATTTTTAATAATAAACTAAAATATTTAATAAACGCTAGTTTATTGCAAGCTTTTTTATTTAAAATTTAATTTTAAAAGTAGCAATCCTGGTCCACTTTTCAAGGGGTCTTTCAAAACTAATATAACAGAGAGCTCAATTTTCAGGACGTACATTAAAACTCATTCAGTTGAACGTGGAGCGTCGTAATAATCCGCTTTTGTTTACTCCAATGTGGATATTCCAAAATTCAATTTAAATATGATGGCTCGGAGCACAAACACGGAATCAGCGGGAATTAAACGACGTGCGCCGATTGTCTGGGGTTCCGTTATGTTACCCAGAACGTTAATTATTTCAAATCATTCATACGATATTCATATACATTATATTTTGTTCTGAAATTATTCTTACTCAACACGCAATGCCTCAATTTCTGCGGGAAGTGGGGAACGGAAGTGGAACGGAGTGTCTTAACACTAGGTTCCCGAGTTCCGTCTGCCTACTAAGAGAGAGAAATTCGTATTCTTTTTGCTTCACACTATATCTTGTACCTAGTTAGGCTAGGGAAAAGGAGCCTGGGAATCTAGTGTTAAGCCACACCGCAGTTAAGAACTTCCATTTCCAATTTTTCACGAAATTTTTGAGTCATCATAGGTTGAGTGCGGGCACAACCCACGCAAGTAAATGAAAAAAAATCCTTTTTACGCACAAGCAACAAGGCAAAGCACGGTATTTAGTTCGGTCGCCTAATAACGCAGTGCAGGGCGGAAAGTGGCGAATGGAACGGACCCTGTCATATGTTAAATACAATATGAAGCAAGAAAAATCAACCTGGATATTTGCAGCACGTACAAATACATCAAGGTAGGTAGAACAGATGGACTCACAGTTTCGTATTAAAAAAACAATAAGTTTCACATCACGTTTAAAACATGAAAGTCAAAGAACATAATAGAAATAAAAAATATTCCTATAGCATTGTGTTTACTATTATAACAATGTTGACAAGAATTTATTCCTATACAAAAGCTTTCCTGGCACTATTCATTAAAAAAGAAATATTAAATCCCAGAATGTCGTAATAGATTAATTCCACTGAAGAAACTAAAGAATTAGACTTTGAAAGACAAATCCAATCTGTACTAGCTCGCTTTGTCGCGAGTCGCAACGCAAGTGCATCGCAAGTAAAACAATGAATAAAGTTTGAAAGCCAGTGCGATAGCGCGGATTAACGACGACTCAGGTGTTACCGGATGTAGAGTCCATAGGGAAGTTATAGTTTATTTTCATAGCACATTATGAAAATAGGACACCATAATTTTAAAAGCTAAACAAAGTCATACAAAAGGAGAAGAATATTTTTTAGGAAAGTTTTTTTTTTTTGTATAAAGTATTTTCTATTCTACGAACTTTTTACTTTTAACTATTAAAACACTATAGAAATTAGTTATATTTATATACAATTTTAATTTTGATATCTTAATGTTAAAACTATTGCTTTAATTACTACACATATGTTAAAGAATTTAAAATTAATTTGATGGAGCCAAAACAACATGTTTTATTCATAAATCCTTTCTAACGAGTACTTAATTTAAAATATGTGCTAAACGCTGTCTCTAAGCACTGTTACCCATGTTCCCTTACCTCAACCAACTGAAGGTATGACGAGGGCCAACTAAGGTCTGGTCTTAGAAATTTCAAATTCTACGTCACACATGTCCGTAAACCGCTAACTTGTCCGCAACGCCGGTACAAAGGCTGTATCACTATCCATTACGTCCTACTAGCAATACAACTAGGGACATTGTTAGATACGTCGGGTTCCTGCCGTTTACACATACATTAACTTGCTAACTTACCTCTTTATCTACGTACGTGAAACAAAAACCTAAAGTTTCAAACTGTTATATCCGTTCTAATTTTAAGCTTGATATTTCGAGTGCGCTACTCTAATTACTAAGGGAGTCCGTCGCTTTAAATTAGTTGGCAAAATGTTAAAATAGCAGATCTCTGAAGCCATTAGTGTTTTAAGTGTATAATATAGCTAGAAGTTTTAGAGAATTTACCTGCAAAATTGTTATCACATCGTATTAAAATAAAAATTAAATATAATAATATATTCTCTTTATATACAAAATTCGACCGTATCTTCATTACCATCTAAAACTTTCATAATATTCAACGTATTTTTTTCTAAACAATGTGAAAATAGACCACGACCAACCATTAATTATTAGTTTTTGTATAAGAAAAAATACGCTTCGCTAGTTTTAAATTAGCTCCAGCCAAGTGATTTATTATAATAAATAGCCCAGGTGATGGAAGCACATTTTTAAACTTAATAAGATCAACCGCGGGAAATTAGTTATACCGAAGAATGGAATGACGAAATAAACTATCTTCTTTCCGTCGTCTTTTAACGGAACGTCGAACATAAGATTGATTGTAATAAGCCTAATGAGGCTCAAAAATATGTTTGGTAATCGCCAGTTTAATTAGAGTAATTTGAAATTTAACATTTCTTTTTTCATACATATTATGTACTATTTGTTTCAGTTTATGAAATTGTTTATACATATAAACTTTCTGTTGTAGAAATTTTGTTTTTTTTTCAAATATATTAAGAAATAATTAATTATCCATTAATTGTTTATCTAGTCATATATATTTAGGGTCCAGGATGTAAGTAGAATCGTTTGACAATATCGAATGAAATTTGAGCTTACGGCCAAATACGACACGGAATATAAAAAACAGGTTTAAAATCTTTCCCACATATTAATATAAGTAGACAATATCTTAAGATATTACTTTCCCCACTTTCTCGTGGAACTTAACACCGTGCTTTATCGAATGTTTGATAATTTGATCTATATTAACCGCAATTCCACTACCTTGGTACATCGAGCTAATACCTGCGTAATAATTAATGAAAATACCGTTTATCAAGAACTTTTCAAGAACATAATAGTCCATAAATATACTTCAGATAATTACAAACTCATTAAAGTAGAATAAGTCTGACTGCATTTAAAGAGTTTAATATCTTTTCCTAGAACAATTTAAAACGGATTCGTATTACAATTAAGTAAATTTTCTTTTAGTAAATAGAAACTATTTACACTCTTGAAATATTAACTTGTAATAGTAAATACGATGGTACTGTAATTTAGAAAATAATTATGCTACCTTATTTAACTTATTAATCACAAGAAGACCAGTCGTGGCGCAGGAACACAAGCGTGCGAATATGAACGCGACATGTCGTGGGTTGAAATAAATTAAATTCTTTGCTCTGGTAACAAGGTAAACCTCGCCGTTGAGTTTCACCAATCAACACGCAGCTACCTTAAATTCGGTAAAAAGTGGGAAGGAAGATTATTAAGATGATTGTTTATGCTAACGGTTATTGGTTCTAAAATTCATTTACACAAAGGCTTTTCTATTGGAAATTTTTGTTTGCATTTAAATATTTTCAGTATGATTAGGTTAAATAACACAACTAAACGTATAATGGTTCACTATGGCCGAAAATATTAAGCCGTACTGTTTTTCATAAATTTTAAGCAATACTATGCATGCTTGCGCTGTACTACATTTCAAAATAAAGTTGTTAAGTAGGTTATATAAATAATGGCGTACCCTTAACGAATGTTACATACAGCGTGTTACACTATTTAACCTTTTGTAAGTGCCATTAAATTAAACGACATAAGTGAAAAATAAAATCGAGCATAATTTACGGGCATTACATTAAAAGCGTAATGGTATTAAATCGACAGAACGTGAAAACTGCAGCGCTGGGAGCGGCGTTTACAATTTTCCTGACGTTATATTTTTATGAATAGTAACTGTCTCATTAATGCAATTGTACATTTTGTTACCGGAATTTCACAAAACCACTGATTTTATGAAACATCAATTTAAATAAACGCTCAAATGCTGTGGTGAATGATGGAAGAGGGCATTACAAAAAAATAATATATTTTCAATTCAATTCTTTGTTTATGGTTTTTAAGTTTTTTGGTTAACAATGTATCTTTATTATCAGCCGAAGCTCTATTTAAACGTTAAAAAACGTTATATTAATATGAAACCTCGTTTTGCAAAATTGCTACAAATTACTATTTTACTGTGTTGGCTAAAACTTTAATTTTTAATATATAAACATTGACTTTCAAGTGATTAGTAAATAAGTGACTACAGTCCAAGCGTTGGAAGCCACAAAGAGTATATATATATATATATATATATATATATATATATATATATATATATATATATATATATATATATATATATATATATATATATATATATATATATATATATATATATATATAATATATATATATATATATATATATATATATATATATATATATATATATATATATATATATATATATATATATATATATATATATATATATATATATATATATATATATATATATATATATATATATATATATATATATGTATATATATATATATATATATATATATATATATATATATATATATATATATATATATATATATATATATGTCAATTTATACCTAAATATTATACAATTGTTTTTATATAAAAGACACATATATTAAATTTATACACATATTAAATTTTATACATCAAAAGGCGAAATCTTTCCCGCGTTTCAGAAGATGTTTACAAAACGATAAAAAGACGTTACCCAAAGCAAATAAGTTATGTGTTTACTGACACTTTTTCACAAAATGTCTAAAATATTTTTATTTATCTGTTACCATGAATCGCACGGGGTGCTCTTTTGTTTTATAAAATGTGTGTTAACACACATTTTATAAATAACACACATATTATAAAAGTATGTTATGTAGTAGTATTTTAAGCAAATTTTCCAGTCGAGATATTCCGCGTTGAATAGCGAAATTTAACGCCGCACCTTATGTAACAATAAGGAGAAGTTAAAATAGAGAAATCATTGAATATTAAATAATAATCATGTTAAATACTAAATTTAAAAATGTATAATAATTTGAACGAAGCAGGATTTGGACCCGCGCCTCTTGGAAACCATCCAATCGCTCTGACCAACTAAGCCGTTGATCGTTCTCACAAAGCTACGTCAAAATTCTTAAACGCTTGTTACAACTTATTGATGTTGTTAGCATCTCTGTAGGGAGATTTTTACATTTTGCCTCTACCTAAAGACAATTTGTTTAGAATTATCCTTTAGCAAGAGATAATGCTATTCATTTTTTTTTTTACTATTTTTAAAATGTTATTCGACACTTAGGAAAGAAAAATAATAAATTTAAAAACGTCTAAAAAGTGTGGAATAACACTTTAAAAACAATTAAAATAATCATGTTTTCAATGAAACCCCATCCTACCGCGCCACAATTAAAAACATTTAGCATATTGTACTTATATATTGTTTTAAATAAACATTATATAATATTTATATTTATATAAACAATATTTTTTATAAATTTCTATTATTACATAGCCAGACATTAAAATATTAAAATATCTGCACAGGATTCGTATCAGGATTCGTATGATGATCAAAAATTTTGCGCTAGTATAATATAACATTACGTCATCTATTTATGACATTATTCAATACATTTCAATAACCAGTTAACAGAACTCATACAGTATTCTCTATTATGTTTATTGAATTTTACTAAGCTGCTATTGTTTTGATATAAACACTACGTATATAGAATATCTCTTATATTCTATTATTTTTTTAAATTGATAGTATTACGTATAATTTACCTACATTGTTCTTATCTGCTAATAGTTATACAATCATTACTAGAAGGCTCTGAGAGAATTGATTTATGAAGTAACAAAGTAAACAACTTATTATTAAGATAAATATAAAATATTTACCAAATCACTATAAAACAGTAGCTTACAAGCGATAACGCCAGTATCTACTAGCTAGAAAATACACATAAGTAACGAAGTGATAAGACAAACATTTGCTCCCGACTACGCTAATCCAATTAGAGAGAATTCATTATCTACACGAACGTGTTTCTCGGGCAATAGTGATCTGTCGAAAGAACCCTTGGTGCCCTAAAGGGGCTCTTGTAGGCGATTAGCGTTGAAGAGCGCTTCACCCCCTTCACCGTCGGTTTGGTCGGTACGTGCGTAGCCCTTCACAGTGCCTATTATTGGTTAATAGCATGAATTATTGCATTGCTTTGTAAAGGCTATAGGTTTAATTTGTTTGTTATTGTAAATTTTGTTTTATGTTCTCTATTTCCGTATTATTTTGCGGAATAAATAGCATTTTGTTTAATCAATTTATAGGCTTTTTGTTCACATGTATTTTATGTGGATTGATGTTTTATAGTTATAATATAAACGTACTTCAATTTCAGTGTATTTGAATAACCAATCTATTATTTGTACCTAAATATTGTTTTAAGTAGCTTACGCCTTAATACGCTTGTAGCAATGTAAGCAGAGGGATCAAGTGTTAGGACACTCTTGTTTTCCTTTTTCTGTTAAAATATATGTACATACGGTTAGAACTGAACGACGCATTTGTCAACAGAACGTGGAAATAAAAACACAAAATAATTCATTTTCCTGAGCGGGACTCAAACCCACAATACTCACGTTTACAATTGTGTCTTTGCTTAAATAGTACCTTAAATGTAGACTAACCATAACATGGCACATGGTTAGTCTACATATCGTTGAGTTAAGAGACACATTCTTAAGAGGTTCAAAACGGCTGTTTGCGACAGGTTTAATTAAAGACCCAATTTAGTATCAAGTACCTTTAGTGTTAATCTAAATGTCCTCAACTGGCCTAGCGACAAATAAATTATTCTAATACTGCTTCGTAGTATTCTTATGATTACTATCGAAATATATATTTATGTCTAGTTTTTGTAAAATAAAACACTAAGTAAATTTTTGGGTATAAGTCTCTTTTTTTAACTGTTTATTTGCGTTCACTTATTACAATCAATAATGACTAATGCATAAACGAAACCGCTTTATATTAATAATCAGTTGTCTTGAACGAGCTCCAAAATAAATTCTTTTAAAAATCAGGAGTCAGACTGTACTTGGAAGCTACTTCGAAATAAATGTCTACGATTTGTTCAAACAGAGTTAAATGCTCATATATATTTTTGTAGACGGTTTTCCTTAAATCTGGAAACTATACTATCACTTTTCTGATCGTAAGTTACAAAAAATAAGTAGATTATTATAATTCTTATACTAGTAAAATAGTATTTATTATCTATTAAATGGGAAATAAATCATAAATAATTAAAAAGAACATAAGGTTGTGATAAACAATTGACTTTTACCGCACAAACTTCCTGGGTGTTTAAAAAATACTGAAACATCTAAAAATATTCTTAAAAAAAAGACTTACGCCTATCCCTTTAAATGTGTAAAGATCTGATTTATACATTTATAGGTGTCACATATTTTTGTGCCCAGCCCGAGGGTTTTGCATCATTGATGCGTAATCTGAACCTTTGTAAATTTAACCAGCTATTTGCGAACCTTTTTAGCTGTTATTTACAGTATTTTATATCAATGTTGGAAGATGACCGACTCTGCTACGTGTATAAAAATGACTTAATGCTTAAATTCTATATAGATGATTTATCATTTTCATAACAAAGTATTTCTAAGTACGAAATGTACTCGAACTTCAAATATTTATAAAATAATATCTATAGGGCAAGGCAAAGGAAACTCTAAGGTTAAGACACTCTGTTCAGGTCCCCACTTTCCGTTGAATTTAAGCCTTTGTATGTTGAGTGGCGGAACGTAACCCCGCGCGAATAAATATTAAATATTTATTTCCTCGAGTGAGGATTTAACCAACAACTTATCGTGTTACGCTTGGGACCTTGCGCCATAAAAGGTCTTAATGAATAGCACTAATACAATGATTACAATAAATATTAGTATATTTTAAATGTTTCACGTTGGAAGGCTTACTCACAGCGACCCCTGCCAGCCCTCTAGAGGACTGCAAAGTTCCATCCGCCACGATGTGCACCACGAGCTCGCACTGTTAAGGCGTCCCACTAAGGCGACGCTCACTAATGCGTCCCCGCTGGTGTGATAAGTGGAGACAAATGTGGCGTTGGGGACCGTTATCTTGCACGCCATGTCCAGAACGGCGGGAAGTGGAGGAAGGAGCTACAAATAGCTATGTGAAATGTAAAATGAGGGATAGAAGAAAATATGAATGAATTGTTAGGTGTGACAGAAGGCAGAGATCTGGATGTTATTTGACCGAGACGAAGCGAAAAGGCAATGACACGACCGATTTACGCTGGCCCAGAAAGCGATCTGGTTACTAGGAATCAGGAAAAGATGAAGCGTGAAAACTCTGAGAAAGAAAGAGATGAAAGGTAAACGAAGAACTTTCGGAAAACACGAATGTGTTCTGGCGAGAAGTGAGTAGTTCCCGGAGTTGCTCACTGACCTGTAGAATAAAAGGGGTGCTTTCGCAGGACGGTGATCGGCTTTGCCTCAAGTAACAGCGAAACGCTGAGTCTTGATGTAGCTGATGGCGAAATTAGTAAAAAGAAGTTGAGTAGCATACGAAGTTTGAAATGTGATGTTTGAGATGATCAAATATGGTGGGCCACGCGTCTGGGACCTGTTCTAGTTTTTGTACAATTTATGCTGGAAATGGGGGGAGGTCCGAGACGATTAGTGAGGCGCAGTCATCATGCCTTTGTATAAAGGCAAAAGTTCACAGAAAGATTGCGCAAGCTATAGGGCTATCAGTTTGATTAGCTTAGGTATTATTAGTTTATGCTAAAATATTAGCGAGAAGAATGCAAGATAGATCTGAAAAGCTGGTGTGGCCCAGAGAGACTTTAGACCTGGAAGAGGTTGTGTGAATCAGATCTTTTGCCTCCGTATGATCACGAAATAGTTATTGGTAGTAAACCAAAAGTTTTCTGTGTTTCTGTGCTTTTGTGGACTTGGAAAGGGTGTTTGTAAGAAAGAAATAGAGGGAGATACTGCCCCGTTACAATGTGAGCGGAATCTTACTACAGGCTGTAGAGTCTCTTTACAGAGATTACTCAGCCTGCGTGCAAGTAGGAGTTTTGATGTCGCCTTGGTTTGACATCCAATCGGGTGTTAAACAAGGTTGCGCCATGTCAGCTTGGTTGTTCAATTTGTATTTGGACAGCTGTCTTCATGGAGTGAGACAAAGTGACATGGGAGTGAAAGTAGGTACCTCGAATATAAATTGCCTGCTGTACGCAGATGATGCAGTGCTTATTGCATCATCAGAAAGCAAGTTGCAGGCATTGGTTACCACTCTGAAAGAAGGATGCGTGAATAATGGTCTAAGCCTGAATGCGAATAAGACGAAGGTTCTGGTATTTGAAAGAAATGAAGAAAGAACAGTTTGCAAGGTCAGTGTAAATGATAAGATATTAGAACAAGTGAATGAGGTAGTATATCTAGGAAGTATGTTTAGCAGAGACGGTAGATACGAAATGGATGTGGAAAGGCGTATTGCTATCGGTAAAAGTGTTAACGGTGCCTTAGTGCATTATTGAGGTTTGAGCGCGTCGAGCGAATGAGTGAAGAAAGAATGACAAAAAAGAGTTATGAAGGAAAAGTGAGTGGTAAGTGAGGGAGGGAGGAAAACACAATATCGACGATACTGAAGGAAGGCCACGTAAAAAGTATGAGGACCCCCGGAGAGCATGTGTGAAGAGATTTATGACAGTGGTAGGCGAAAGAGGTATGCCGAGACCGTAGCGTTTGGCGCTCCGTTATCTCTGTCTAGCCCGCTAGGGATATAGCGTGAAGCCAAACATATTTTAAATAGATGCAAATACGCTGGGACAGTAACGACTATGGCGTCATACACTCTATTATTGTTAATTACAAAAGTAAAACACATAAAGCTCTGAAAAGCAAAAAAAACATAAAAGAGATTTATAATATTTTAACAGCTGAGCATATCTTTTTGAATCATTGTTAAAGACCGATGATTTTGGTGAAATACGTGTACTAACTCAAATATCTGATAAATTACTATAGCAGTTATGTAATATACTTTTTAATAAATTAAGTACAAATTATACAGATTATACACGAATGACTATAGAAACTTTAGTAATCTATCCTATCCTATCTATCATATCCTATTTTTAAAATGCAGCACAATGCAAATGAAACAATAACAATACCGAATAGAAAACAAATATAACGGCGCAATTATTATAAATGTAAAAAAATAATAATGAAAAAGACAATAAAATTATATAACATTAAATAATTATTAATTATTCAAAGAACCGCATTCATTCCATTTTTGATGATCCCATATTTATATTTCCAACTGCGGTATCACAGCTCGAGGCAACCAGCTCAGATAACGCATCACTGCTTTTGTGTACTTTAGCGGCTTTTTACAATACCTTTTCTGGGACCGCGTAATTTTTACTTTATAATTCAAGGTGAATAATTTATTTATAACAACCAGCAGTTATAAAATAATAAAGATTTAACTAAAATACTAACGTATTTTAGTATATTTATTTACTACTTAAATATATATATATATATATATATATATATATATATATATATATATATATATATATATATATATATATATATATATATATATATATATATATATATATATATATATATATATATATATATATATATATATATATATATTTCTTATGCTTAGATATGATTTAATAGGAAAATTAACAGTAAAATTAATTTACCAGTTAATTTGATTCTTGCACTTAAAACGCTATCAACAGCCAAGTAGCTAACCGTAATCAAATGATATATGCAAATCATCTGAACACATAGCAGAATCGGAAGTGTTATAGCAATCGGGTCTGTTGCTGGCTAATTTGCATTGCAATTTAATTAAGAGGAAATTAACTTGTTCCTGTGCATAACACTATTTCCGGCGTATATTCATAGCTGCACAAATATTAAACCAATATCTTTTTACTATCGTGTTAACAAGTGTTGTGTTTATTTTTTTGTCTTATTTAGCGTTAAATAAAGCGTATATTTTACTATGCAAACCACTTAGTAAATGAAAATTTCTTAGGATTAATACATACGTAACATATGTATGTTATGCTCAATTTGTAATGTCGACTTTAATAATGTTTTACGTGCTTTGCGAGGCATGAGTGCACCTGGTATCTTTTTTACATATTTTTTATAATTTATATAAAAAACTTTAACTGGCACAGTCATACTGTTATTGCCACTGAATATTTTCTAAACTACAGTATTGTAAGATAGTATGCTGATTAGAAAGAAGTAAAAAAACATTTATATATTTTATTTTAATTATCCTGTATACACATTCTGGTAACTTATATAGTGTTTAACAACAGCGCAAATTATTTTCCGGCTGGCTAACAAGTTGTACAATATCGTTTTATAATGTAAATAGTATGAATTTACTTCATGTCATACCAAAAGATGAATCTTCTCAGAACGTTACCGCATTCTCTAATGTAACTACATTCGTGAAGCGGAAAGTGTTTGGATGTAGCACAGACATGATTCTTGTCCACTAGCTTTCAAGGCAACTGCGCTTTTGACAGCGTGCGAAATTACAAGCAAAGAGGCGAAGAAGTGATACGAATGCGGCTCACGATTTGCAAGCATAATGGGGCAATTTCCTAGTCATTTCCTGCTGAAACAAGTATTCGACATTCTGTGGTGTATAGCTTTACCACTTTTCGTCGACTAAGATGTATCGTGTAGTTAGGTTTTGAAACACGCTCACACTTTTGCGTTATAGAATTTTTGTACGGTCATAGATAGTAAGAGATTTGAATATTATTATATATCACTAAATTTAGGGCCTATCTTGAAGCAAGGCCACGAGCCTAAGGCTGTTAACACGTCAGATTGTGAGTTCGATTCCCACTCGGATCACATTCGCCGGAAAGTGCGAAACGGAAGGGAGTATTGGATTTCAAATGTAACAATTATCCAGTGTAACAATATAGGCGTGATATGCAGGATAAATATGACGTAACGACATTTTACGCCATATATGAATATATAGAATATAATCTAAAATATTAAATAAATGTTTCTGTTATTCTTGATAAATATATTTTTTTCCTGATATACAAATGTTTATTAAAAATATTAGGAACGGGAAATCGGTTCTGGTGGAGACGGAACGGAGTGTCTTACTGCAATACTAGATTTCCAAGTTTCCCTCTGCCTATCCTACCATGTGTGGGTGAATCTGACGAAGCTGAAAAATAAACAGATGACAGTACATTTGTACGTTACGATGCAAGAGTATACATGTAAGCTTCATTTAGCTAATGGCGCTTAAATTAATTAAACCTAAACAAAATTGATAATATTTACTGTAAAAAAAAAACTGAAATGGATATTGAATTAGTTATTGAAATAAAAATAAGAGGAGATATGATCAGCCATCTAGAATAAGTATAAACTTTCCTTTGTATATATATGTATGGGACATATACACACAAATAATCATTTCTATACATTTATAAATCAATGTATTACTTGTTTCGATTTCTGTTTAAAAATTTAAACTGGTTTTTATAATCTCTAAAACTTTATCAATATTACATACAAGGCACGTTATAAAGTTAAGCTGAAGTGGGATGAGATAGGGTTTTAACAAATAAATTAAGCTTTACGTTCAAGTAAATTAACAACTATTTATTATGAGTTGAAATTGTGTCTGAGAAGACTTTAATTACTTCTAAGCGTTCTTGAGAGTCATCAGCAAATTTAATAAAACATAACCAACGTAGAAGTTTTAATTCGTGGCGGCAAATCGATTGTAGGGAAAGGTTGAAATTAATCACTAGTATCTACAATAGCTTTACAAGCGTTGTACGCGGGGAGCACTGAAAAGTTTTCTTGTTAAAAGTTCTACATTGCTAAGTATGGATGATATTTCTTGAATTCAGTTTATATTACTGAAATTGTAAGTCATTATATTTCTATGTATAATTGTACCCTTGCTACACTCAGTAAAACTCACTTTGTGTCTATCTTGACTATAGCACTCTTTATCGTATAAGGTTTAACGTATTATATAAGTAAATTCTCAGCTCTAAAGTCAAAAGTGTGTTACCATCTACTGTGATTCTAAGTCTTTTAGGGGAGCGGGGGCTAGTTGTAACAATCTGTGGTCCTTAACCATAAAAACTCACTGGTTTGGTATTTAAAAAATTTAGCAGTATCATTCCAATTAACAACTATTCAACTATCGATTATAAATCAAATATTAATCAGATTTGTAAGGACTTTTTGTAAAACGGTGGTGAAAAATATTGTCGAATTACGCCGAGATTGGGGCTAGTTGCAACGAAGTAGGGGCAAATTGCAACATTAGAAATTGAAAGCCATTTTTATATTTTTATAAGTTAAATTGACATAAAAGCTTCAGAAACGCTAAATTCAGGTTCTTTGAACTTAATTAAGTTTGACTTTTAATATAACATAAGAATATTAAAAAAAATACAAATTACATACTTTTCAACTTTAATCTTAACTAGTTCAGTAATCAGATAATATTAATTAAGCATTACAATCTTTAGGCAACTTATAATAAATTTAGACGTATAGTTTTATTCTTAATCTAATCGCAAAATATAAAAAAAATAACAAAAATATATTATTTAAAAACTAAAAAGGCACTTTAGCCGCAAAGGCATTTATAATAACGAAATTTTATTTTTTTTAAGTAATTAGCCTTTTGATTGACGTAGACAAAATATGTAAACCTTTTCTATAGACAATTTAAATTAGTCTTCATGGAAATTACAAATGAAATATACAAATGATATTTTATTTACTGTTGCACATATGTCCACATCTTGCACATGATGTATTGAGATGAAGCTTCAGGGTTCCTCAGGGACAGTCTTGGACGACTTTTCATAAAATTATTAGACCAGATGTACACAGTGTTAACTACAGTGTTAACTTCCTAGGGAATCAATTCAAAGTAAATGTTGAAGCAAGTAAGCAAGTACTTAGATATTATAGCTTCTTCTTTTCTTGAAAAGTCAATTTGGGTTTGACATAGCCGGCTGATAAAAAGTTGTTACTCTTCTTCTTTTTACATATCTATATAACGATCGTCACGTAAATAAATAATTTTACAGCTTTTCGTATAATGGTTTTATTTTAAAAAACTTCAGCAGAGGCCAATTTGTCAACATCTTGGCTTTGGGTAGAACGTGTAGTTTTTCTAATAGATAGAATCAAAGCAGTTAAACAAAAAATATTCAAAACATGAAAAGAAAAAGTTTAAGTATAAATTTCTTTTATAGCTTCACGCTGTATCCCGCCCGAGAAAGGGTAGGCTGAGGGAGCCCGGGAAACTAGTGTTAAGACACTGCTTTTCACTTCCGTCCCACTTTTCACCGAATTTGAGGCATTGCGTGTTAAGTGGCGGAACTCAACGCCGCGCTTTGCCTTATTACCAGCCATGCCATAAACTTCATAAATTAATCTATCAATAAGGGGCTAATTGTAACAATTTATAACTAGCCCGTAAAATTCTTACAACATATCTCGTACGGAGTTCCTGAAACTCATATTAAAAATAATAACTTACTTTATGTATAACTATAGTAAATTATAATAAAGCTAAGTAATAGTTAATATTTATAATAACTTCTAAACAATTTAGAATCTACTCTGGTCAATTTCATAAGAACAGTCCGTTAGCTCTCTTTATTGGCGGACCTACACGACACAGCTTCACCCTTAAGCGAGATACTGATCGTGCTTATTTGATACATACGTATTAAATAATAGTTAGATTGAAAATCAAATGAATATTCTTCTATTATTTTTTTTTAGCTTCACGCTGTATCCCGCACGAGGCAGGGTACGCATAGGAACTCGGGAACCTAGTGTTAAGGTACTTCCGTTCCTCTTCCGTTCCCCACTTTCCGCCGAATTCGAGGCATTACAGGTTGAGTGACGGAATTCAACGCCGCGCTTTGCCTTATTACCAGAGCGAATAAATGAAACATTAAATATTTAAATTGAAAATATTAAATTTTTCATTTTCTCGACGGGGGATCGAACCCAGAAACTGTCGGTTACAGTCACACGCTTGTGCCGCTGCACCACGACAGGACTCGCTCTTCTTCTATTATGTAGGTCAAAAATTTTTTTTTACTACTTATCCCTGTACAACGAGTCCCCCGTTCCGCTATATTAATGAAATTTAAAATATATTACTGGATTAGATTTATAAAAAACTATATCCATAACTAGCTTTTATTTTTTTTCTGTGTCTATATTTATTTATTAACAGCTTTCGTGTACAAGAACAATAAATTATTTAAAATGATTTATTCAGCATATTGCGTAAATAAATAACATTTGTCAAATAAATAATATCACAATGTAAAACCATTATATGGATACATATATCAAGTGAATTTTGTAATACTCCTGTCACATTGCCACGCCAGACAACCCCGTCTGCGCAGACCCCGCGAAGACAGCCGGAAAATTAGAAAATAACACTGACTTCCGACACTTTACTTTTTCACACGCACGAACGCAGACATGTTCGAGTAATACGAAGTCATTTATATAAAGGCAATTACATGAAGAAGGTTATAAATGAACTTAATTCAATTAAACGTGAGGAATTACCACAGGCGCTTCCAGTACATACCCGTGGGGCTTAGGAGACAAATTTCTCTAGAAATAAATGCGATTCAATTCAGACAAATCGTCCCCGCGCGGAAGGAGCAGTTTACCAGGAAATTCGCCCATCACTCCCGAGGCCGGCATTTGAAATCCGTAGAAAAATGTTTACTAATTATATTAATTCAATTTGTTTGTATAATCCCTTGTTCATCTATTCAAATGGCAGGTCTTTATATTACCTTTGTATTATAAAGCTTTTAAAGTTGATTTGAAAATTATGAATTACTTCTTTTGGTGAACCAAACGAACTTACCTGAAGTAAGTTTGATTGTTATATGATCGTTTCATTTCCATATAACATAGTTTATTAAAGTTTTTATATTATCATAATTCACGTGCTATTAAAAAGTCAAGCACCAATGTCAAATATTTTTATTTAAGTTAAAAGCTTAATGTCGTGTGTTTTCCCATAATACTCGTATAAATAATATCAGTTTATTTTTTTTATTTTTTTAGACATAACCTTTGGTTTTCCTAAGTGTGGAATATCATTTTAAATATTTTGGATGGCATTTCAGTTATGATGCTTGGAAAAAACAAAGAATATTGCAAACGTTCTATACAATTAAGCAAAACACTGTCCTATTCGCTGATAGGATAGTTTTACAGAAATACGTTAGAATAGGTAAACGCCATCATGTGTTAAAGTTTCACTACTATATATAATGTTTTTAGATGTTGCCATTAATAAAACAATATTTGTGATTCACAGTATACTAACTTCTTTTAAATAAATTACTTAGATTAAAAAAATGCGTATTTATTGATGGACCGAAAACAAAATTATATTGTATTAAATATGTGTATATGACAGTATGGAATATTTATAATTCCATTACTGTCACGTATTTAATACGACACCGAAATTACAAGTATTATCTTCTTTCTGTGGCCATAAAGTAGACATATTTTAGTAAAATTTATAATCTTCACATTCAATTAATATATTTAATCTAATACCAGATTAATATAATACCAGATTAAATATAATTCAGAGACCCTCTTTAACCGGTTCAATATCGGCAGAGATCACAGGTTCTCGTCACTTTAAAGAAGAAATATGTCGCATGGTGAAGTCGACTCTCCGATCGACGCAGCTCCAAATAGATCATGGATCCATTCGCGGGAAGACACCGATAGTGTTGACAAGGAAACCGACTCTATGGAGGGGCTCTGTGCATATGATTTCCGCTTGCTTAGAAGTACTCTTCGCTGAAAACTTAAATATTATGCCGCTGAGACGTAAGATGCCGTCTGACCAAGCTTCATCGGGGAATTTAAGACTCGCTCCAGACGGATAAGAACACGTTACGTGGGAAGACCTGCTGCTCGAATTCGGAAGCTATCAAAGCAGCACAAGGGGTCCAAACTATTCTCACGACCGCTGAGGAAAAGTCATCTGACGAAGTTAAAAATGGCAGACGGCATCTCTGTATCCCTATCTAAGATTCTAGCGAAAATGGTGAGATTCTATGGGGTTTGTACTATTCCTGGGCCGAGGAACTTGTAGCCCAAAGCGTGGTCGATCCACGAGGCCGTATCACGGGCTATTTCACCTAGGATATTCTAGACTAAGCGAGGTTGGTGCGGTTATCAGGCAGCTTAGAAATGAGCCTTTGGTGATGATGGCGATACTACGGAGCCAAGACTAAAGGTAGGCCCTTGCTTACAGCTATGTGAGGTTTTTTTAAATCTATCGTCTACCAAGGTATCGCACCGGGCCATGTGGTCTAGGATTGCGATGACCTGGTTCTTCAAGAAGGTGTATTTGTGGACTAAGAGAAATTCAGGACCAGAGAACAATGTCCATTCAACTCTGCCGCAGTGTGAGATAGGCGATGGGATATTTCCTAAACTGTTACCAACGCGATGGAAGACGTCTTCACGGACTCTGAACTGGACTCCACGAGGCGTCAACGTCAGTAGAGAGCGCATCTTACATTTTCGTTTCGCAGAAAATATATCACCTTTGTAGATAGACGGGTCCTTTAGGCGGGTAAACTTGGACAAAATTGAGGTCATGTTCAATAAACATATCGTATGCAAACATAAGTTCCTTCTGCCTACACTGCCACGTGCGCCATACGCGTGAAGCTAAAAAAAACAAAGACAGATGAAATGAGAACGCGAGCAACAAATTACGAAGGATGGTTTTGGCAAGGTAATCTGGTTTTTAATCGACTTGTGTTATCGTGAAAATTGTTATTTAATAATTAAAAAATATTATGTTTACTGAGAGGGAAGCCCTTCATGATATACTAATAAAAGGCATATATATTAAAAAGTAATATTTTTAAATTTTACACATAAATATTTGAAAATTGAAACATCTGACCATCATCACGATCATAGAATTGAAATCCTACCAGTAAAAGAATTCTTTTGAAACTCTAGTTAGCAACTAACTGCTGAAAATGCTTAAACGCTTTAGTCTTCCAGAATAGAGAAATGGTGACTGGGCACGTGATCACGTTGAGGGTTACCGTTTATGAATAACCGGCACTTCCTTTGACTCAACACACTAGTTTGATGAAGTGGTCACAGACGCTAATGTACTGTTTTAAAGTCAAACGTTACATTAAGTAAGTTAATCTAAATTGATTTATTTCAGTTTCTTAATAATAGCAAGCAAGTATGAAATATTTAAGATTTTTATTTAAGTATTTTAAACTTTTCATCTTAGCTCTGGTAACAGGGAAAACGTTGCATTGAGTTCCGTCACTCAAAACGCGGCGTTGAGTTCCGTCAAGCAATACCTCAAATTTGACGAAAATGGGGAACTGGAATGGAACCGAGTATGTTAACACTAGGTTCCCAATCCCTGCTACCCTGCCACAGCAGGCATATAACGTGAAGCTGGTGAGTAGTAATATTTATATAATGAAATTGTTACGTATTCTCATTCATCATATTATGTATTTGACAAATCTCTTTATCGAACCGTTGCTTCCTATGCTATATATTACAGTAGATAAATGTGTCTTAATAGTTCCAAATAATATAATTAAATAATTGTTGTCCTGGTAGTGTGTACTCTAACCATGTAAAGTAAAAGTTGCGGGTTAAAATTGCATCTTGGATCGTGACTTAAACAATTCATTGCTGTCCCTAATTAAAACAAGAAGTATTTTATGTTAGATTTCGCTGTGTAGCCTTTTTTAAGGCTACGGAACTAAAAAAACGGTATATTTATAGTTTACTTCGGTATCTGTCTATGTATTTTCGAACAGGTATCATAGAAATATGAAAAAATACATTAACAAACTGCTTTCAATACAAATTTAATCTTAAAATTTCTTTGCGGTGAAATAAAAATTTCTGTAGACTACTTTTCTACGATGTATTAGTCTGCGACATCTTATATTATTTTATTTAAATAGTTCTTGTACATTTATTATTTAGTAATCCAAGTTGAATGTCAATATAACAAAAATTTTATACTTATTTTCTTGTCCACTGTCAGCTATAATGCAGAACAGGAGTAATCCAACGCTGAGAAAATCCCCGCCGGCGATCTACTGGAAGCTGCTAGTGTTCATTACGAAATTCCTAGACTATTTTACTCAGTAAAATGGAGTATATTTAAATATAATTCTGCTTCATTATAATTTTAATACATTTATATCACATTGAACAAAATTTTGTTTAGTCTTTCTTATTTATCTGTAGAATATCGAACTGGCTGTGAACTCTTCCAATAAGCCAATACGTATCGTCAAAATACCAAAATGAATAATTAAATCTGAAAGCTGCTCCGATGCTTATGGAAATACCTTAACCCACACAAACCAAAAGCCACAATTTAATACAATTATCTTGTTAATTTACTTAACAATGTGCTTATTATGTACATATAAATATAATTATTTCTATTCTATATTTTAACGTGTATATCACAATTACATTAGTAGGCAGAGAAAATCTAATATAAAATCATTTCCGTACTCTAATTTTCTCACAATTCGAAATATGTATATTTTGTGGTAAACTCGACGCTTCATTTTGACTAACGGAGCGAGGAATTGAAAATAATCATTGACATGAGAAGGATCAAACCACAAACAAAACTATTACAATTAGAACTAATACAGACACATAAATAAGACTTTTTCTATTATAATTTATATTTTAGATTTCTGTACCTAAACGTTGATATATACCTACGCCTACAAAATTGTTAACTTTACCACGCCGCAAGATCAAAACCTGAAAGGTATTCAATTGCAATATAGTAAAGGAAATCATAAATCTTAAATTTGTAATGTGTGTTTGATATTATGGTTATAATGAAACAGCATTAGAAACGTATATGAATAGATGAGTATTTTATACGAAACGATTGAGGCATGTTAATATGCTTATAGAAAATCAATCAAAAGTCAATTTTTATTAATTGTAGTAAGCATAAGCTGCATATATAAGACGTGCCTACTTAAGTCACTAATATCATGTATGAACATTACTTAAATTTTATGTGAAATAACACCCAGAAAAGCAGCATTTTATTTTTTATATCAGAGTAATAAGTATTGGCATTAATAAGTATTGGCATCAAAACGCAATAATCAAAGTTTCCATCCAGTGAAATGGCGAGTCGTAGTCGTGACTACATAACTTGATTCCTGGCAAACGAATACAGCACCGTCACATGACTGAGTACGGAAACACTACTATTTTTCGGGGCACGAGTTTTCATGTAAATACAGTGCCCGAGGTAAAAATTAGATGTTATATACTTTTTCCTCGGTACTTATGTGTTTGTTGCCTACTATCTACAATATTTATATGTCGTTGGAACTTAGAAGTTAACAATCACATCTGACTTTATACATTAAGTAATGAATGAAATCAAAATTATAATCTCAAATATATATAATATATAATACAAATATAATTTTATGTCGAATGTGTCTAATATGATGTCAAAACATCGATTGAACTTATTGTCACATTTGTGACTATAAATGACTTCAATCATACTTACCTATATCAAGCGAAGAAGTTAAATTATTAACAAAAACGGACGGCACAACATCTGAAAATGCGCTGGTTGTGGGTTTGATTCCCAGTCCCGATTTCATTTATTTTTATTTCCTCCTCTAGTAATCGTCAAAACTTGGTAATCAGTGTTTCCGCTTTACCGTAATGTTTTTAAAAAGGAGTTATATGGGGAACTAAGTATATTGACATACATT